>JAJQQW010000011.1:59402055-59749555 GCA_025583905.1 Ia io | reverse complement strand
AGAGGGCTGTCCTTCCTCAGTTCTTCTCTTCTCCTATGAATGAATTCAAAGGAGTGACTCCAGATAATTGCATTGTGTTAAAACAAATTTATTAATAAAGCAATTTATTAAGGAATTAAAACATGCAAATTTATTAAAAACACAAGGGAAACAAATCTATCATCCAACATAAAAAGAGGATGGGCTCTTTAGGCCAATCTGAGGAGGGAGTCGGGATGGGGGTATCTCCCTTACATACTTTTCTGTCTATAGATGTTAAAATTACTCTGATGAACAATTTGGTACAGATTAATTTTCAGTGTCCCCCCTTTTACTTTGTTGTGGCTTTCCTAGAATTTGTGAGAAGCACCTGGCGATTTTATCTTGCCAAGGCCAGAGACTGCTGGCTTTTCTGCTTAGGCAGTGGGAGGAGACAAGACTGTACTCTTCCTTCCTTTTCCCTCCCCTCCCCTCTGCTGCCTTTGGAGAGACTTTAACCATTTGCTCACAAGTGTCTTTGTTTGGGGAGAGATAAGGGCTTGCTATTTACAAGCTGCCTGCTGGCTGCCAAACTGTTTGGCCTCGTTTAATTTTCTTGTCTCAGTGTCCCTTAGAATTTTTCTAGCTTCTCGCTATTCTGTAACATTTTCATATTCTTTGGATAAATACCCAGAACAGAAATGGATGGAAACTAGACTTTTTGTGCTCAGCAACATTGATGGTGTACACCTGAAACTTATATGTTATTAGCCAATGTTACCTCCACACACACAAACAAAACAAAACTAATAATTAAGTAGTAATCTTAAAGAATTGAGTATTATCTTTATCTTTCCAACCTAACTTAATATGGTCCAATGTTCTCAGAGTTCATTGTTCATTAAAATGCTACTGCATTTCATATATGTACATGGCATGATGTTTTTATATGAAAAATTGATCCACAGTCAATTAGTGAAAAGACTGGTTGATTTAGACTGTGTAATTCTTGGTATATTATATGGTGACCTTAAGAGACATCATTTTAACAAAATTTAGTGTTCCATCTTAAGATTTGGAGTCAGAAAAGCATTCATTTACATCCTAGCCCTTATATCACAGCTAGTTCAGAGAACATCTTGAGTCGCACTCTTAATGCTGTTGAGAGCCATTTGCGAAAAAATCAACATTTGGACAATCAGATTCAGTGATTAAAAATGTAAACATATGTTTATATTTAATGTAAACCTAAATTTTAAAATAAAGATTAGGTCTAGCTACTATTTTTTGAAATAAATAAAGAGAGCTAGAAAAGTTTTTATGATGCCACTGAATCAAACTGAATAGTATTGGGATACAGTTCATTTTTGTATTAGATTTATATTTTCATGCTGTAAATTTGGATATCATTTTTGAGTACTTCTGATGGAACTTTTACTGCCCTGATGTGAGTCTGCAGTGATGACTGGAAAAGTATCTCGTTATTTCTATCTATTCCTCTGTTGCTTCTTTGATGCATGGGAATAAGCCCATTTCTGCTTAGCTCTCTTTTTCTGCCTAGATGACTTAGAAGTGGAGAAACTATGTCTCAAATAGTTTTTAAATGATTTCACCTGTTTCATTTCTGGTTAGCCTTCCATTGCTTTCTTTCTTTTTCTTTTCTTTTCTTTCTTTCTTTTTTTTTTTTTGCTGTGTTGCTAGGCAATGTCTTAACTTTCTTTATTTCTTGTGACTCCTTAGCTTATCCATGTTGCAGTTAAGTTTAGAGTAAAGGTCACAGACACACAATATGCCATTTCTACCCTGCATTTTAAGCTCTCTATGGCCCAAGAATAACCACATTCAGTCTGAAGAGAATGGGATACTATTCATTTTCATTTCTATTAGCAAAAATTCTGCCCAACAATTTAAACATAGGGAGAAATATAATTACATGAATGAATAGCCAGCTGCCTCCTGCATTCCTCTTATATCTCATGGGGCAGAATAAAAGTGACTGCAATTATATTTCAAATCTCAGAAGGATATTAATGTGATAGTTTTAGCAATAGCTTTCTTATTTTTTCTAAAGTTGTGTTTAACAAAAAGAATGACTCTGGTAATTTGTGCAATATTACATTTTATTAGAAGTAATTACTATTTAATATAGTGTTTGTGACATAACATAAAACATCTTTCTGGGACATACACCATTCAAGGGTAAAACTTTATGAAATGCCATTTTTTTTATTAAACATTTTTTATAATATTTTATATTGGTAATATTTACTTAAAATACTTTAGCAAGAAGTGATTTATTTCTTTAGCTATGGTGTTATAGTTTTCAAATTTAATTACTTTATGATTAAAAAATAAAAAAAAATAGAAATTCTTGCCTGGCCGATGTCTCTCAGTGGTTAAGGTCAACACAAGAACCAGAAAGTCACTGTTCAATTCCTGGTCAGGGCACTTGCCCAGGTTGTGGGCTCAATCCCCAGTAGGAGACATGCAGAAGGCAGCTGTTCCATGATTCTCTC
This sequence comes from Ia io, assembly GCA_025583905.1. Lineage (NCBI taxonomy): Eukaryota > Metazoa > Chordata > Mammalia > Chiroptera > Vespertilionidae > Ia > Ia io. Next base: position 59,747,081 of record JAJQQW010000011.1, on the reverse strand, counting down.
TCATCATTGATGTTTCTATCTCTCTCTAAAATCAATGAAAGAGATACTTTTAAAAAATTAGAAATTCTCCACACTCAATGTTCATAAAATTTGGAAGCATAAAAATGATCCTTTTTCTTTAAACCTGCTTAAATTATAAAGTTAAATAAAAAAGCAATCTTAAAATGTCTTGAAGTGTCTGCTTCAGAGTATATTGAGAATGTACAAAGTGTGTTTTTTTGCAGTAGGTTTATATTTGTACTAGTAACCTAGACACGCTGAAAAGTACAAGTAGCTTTAAAAGAAACACTATATGGCTTTGTTACCCTACTGAAAGCAGGGGAGGGGAATAGGAAAATCTTATTTGTTTAGCATCATTGGAGGTGCCTTTCCACTTATTACAACTGGATGTTCATTCTTTTAATTTAGTTTGTGCTGCTGTTTTTAATTATGAAGGCACAGGGTACTGTCAAATTCAAGTTGATATCCTAATCAAATAGATGAGGATAATGATAATAAGCATGAAATGAACACGTGAATGTGCATATAAATACATGCCTCGGGTCCTTTTATAAGAAGTCGTAACTAGCCCTGGCTGATGTGTCTCAGTTGATTGGAGCACCGCCCAGGACACCAAAAGGTTGCAGGTTCAATTCCCCGTCAAGGCACATTTCTAGGTTGCAGTTTTTCCAGGTCAGGGTGCGTGCTGGAGGCAACTGATCAATGTTTCACTCTCACACAGATGTTTCTCTTTCTCTTTCCCTCTCTCTACCTCTCTCTCTCTAAAATCAACAAAAGCATGTCCTTGGGTGAGGATAAAAAAGTAGTAACTAATCAATAAATGATCTGCATGCATAGTGTATGCATCTGATTGACATGCAGCTGAAGTAACTACCAAATATTGAATGCCCCCTTTGTGCTAGACATTGTATTAAGTGGCATTCATAGTTGTTATAATTCATCCTTTGCTACAACCCTATGTGCTATTTATTATCAACTGTATTTTACAAATGAAGAATTGATCCACTTATTAAGGAAATTAGCCTCAAATTACTCACCTAATCTTTGGTAGAACTCAGCCACAATCCTTGTTTGTAATGCTAAATAGTTAAGTGTTTTCCCCTCTGCTTTTCATATAAAAATACCTTAGGATTTTTATATTTTTGCCTAAATATTAACACCAAAAGATTAGTAAGTCTTCTTAGCTATGATAGCAGCTCTGATGGGAGAAAATGACTTATGAATAATCCTTTCTATAAATTAGATGTAAAGTAACCCCACATTTTCTAGAAGACATCCCTTTATATGTATTCTACTAGACAACATGGGCTTCACATAAACTTTAAAAAATCATCTCACATCATATCTTCCCACTTGGTGATAATGCCTTGCTATGTTTCCATATATCTGTCAACATGTTTTCTTTGAAAGGGCAAATTGTTTCTTTTCAAAATGTGTTTTAATGGATACACTCCTCTAGATTTCTTACTCCCTTTTAGTCTTAGAGTATCTTACAATGGATAATGTGCTAGTTTTGCTTAAAGAGGCTTTTATTTTTTCTGCACTTGATTTTAGAAATAGAAGGTGAAAAGTACCAAATATTCTGCTGCCACAAGAAAACGAAACAATTTCCCAGTTCTTCCAGTCATGAGACTGAATTTTGAAGTAAATTGTTTACCTCCGGAATCCTCTGTGAATTGTCTTAAAGTTGAAGTTGATCATCTTCCACCACTCATACTGTGGTAATGAAGAAAATGTTGTGAGAGCATAGACACAAAGTGAACATAGTGAAATATGCATATATGCATACACACACACACACACACACACACACATATACACATATATATATATATATATATATATATACTCATGGCAAGTAAGAAGAACCTGTGCATTTTTCTTTGTTATTAAAATGCTTTTTTGAGTGAGAAGAAAGAAGAGGGAGAGAGAAAAAAATATATGGGTTATCTCCTGCATGCACCCCAATGGGAGACCCAGCCTGCAACCTGGGCATGTGCCCTGGCCAGGAATTGTATCAGCATCTTTCAGTGCACAGGACAATGCTCAGCCAAGTGAGCCACACCAGCCAGGGCAAACCTGTGCATTTTAATTCCTTCTCAACAAAACTGGTCTGCATTGCTGCAAACAACCATGTAGAATATTATATTAAATTTTAATTGTTATTCCTATATTCGTTTTCTTAATTTTCACTTTAGTCAGATTGGAAATCTCTAGCTCACTAGAAGGAGAACATTTTTGTACATTGCATGAAGATTTTTTTGTACAGTGTTTTATGTATACATTTATACATGTCATCCTCTATACTGTTAGGTGGTTCTTCTCAGAGACATTAATCAATAAACTTGTTTATCATTATTAGATTAGAATTACAATTAGTAGTAAGGCAGGGTAATAAATTAAAGTGCCGACAAAATTCATTTTTGGTTGTTGGAAAATGAATATAAAAATGGCATTGTTTTTCTTCAAGTTATTTTTTCCTCTGTAATAATAGCAGTAGGACACTTTCTAATGAATGCAAAATTAATTAGTCAGTAGTAAATGTCATGAGATTAATTTGTGGAGGGGATTGGCTTATGCATTCTTAGTTCATGATTTTGGTTTACCAACCATCATAGTGTTTTTCAACTCTGGCTTTGCATAAAAATTGCTTGTAGAATATTAAGAAAATGTCTGTTGTTGGATTCCGCTATTTGAGGTGGTGGTGTAGTAAGTCTGAGACTAGATGTGGAATTGATTTAAAAAGTTCATTTAGAGGTTCTTGTATGAAATAATTTTAGAACCAGGTGTCTATCTTAATTAGATCACCTTTATTTGATAATAGATCCACACAGAATGCTAGTTGATATTACTGCCAATGACTGATTAATTCATTTCTTTCTTTTTAATCCTCACCTAAGGATATTTTTTCCATTGCTTTCATAGAGAGTGGAAGGGAAGGAAGGAGGAGGGAGGGAGGGAAGGAGGGAGGGAAGGAGAGAGAGAGAGAGAGAGAGAAAGAGAGAGAGAGAGAGAGAGACATCGATTGGTTGCCTCCCCCATGAACCAGAGGGGGAAGTGAACCCACAGCCCAGGTGCATGCCCTTGGCCTGGAAACAAACCCATTACCCTTTGGTGAGCAGTCCAACGCTCTAACCACGGAGAAACACCAACCAGGGCTCCATTTGTTTCTTGATCTTGGACGATGGAAGGGAAAAATTTACTCTCCTTTTTTGAGTTTCTTGCAGAACACATGCTTATCCATCTTAACTCCCAAGGGTTCTGTGTATAATTAAAATTTAAACTCTATCATCTGTTTTGGGAAATAATACAAGATGAAAAGAAATTAAAAAAGGAAGTTCATTTTACTTTTATGTGGGTTATTGGCCACGTGACCTGTGTCATTGTACTATAATCTGGAGAACTTAAACTTGATGAACTAAGAGCAGTAGAAACACTGGAGTAGAAAAGTTCTCTCATTATATTATCATTAATTTATTTTTAAGTAATATTCTTTGGACTTTTTTATTAAGGCAAAAATCTGTAGCATGACTGACTTCAGAGACAGCATCTAGAGGCTTCTGAAAAATTCACAGCCAGGCTTTGTAGAAGAAGAGACCCTGGGTTTAAACAGACCAAAGAATAGGCAGGCTTACTTCCTGAGTCTCGAGGTGCAGAAAGAGAGATGGGAACACAGGCCACTGCATACATGAAGAGGGTCCCTAAGCTCAACCTTCTGAAGTCTGCCTGTACTTTTCTCTTTACCCCAATTCTCATTTCAGAGACAAAGTCCCTAAACAGAAGGCCTTAACCTCAGCTCTAATATAAACTATGGCAACTATAGAAAAATCTCTGGAAGTCAAATAATTAGTTTCATTACATTTTACTAAATGTTTTATAGAACTCGATAAGTCCAACTGTCTATTCCTTTGATTTATTGTGATGATGTAAAACTCATATGAAGGAGGATTTTCTTAGCAGTCAAAGGTAGAATGGAACTTCTGCTGTCCCTTTATGCCACCCAAAATATTCAAATACAAACACCATATAGTTGCAGGAGAGACATGTAGCAAAAACAAACTAGAAAACAACTAATGCTAGAATACTAGAGGAGAATGTCCATTTATTACCTAATGGAGCTGCGGTGAGGATTGGGGGTTGATGGAGAACTCACTCATCTGTGCTGATTCCTGGTTGCACCTAATGAAACAAAAGGAGGCCTGGAATAGGTTCTTCCCTCCCAATCTTCGGAAGGAAGCAACCCTGCCTACACCTTGATCTTACCTCCAGAACTGCTGCAAAATAAGTCTCTGTGGTTTAAGCCACACAATCTGTGGTAATTTCTTTTTTTAATATGTTTTTATTGATTTCAGAGAAGAAGGGAGAGGGAGAGAGAGATAGAAACATCAATGATGAGAGAATCATTGATCAGCTGCTTCCTGCATGCCCCCTACTAGGGATTGAGCCAGCAACCCAGGCATGTGCCCTGACCTGGAATTGAACTGTGACCCCTGGTTCACAGTCCAATGCTCAACCACTGAGCCAGGTAGGCGGGCTGTGGTACATTTTTATGATAGTCCTACCAAAGTAATATAGTGATGATCAAGTCCTGTAATTGGATACAATAATTTGTCAGTATTATTCTGGGAGGAGGAAGTTACTTCTATCTCCTAACATGGGCCTGTAAGTACTAGATCAACATAAGGACTCCTAACTCCTAAAATAATGTAGGCTTTACATTTTATTATATATATATATATAAAATCTTCCCTAATAAAAGAGTAATATGCAAATCAACCATCACTCTGCTACACAAGCCACGCCCACCAGCCAAGCCACGCCCACCAGCCAATCAGAGCGAGTATGCAAATAAACCCAACCAAGATGGCAGTTAATTTGCATACATAGGCGCCCTGAGCAGACCCCCTGAAATGGATCGCAGGGAGCTGGGGTCTGCTCTGGCACCCAGGCCGAAAACCTCTGGCAGAGGCTTTTGGCCTGGTTCCAGAGCAGACACCCTGCAATCGATAGCAGGGCACTGGTGTCCGCTGCGGCACCAGGCCGAAAGCGTCCGCCGGAGGCTTTCAACCTGGTGCCGGAGTGGACCCCCTGTGATTGATGACAGGGAGCTGGGTGTCTGCTTTGGTCTGGTGCACGAGCGGACCCCTGCGAATGATGACAGGGAGCTGGGAGTCTGCTCCGGCCCCAGGCCAAAAGCCTCTGGCGGAGGTTTTTGACCTGGTGCACGAGCAGACCTCTGTGATCAATTGCAGGGAGCTGGGTGTCTGCTCTGACACCAGGCCGAAAGCCTCCAGCAGAGGCTTTCGGCCTGGTACACGAGCGGACCCCCTGTGATTGATGACAGGGAGCTGGGTGTCCGCTGCAGCCTGGTGCCGGAGCAGACCCCCTGCAATTGATCGCAGGGAGCTGGGGTTGCTTTGGCCTGGTGCACCAGCGGACCCCCTGTGATCGATCGCCTGGGCAGGGAGCTGGGGGTCTGCTTTCGGCCTGGGCAGGAGGGGACCCCCTGCGATTGATCACAGGGAGCTGGGTTTCCGGTCCTGCCCAAGAGGCTTTCGGTCTGAGTAGGCCTGGGCAGGGTTGAGCCGGCAATCAGAGGGAGCTGGAGGGGCCTGCCCAGGCCTAAAGCTTCAGCCAGAGGCTTTAGGCCTGGGCAGGGCCCAGCCGTTGACTGGTGTGAACTATAGAGGAAACACCTTTTCTGACTGCACATTGGCTAAGCTTCCTATATGCCACTGGTAATATTCTTAGTAACTTGGGTAATAAGAATCCAAAAAGGTGATCTAGGGTTTTTCCACCACACTCCTGGGTAAAAAAATGAAGGTCCGCTGCTGGAGGGCTAAGAAATGTCATATTCTGCCCTAGCCGGTTTGACTCAGTGGATAATGCCTGGGCCTGCAGACAGCAGGGTCTGGGTTCATTCTGATCAAGGGCATGTACCTAGGTTGCTGGCTCCTCCCTGGCCAGGGCCCAGATCAGGGCTCATGCAGGAGGAAACAAATGAAAGTGTTCCTCTCACTTTGATGTTTCTCTCTGTCTTTCCCTTTCTCTTCCACATTCTCTAAAAGTCAATGGAAACATATCCTCAGTGAGGATAAAAAATAAAGAAATGCATATCCTATGAAAGACACATCTTGAAAATGCCTAAAGAAAGTTGTCATTTTTTTCTTGGTGAAGGGACTGGAGTCCGTGTTGATAAAAACACCTTGGTGGCTGCGGTGACTAGCAGTGGCTGCAGCAGCGGGGTGATGGGGCTAGTGCCTTCCCCTGATCAGCCCAGTTGCCTCCCACAAAGGGAGGCCAGATTGCGGCTTAGGCCTGCTCCCCGTGGGGCGCGGGCCTAAGCCATCAGTTGGACATCCCCTGAGGGCTCCCAGTATGTGAGAGGGACCCCTGATCCCCGGTGCACGATATATATATATATCATAGTAAGAAAAATTATAAGTAGCAAAACTTTTCTGTTTTTTCTTAATATAAGGGAAAACAATTGCTAAGGAATAAACTGTCTGTGTCTAATGTAATATAAGAGGGTACTCTAATGTTAAAATAAATAATGTTTGCTTTAAATTAAACACTTGAAAAGAATGACCATTCTTCAATTCTGGAAATGCTTTATTAAATGTATAACGAGTGACAGTAATATAAGCGCTATGGCTGAAATATTAGTTTTATTGCAACTATGTGAAGTTGATTGTACCCTAGACATAAGATGATATTGATCACCTGGAGTCATCTTATGCTTATAAAGGTTTCATGACTATTAATTTACTGTACTTTACATTTCCACATTTAAATGTTACTTAAACATAACATGTGGGTTGAATATAAAAAGTGATTTTATCTAGTGAATGCTTATGTTGATTTTTCCATTTTTAAAATATAGATGGTGGTGAAATATAAATCCTGCATGCATTACCCATTGCAACTGAGCTCAATTCTTTTTTAGTGTCATTTTGAGTTCCTCGTTGCCATAGTTGCTGCTAAGAAGATGCATTTTTCTAAAAGATTTATAAATAATGATTGCAATGTTTTTAGCTCTTTGTAGTGAAATACAATATCCAATGTCGCTGAGAAGAATATAAATTCAAGCACTTAGGGAGCCATTCAGGTCACACTTGAGTGTTGTTACAAGTGGGGAAGGAAAAGTGTCGCCCTGGTATCCCTTAATGTGTACTCCCTGCCCACGCAGAAGATAAATTCCATGCAGTTAGTGTCTGAAGACATACATAAGACTGTCTTAAAGCTTAATATCTGCTTTTGTTACTACAACATTTTGTGAAACCAGTAAACAAAAACGATTGCTTTTATTAACCCTCCTTTTTTCTAATATTGCTTGCTGTCGTCATTCTTCTAAAAGCTAAATTAAAATATTTAACTTGTATGAACATGTTTTGCCAAATGTATGCATTCTTAATAGCTCTGAAAATTAGGTGAATTCTAATATAACTAATTTTTTCACCAAATATCAGAAACTCTTTATTAATTGAATAATTGATTAAGTTATTCAATATATAGTGCATGGCATCTAAAGTAGAAACTGTACCCAAATCCCAAAAAAAAGAAAATAGAGAATGATGATAAACCAACATAAGTGTCTGTCACTCAGACATCTAAACAAATAAATGTTTTGATATACATTCATACACAGAAATGCTAGCTTTTATTACTTGTGGCCATAATCACCACTTTTCTCACTTGGGTCCCATTTTTAATATACCTAGTGAAAATTCCTGTTTCTTATTTGATAACATTTTTTTCTCTTGATTTTACATTTTGGTTCTACTTCCCCAAAGTGTCACCTTTTGCTGGAGCTGACCAGCAGCCCCTGAACGAAGGATGAACAGATTACGCAGACACAGTTTGACTGTGAAAGAGAGGGCTCAGGGGCCCCTGGCTTTAGTAGCCAGAGCAGCCTCGATTGCCTGCCTCCCCCTGGCTTTAGTAGCCAGAGCAGCCTCGATTGCCTGCCTCACTAGCCTTTTATTGGAATTTTTATCTTTAGATACAATCAGTAGGGTGAGTAATCTTGGGAGGACACATGTGTTTACATTATCCTCTAGGCAAGGGCATCCAGGGATAAGCATAAGGATTCCAGTAAACACCCGGGGATCTGCACATGCACAGACTTGTTTGGAAAGGTCAAAGAATAATAAGGGGTGCCACCTTCGACACTCCCCTAAGTCTTCCCTAATTCGGAATTCTGATAAACAGGGCAGACAGCCTTCCACACACTTCCTTTTTATCAGAATGTCCTCCTTACAAACTTTCCAACCAAGTCTCATGCTTCCCAACAACTTTTTTTGTGTCTATGAGAATATGAAAAGGAAAAGAATCAAACATACATGATCCATGTACTGTCTTGATATGAAACTAAACATTTTTCTCTGACACATTGTGGTAAATTAAAAAAAAATACTAGGCATAAAGTCATATGATCTGAATTTAGTTTCCAGTTCTGCTAGTAGCTAGTGATGTGTTTTAAATAAATAATCTAATGAAGATGAATGTTTATTTCACCATTACAAAAATAAAAGGGATGATAACAGATTTTGATAACAGTTATTAAATAGAAAAATACAGACCATATGCCACTCGGTAGAAGTTTATTTTCTTCTTCCCTCTAAATTTTGCTCTTATCTGAAATCATAAAGCACATAGAAACTTTGCTAAACATTTGTATGTGACTAGTGTTATACTAGTTTAATCTTTACTAGCAATTATTTAAGTTGCTATCATTGGAAATAATTAGACATACCTATGTGATACAAAATAAATGATCATTTTATGGTTTCTTAAAATTTGAACTGTATATTTGAATTGAGAAGATATCACAAATACATAAGGTAAAATTTGAGGAACAAATAGTGTAAATCAATGCTAAGATCTTTGTTGCCTTTTTATTTTCCAATTCTTTTAACAGTACTTATTTGACAACATTATTGTTCACTCACAAAACTCCATATTTTATACCAAACTAGTTTGGGTTGTGCTACAGTTTTAGTTAATGTCAATATACTTACTAGGAAGAAGTAATAAAGCCTTATCTCACTAACACAACTACAGTTTTACCTCTATCTCCCACCTGTGTAATAAAATCACAAATATTTTTTCTAGTATTAAGAAAATCTATGATATGCAAATTCCATGGACACAGTCAATAGTGTGGTGAAGGCCTGGGGTGGGGCAGAGGCTGAGTGGAAGGAGGAAAAGTGGGGGACATCTATAATACTATATATATATATACTAGAGGCCCGATGCACAGAATTCTTGCAAGAGTAGGCCTTCCTTCCCCTGGCTGCTGGTACCGGCTTCCTTCTGGCACCCGGGGCCTGGGCTTTGTCCAGAGGGATGTTGGGTCTAATTAGCATATTACACTTTTATTATTATAGATAGCAGCTACTAGATACCATCCACTGGGAAACTACTACTGAATAGGGCATTGTCCCTACCTTACTTAATAGGTTAGAATGTGGAGTTATCTATGGGCCATGAGAGCAGAAAAGGGGGATGTAGCCCAGCAGTAATGCCCACTGTATGAAGTTTGTCTTAAACTAAGCTAGAAAGATGCCTGGACTGGCCAGTCACTGGGAACTCGGGAGTCACAGACAATTCAGGAAACAGCTGCAGCATGGAAGAAAACAAATTCCAGGAACTGTAAGTGATTGAGTATGGGAGGGGCATTTAAACAAGTTCTGAAATGATAGGGAAGGCAAGAAGGAAAGAAGCTAGAATTATAGGTAGGGCCATACTGTGAAGGGCTTTAGATTATAATCCTGGAGTTTGGACTTTGAAAGCAATGGGTGGCCACTGGGGATGAATTCAGGCATCCAAAGAAAATTATCAAATGCATGTTAACCTGTCTTCAATAAGTAATATTTGATGACTGGGAAAGCATCGCCTAATAGTTACTGCTACTGATGATATTAATGTCCACATATGTGTAGACTAGGATTTTTATCTGTTCCAGTTGATGCCATTGTGATAACCTGGTTATTGTTTAACAGAGGAGGAGGAAAGGAAAGGCTAGATAATATAGGCATGCCATTTATACAGATTTGCCAAAAAGCTGCATTTAACACTCCAAGTCTGTTCCCTGCTGATTGATGGGGGAAAGGACTGGACCAAGGCAGTTTAGATGCATGCCCAGTAAAGGTCTGATTGACATGGAAGGTGCTTTCCTGTCAATCACACCTGAAACAGATAATTGGTCAAAATAGACATGACCACTGCCAAGCACATGAACCTGAATATTTAAAATTTCCAAACAAAGGAAGTTCTCTTCTCTCAGCTAGGATTCCTAGCTCTCCTGTAGCAGGGAGCACACTGCAGTGGCCCACAGCCATGTTGGACTCCATAATAGGCTAATGGACTTGAATTAGCTTGGATGCTAACCTACACCCAACTGCAACATGGAACGGAAGCGCTGGACACTGGCCTTGCTTTTACTTTTGCTGAACTCCTAGCTGCCCCTCTTACAGGACTGGCTTGGGGGAGATGGGACACTGGAACCTCAGAAAATTAACTTTATGCATAACAAGGCTTTTTCCACATCCCATCCTTCCATGGGGGCTTCTGAAGATGCTTATTTCAGTAGTACCCCAAGAACCTCATTCCCACTGGTGTCTGGGAAATCTGGCCCATTAATTCCTCCTGCAACACAGTTGTATAATGCACCACACAGTTTAAGATTCTTCTTCCTGTCTTGTGTGTACATTTTCATTAATTTTCACCTTGTCTTAGCTTACAAAATATTTAAGGTTGCTTACAAAGCATTAAAAAATTAAGTAAGCAGAGTCAACTGATAATGGAGTAAAACTAATCTGACTTTTATGATCGGAAATAATTTCTCCAGGATGTTTTTCATGAATTTTCTCTGAGGGATTAAGAGATAAATTAACCAGGAGTTGAGTGGGAAAGGAAAGGATAAATGAACACTATTTTGAGAATTTTGGAATGTTAACATAAAAAAACCATTGAAACCTGTAAAGAATTTGTGTGAGCTTATTTGAGCCAGACTGTCAACATATGCCGGGAAGCAGAACCTCAAGGAATTGAGATAATGCTCTGGAGAATGGCGGGTTACATCTGTATTTACACATTGCCATCAAAGGAGGGACATAGGTGGGTTACATGAAATTCATTGGTGATAGATTAAGGAGGTGGGATAAAGCAAAGCGGGGGAGGTAGGAGGGGGACCTCTGGGATTGGATAAAAAGTAAAATGATGGCCGAAACCAGTTTGGCTCAGTGGATAGAGCGTCAGCCTGCGGACTCAAGGGTCCCAGGTTCGATTCCGGGCAAGGGCATGTACCTTGGTTGCAGGCACATCCCCAGTAGGGGGTGTGCAAGAGGCAGCTGATCGATGTTTCTCTCTCATCGATGTTTCTAACTCTCTATCCCTCTCTCTTCCTCTCTGTAAAAAATCAATAAAATATATTTTAAAAAAAAAAAAAAAAGTAAAATGATGGACACATACTTAGGTGGGTGCAGGAAAAACTAACATAATGAAGGAATTTGTGGCATCTGTCCTGGTGCCCAGCACATTTGGTTGTGCCCTAGGGGCTCCAGAAAAAGGGAAGTTACAAGTTACCCAGACATTTCAAGGGTATCCTACCTTATAATAGAGAAACATGCAAATTGACCGCACCTCCGCTACGCCCACGATTGGGCTGGCAGGAGGCTGGGGGGCAGGACTCCGGGTGGCCTATCCGGCCGTTGAGAAGTTCAAGATGGCGGCGCCCAGTCCTCTTAGTTCCAGGGGTCCCTGGGGTGATCGGCACCCCGGGGGGGCGTGGCGGGGCCCATGCAGCCGCTCCTGGGGGTACCTGGGGTGATCGGCACCCCTGGGGGGGTGTGGCTGGGCCCATGCAGCAGCTCCCGGGGGTCCCTGGGGCAATCGGCACCCCGGGGGGGGCGTGGCCGGGCCCATCCAGCCTCTCCGGGGTGGGTCCCTGGAGAGATCGGCAACCTAGGGGGGCATGGCTGGGCCCATCCAGCCTCTCCGGGGTGGGTCCCTGGGGAGATCAGCAACCTAGGGGGGCGTGGCCAGGAGATCGGCAACCCGGGGGGCCTAGCCGGCCCATCCAGCCGCTCCCGGGTGTCCCTGGGGATATAGGCAACCTGCGGGGGTGTGGCCGGGCCCATCCAGCCTCTCCCAGGGGTCCCTGGGGAGATCGGCACCCCGGGGAGGTGAGGCGGGACTCGCCCAGCTGCTCCCAGGGTCCCTGGGAACATTGCAGACATGTGGTTGCTGAGACCCAGACCAGGTCTCTGGCCACAGATTCATAGCTTTGCGGAGACCTAGGGCAGGGATCTGCCTCATCTGCAGAGAGACAGAGGTTCTGCAGTGCCCCCCAAGACGTGGGTGGGCCCAGCCAGGGATCAAGGGGCATGGAAGGACTCCTGGCAGAGGGGCAAGGACCCTCACCCCTGAGGCGGGGGTTGAGGGGTGGTGCCACCTCAGTGGAGGGGTGCTGCACTGCAGGGTACTGGACTGACTGATGTGATTCAGAGAAGCTCCCAGTGCTAATGGGCCTCGCTCAGGCGGCCTTCACACTTCAGAGGCAGTGACTCCTGCTCCTGCCTTGACCCAAAAGCAAGCTCGCTACACCCTGCCCCATAGCAGAGCATGCCTAAGCAGTGAGTGGGAAGCCTTCCACCTGCTTCAGAGAAGGGGGGGCAGTAAAGAATGGGGGGAGAGGAAAGAATGTGGAGCATCCGCAATGAAGAGGTGCTCGAGAAAGAGGCTTGGAAGCCTGACTGGAAGGTTTGTTCTGTTTGCCGGGCCGCTGCCCCTTAGGAAGCACAAAGAGCATGGCTCTGAGGGCTTCCTGTGTGCTGAGTCAAGTTCCACAGCCAACTGGAATTGGCCTCAGTTTCCTGGTCTGTAAAATGGATGAAGCGTGTCCCAGTGCCTTCACTGAGCTTTGATGGCCAATTGAGATATTATATAAAGAAAATGAGGGAAGAAGTGAGAAAGAAAAGGAAGGACAAGCAACACAAAAGAAAGACTGAAAGGAACCTGTAAACCCATTGTCACTTAAATAGGGAATATAGTCAATAGTGTTGTAATGATGGTATGATGCCAGGTGGGTACTAGAAATATCGGGGAACACTTTGTCAAGTATATGATTGTCTAACCACTATTCTGTAACTAATATAAAACCTGAAACCAATACAAAATAATGTTGAATGTAAAGAAATGAAAATTGGAGTGAAATTTTTATAAATTTCAAAGTTTAAATAAAAGCTGTAAAGGAAGGAAGGGGAGAATAAAAAGTGTTTTTCATTTTGCCACTTCATTAAAAAGGCAGTTGGCTTTATATGGTGCTTTTATACTTTTCTAAGTCATTATCTCATTTTAATTTCCAGGCAACTTAAAGACAAGGTAAGTATTCCCTCCACTATTCAAAGAAAGGAAATCTTGGTGTCTGGTCCTAATGATTCAATCGTCAAGCCCTTATTGTAAAGCAGGGTTAGTAAAATTTTCTGTGCAGGAAAATTTTATTATCTATACTAATAAAAGCCTTGGGGGTGATCAGGCCAGCAGGGGAGGGTATTTGGGGGCAATCAAGCCTGCAGAGGAGCAGTCAGGGGGCAATCAGGCCAGCAAGGGAGCTGTTAGGGGGCAATCAGGCAGGTAGGTGAGCGGTTAGGAGCCAGCGGTCCCGGATTGTGAGAGGGATGTCCAACTGCAGGTTTAAACCTGCAGTTGGACATCCCCCGAGGGGTCCCATATTAGAGAGGGTGCAAGCTGGGCTGAGGGACACCCTCCCCAGTGCACGGATTTCGTGCACCGGGCCTCTAGTGTTATCATAGATGCAAAAAGACAGATTGGCTCAGTTAAGGTAAAGGTTGACCTTGTCAGTGAAGATACTGGCCTAGGATGTAACTGCCCACCATAACTGCTTTTAGTTAAAGAAGTTTAATTTCAGACCATCCTTTGTGGTTACTTTAGGTCTCTGAGTTTGCAAGACCACCATGCAGGCCTTCTCTGAGCTTGTCAGGTCAGCATGTGGCCCCTTTCGTCCATAGGAGAATGGCACAATGTGGGATTCTTCATATTAAAGATTCACCTCAGAGTTTTTAAACATTGAAATGTTTCTGTTTCAAACAGAATTACATATCACATATTTATTAAATATGAAAATCAATCAACATGCTTACTTTGGAGACAGAAATAGGCCTGCCTGAGGCCAAGCCCCAACGTCCAAGTTGTTAGTAGTAACCCAGATTGTCCTCCAAGCAATTACTAAAGACACAAACACCTCTCTTGATTCTGCCTGTGTTGTTGGCACAAAAAAGATAATAGGTTTCATTGTCAACTGTGAATTGTGCATTATGAAGCCCATGGTTAATATAAATGTTAATCAAGGTTATGGTTGTAGCTCCAGGGATTATGGTAATCATGTAGCATATAATGCAAGCATGGATGTTTCAATTCAAGTGTAAATATGTAGTTAATGAAGGGTACAATCACTTAACAAACTGTCCAGACACACAGTTTAGGAATATCATGCTGTAAATCCATTGCTTTACAAAATTTCCTTTTGAAAATAAAACCACCTATTTTGTATTAGTGCCTAAATTAATACATTATTATGTCAAGGAAAAAAATAAGTAAATTAAGCCCTGGCAGGTTTGGCTCAGTGGACAGAGCATCAGCCTGTGAACCAAAGGGTCCTGGGTTTGATTCTGGTCAAGAGCATGTACCTTAGTTGCAGTCTTCTTCGGGGTGTGTGCAGGAGGCAACCAATAGATGTGTTTCTCTTACATCAATGTTTCTCTTTGTCTTTCCATCTCTCTTCCACTCTCTAAAAATCAGTGGAAAAATATCCTCAGGTGAGGATTAAAAAAATAAGTGAATTAAGAAAGGAAATAAAAATATGCATAATGCTACCACTCTGTGTAAACCTCTTTCACATCTTGGAGATATTAGGCAAGGTTCAGTTTATGCAAATAGTATATTTATCTACACTAATAAAAGAGAAACATGCAAATTAACCGTCACTCTGCTACACCCACAAGCCACACCCACCAGCCAATCAGGAGTGAGTATGCAAATTAACCCAATCAAGATGGTGGCCGGCCATGTAGCTGGAGCAAGCAGGAGGTTTGGGTTGCCCAGGAGATGGAGGAAGCCAAGCTTCCCGCCCACCCTGGCCGGCCCTGGCTTCCGCTCAAGGCTACAAAGTTTCAATTATAGAATATAAATAAATTCTAGATACTTGCTTCCAGCCAGCCCTGGCCTCTGCTCAAGGAGGTGCAGAAAAAGAAAAAGAAAAAAAGGAGGGGCTGGGACCTTGGGTCACCATGGATGATCAGGCCAGGATGGAATGGCAGGGGCCGTTGGGGGTAAGCAGACCAGCGGGGGGGCCAGTTGGGGGTGAGCAGGCCATCAGTGGGGGTCAGTTGGAGGTGATCAGGACATGGGGGAAGCAGTTTGGAGTCAGCAGGCCAGCAGGGGGGCAGTTGGGGGTGAGCAGGCCAGTGGGGATGGAAGGTGGGGGCGAGCAGGCCAGCAGGGGGGGCAGTTGGGGGTTATCAGACTGGAAGCAGGGGGCAGTTGGGGGCTAGCAGGCTGGCAGGCAGAGTGGTTAGGGGCAATCAGGCAGGCAGGCACGCAGGTGAGTGCCTGGAGCCAGCATTCCTGGATTGTGAAAGGGATGTCTGACTGTCAGTTTAGGCCCGATCCCTGTAAACCGGCAGTAGGACATCCTTTGAGGGGTCCCAGATTGGAGAGGGTGCAGGCCAGGCTGAGGAACACCCCCCTCCCATGCACAAATTTCATGCACCGGGCCATTAGTTTTTAATAAAAGAATGCAATTATACAAAAAGACTTGTAACTTTTTTTAGAGGGAAAAAAAACCCCCAATAATATATTACAAACATATTATCTATCCAAAAACTTCTATTCATTTTCAAAATATTGTAAATGGCAAACTATTTTCCATTATATGGGTGAGCAGGGAATTAGTCAATCAATTGTTATTGCTTTTCTTTCCCAATGTTTAAAGATAAGAAATGTGGTAATACCTTGTAATTATTTTTGTGGCTCCACCCCAGCTGAATTCCCCTGAGCTACCATTGAATAGAAATATGATGCAGCAGCACTCCTAGCTATAAGAACACTAGAAAATGAGAAATAGGATACTCAAGATGAGTTTGAACAAATCACAGTATTTCCTAACAACTATATAGATACTATTTTATTCTCTTCTAGACATTAATGCTTATAGTGTGAAATTTTGTAGGCAGACACATTTTCATTTTTTTTTTTTCATTGTCTGTATGCTTGATACTTCAAAAACATTGCAATTGTATGTTGATGGATTGGACAATATTAACATGGAAAATAATGAGTTCTTAAGTGCAGTATGTATATTTTTTTTATAGTTTATGAATATTAGCTTCTGATGGCATTGCTTTTTCACTTCTGTTTCTTTTATTTGTCATCTTTTTTTTAAAAACATCAGCTTGTCACACAATCTTCTCTTTAGCATGTGTATGCTACACCATCTAATTAATCTATATTATTTTTACATAAAAGTCTGTTTTCCATACCATTTTTCTGAAACATTACTTTTATTGTTTGTCTCTGAATTGTATTATATTTTCATTTTTAAAACTTCCTTTATTATTCTTCCTTTTGTGTTTATCTTTTAAATATATTACTTTATCTAATGTTTACATTTGTCTGTTTTCTCTGCTTCATGCTGTGCTTCTGATTTGCAGGGACAATGCTCTGTTATCATCTATTTGGTATGTCAGTTTTCTATGTTTTCTTTTTTGTATCTTCTATTGGGTCATATTCAAAGGTAAGATCAAATAAGCTTTTATTTTCTTGTTTTTGTAACCATCAGACCAATGCTGTAGCTTGTTATCTTTTGTTTGTTTTTACTCATCCTTAAAGAATGTGCAGACAACAGATTTGTCCAATGTTTGGAGCTGAATAGATTGCCCTTTTTTTTTTTTTTTTTTTTTTGGTAGCCTTGTGTTTTGGATAAGTAACACCTGACGTTGGGCACCATTTAACACCAGTGGGTCTTGATCCGGCATCTAGAAGGGTTCAGGAATCTGGAGAAGGGGCTGTGCGTAAATTAAATAAGAGTCCAGAGACAAAACATAATTTTGAAAGGCATATGGGGGGCAGAGGAGCTTGGCTGAAGAAACCAAGTTCTCCTTGTCTCAGGACCCTTTGCTTTTTATTAACACAATTTGTCCTAAGGCAAGGTGGAGATATACACATCAAAGGGTAGGGTTAGGTACAGAATCCATTGTCAGATTGGGGAATAGCCTACGGCTGTTCAGGTGTTTGGCCAGTAGGAGGCAATGACATGTAGATTAAGATGCCCTTAGCTGTCTGGCAGCAAACAATCATCCTTTTCAGGTTTGGGGAAATGCCTTTCAGCCATTCCAGCAGTCGATAACATATGTGACTCAGCCCTTGTTGAGTCCCCAAGTTCCATCAACCTTTCAATGAAACTCTTGCAATTATGACATGCTGGAATTGGCTCCCAGCAGATAAGTATGATAGATAGGGATATATATATATATATATATATATATATATATATATATATATATATATATATATATATATATATATATTTCCCCCCCCCCCCAAGGTAAAAGGTGAGTAACTAAGAAGAGGACCTGATTGCTAATAGATATCCACATAATTCCTCTGTTGTTCTTGGATGGCACCTTCATGTACTTCTTGGTTTTCCACATTCTGAAACATAGTGTGTGAAACAAGTATAAACAAAGTACAGTTAACTTCCTGGCTTTCCATCATATCCTCCCTTCTCTTCTTGTCTGCGGGGTAATCTATGCAGGGATGTTGCATAGCATAAACAGAACTAACTCACCCAGGGGCCCAATGGAGAAATGATTTGGGATAACAGCTATGAACAAAGCATTACCCTTGATTTTTTCTCTCTACTTCCCCATTGTGCAAAGATGGAGAGTCTGAGATAGGATTGGGCAAGAAAAGTTAATAAGATTAATTTTGAATAGGTGTTTGTTCAGATAGTCCATAGCTTCAATTAGTGTCTTTTTTTCCCTCTGAAAATATTACAATTCCAAGATATTCCCTTGTTTATGATCTTTCTCATTGTCTTAATGAATATTCTTATGAAACCTGTCTAAGCTAAAATAGGGATTCATATTAATTTAAATAGAAGCCCTCTTCTTAGTTCCTACTCTGTCTTAATATCACTGTGTGGTTTCTACAATATGAAGTTCTTTTTTGCTAGAGATTTTTCTCTATGTATATTTTGTTGGTGGTGATTTATAGTGAAGGAAAACTGCCAGTTGAGAGAAAAATCATTTGCATTTTATAATGCTAAAATAGCAGATGCTTAAAGGCTAAAATGTTAGCTAACATTTAATGTGTTTTTAATCAATGACGTTAGTTTTATAATTTTAAATCTTTTTTAAATTAGATAAAAAGAGTATGATGACTACTTATTAAAATTTCTTAACTAATATTTCTTTTTAAATTTAATATCATAACATAAAATGGCTTAGAATGATTTATTAAGGTAAACTTTGATAAAGTATGTATTTAAAAACATGCTTTCATTTTATTGAATTATTCACTAAGGTAAATATAAAGAATAGAGTCTTAACCTTTTTTTAATTGAGATTTCAGTCTGCAAACCCCAGCTGTACTTACAGGATTGAAACAATTCCTCAAATCAATTCATCTACAGCATTTTTTTTCAGTTCTGTAAATAGCAGGAAGCATAAATTGGACATACACAAGATTATAATCTTCTCAAAGTTTACTAGATTATAATCTTCCCATCAGCCTCATACAATGTAGTTTTAACACTTCATGAAATACAAAGCTAGACAGGTATAATTATATATAAGAAAAAGTTATTTATATTTAAGAAAAATGGTTAATAATTCTGTCTGGCAGTACAGACTTTTATCTTACTTTTTTAAAAATATGTTTTTATTGATTTCAGAGAGGAAGAGGGCGAGAGAGAGAGAGAAACATCAATGATGAGAGAGAATCATTGAGCTGCTGCCTCCTGCATGCCCCGCCACTGGCCAGGAATTGAACTGTGACCTCCTGGTTCATAGATCAACACTCAACCACTAAGCCACACCTGCCCAGCCTATATATTACTTTGTAAAGCTTAGATCTACATTAATTTTAAAGTGTTGCCATCCAACATGGTTTGTTTTATCCTACATTGTGAAGATAAAGATATACCCAACTGGCAAAATTTTGAATGTATAGAATACTTAAATGTTTATTGCTTTTAGTCTTCTGTTTTAGACTACTGGAATCTATTTTTTTTTTAATATATATTTTATTGATTTTTCAGAGAGAAAGGGAGAGGGATAGAAAGCTAGAAACATCGATGAGAGAGATACATCGACCAGCTGCCTCCTGCACACCCCCCACCGGGGATGTGCCCGCAACTAATGTACATGCCCTTGACCGGAATCGAACCCGGGACCTTTCAGTTTGCAGACCGACGCTCTATCCACTGAGCCAAACCGGTTTCGGCATGGAATCTATTTTTAATATTCCTTCTTCTTAGAGGATTTCTATAATACTTGCTAGTAATTACTCATTATGCTATATTTTGTAGTATTTTGATGAGCCAAACAGAATTTTAAAAAATTTTGTCTTAAGGATAGAATTCAATTTAATGGATATAATTACTCTCAACAATTATTTAAACTTAGCATTAAGGCATATTTGCTTTTACTGAAGTTGAAAAGACTATCATTGCTTTTTAAAGAGAATTTCTGCTAGAATGCTCACAAATAGGCATTGAGTTTATTTCTAATGAAAGAAAATAAAAAAGCAGAAAAAAACACAAAGCCCTATTAGAGCAGATAAAATTTTTCAGCTCAATTTGGCAGCTATCAGAAGTTTATATCATTTGACCTTTAGTTAAAAACTCTTAAGCCTTCAGAAATAAAGGCTCTATAGTAGCATTAAGTATTATTACTCTTATCTTCATCATCAAAATGCAATCTTTAACTACTTAAGATTCACCTCCCACTGTTGGATACTTTCTATAATACCTCTGTAATTGCCAAGAGGGCTTTGATGAGTGTATTAAGGTTTCCAGCTTCTGAGTGAATTGCCTGTTTAGTAGCAGATAAGCAGACTTCAAGGACTGTTGAGATTATCAACATTCAGTTTCCTCTGATTTCTTCAGTTTCTAATTTCTTTAAAATTCATCTCTTTCTCACTACTGTGAAATCATGCAAGGAAGCACCATATTAAGGAACACAGAAGGACTTAAAAAATAAATTCTGTTCTTAACTCCATCATTGTCTTCTAATGACCTTGACCTTGAGAAAAATGAATCACCTTCAGAATTGGGGGGGGGAGGAGGAGATCCCAGAGACCATGTGACTTGGAATATCGGGATTATTCAAAAATGAAGTTAATAAGTACGATGTATCTAATCATCTTGTCAGGGATTTGCTGACACTTAAAAGGAAATATGTCACCCATCAACATGGAATTTTAAATAGAGTTGTCTTTTTATTTTTAAACTACTTTCTATGTTTAAGGCAAAGACATATGATTGAAAGAGATAAACATTTTACATCTGAAATAAAATGTAATCATCCACCAGTTTAGATAAGTTTGTGTTTCTAGTATGTATTATCATTTTACTTGAACTAATGTTAAAATGATATTATTATCTGGAACAATGAGTACACATGAGAATTACCATTAACAGACCAACATGTACATCTTTGATGCCTCCACTATTATATGTGTACATCTTTCCCATCCCAAGGAAAGACTTGGACTGTAAGTACTTATTGTCTATGAACTCCTAAATAAGGAATGCACTTTGCTTGTTGGACAAATAGAGGAACACAGTAATACAATTTCAGAATTCACCTAAGGAACTGCACGGCACTATTTTTACATATGCAGGAGACAACACAGGGACAGGTGCTCTATTTAAAAACACACACAATGTGGATGAAAGTTGTTGAACATATAAACTGCATTTTATTTCTAATTATTTTATGAAGCACAAGAGAAACTAGAGAACTGACATAGTCTATTTGGTCAGGTTTTCTGTTCAAGAACTCTTTCTTTTTGTTGCTGTTTTTGTCACTTTGCATATTTTCTTTAACACATTTACTTAAGTCAGGGCTTCTCTCTCACCCATTTGCATGTTCTTGTCTACAGTTGAAAGGCTGAAGCTGTCAGATGCAAATCACATCATTTCTGTCAAATGTTCTTTTTTCGTTCTACTGAGAATTTAGCAATTGGAAACAGCTGCATATTGGCAGGCCTATTACCTAAATCACAAATCAGATCAAAGCTGTGCCACAGCTGGATATGATATATCAAATTTCCTCTTTTACCCCCAATAATTTTAAATTTGCCTTGATCATTTGTTTAAAAAATAAATTGGTATTTCAGTCATAGTGGCTCACAAGCATGAGAAAGCACCAATGTTGTTCAAATGGTGATAGTTAGAAGCTCCAGTTGAGCAATTATTCTAGAATGTAAAATGGTAGTGCTGGAAAACAATATGGAGATTCCTCCAAAAAAATAAAAATAGAACTACCAGGTGCAATTCCACGTGTGGGTATTTATTCAAAAGAACTGAAACAGGATCTTGAATAGATATTTGTACTCCGAGGTTCACTGAAGCCTTATTCACAATAGCTAAGAGCTAAAAACAACCTAAGTGTCTATCTATGGATAAATGCATAAAGAAAATGTGGTATGTGTATGAAATGGAGTGTTATTCAGCCATGAAAAGAAAGGAAATCCTGGCATTTGAAACAACATAACAGTAATTAAGGACATTAAGTGAAATAAGCCACACAGAGAAAAACAAATATTACATGATCTCACTTATATGTAAAATTGAAAGGAAAAAAAAGCCAAATTAATAGAAACAGAGAGTAGATTAGTGGTCACCAGAGGTTGGGGATTGTGAAATCAGGAGATGTTGGTCAAAGGATACAAATCTCCAGTTATAAGGGAAATAAGTTCTGGGCATTTTATATACAGCATAGTGACTATAGTTAACTATACTGTGTACTTGGAAATATCTAACTATATCTTAACTATATATATATCTTAACTATATATATATCTTAACTATATATATCTTAACTATACTGTGTACTTGGAAATAAGTTCTGGGCATTTTATATACAGCATAGTGACTATAGTTAACTATATTGTGTACTTGGAAATATCTAAGAGACTAAATTTTAAACGTTTTCCCAATAATAATAATGTCAAGTTAAAAAAAATTATGTATAATGAAGGATGTGTTACCTAACTTTATTATGGTGATCATTTCCCAATATATACCTGTATCAAATCATCATATTGTACACCTTAAACTTTACATAGTTATATTTTAATAAAACTGGAAAAAATTAAACTAACTTAAAAAAGAAAATGTGGCATATACATCAAATGGAATATTAATAATGGGCATAAAAAGTCTGTCATACTGTGCAACATGGATGAACCTTGAGGACATTATGCTACATGAAACAAGCCAGCCACAGAAGGACAAATACTGCACAAGTTTCCTTGCATGAGGAATCTAAAGTAGTCAGACTCCAGAAACAGAAATTAGAATGGTAATATCTGGGAACTGGAGGAGGGAGACTGGGGAGTTGCTGTCTAATGGGAACAGAGCTTCAGACATGCAAGATGAAAACGTTCTAGAGATCTGCTAGACAGCATTGTGTCCATAGTTAACAATCCTGCATGTACACTCAAAACATTCAGAGGGTAGATTTCACATTTCACATTTCACATTAAGAGCAGGATGCAAGAAAGGAAGACCTTGAGTACAGAAGCTTGGCTAGTCGTTTTCTCACTGAAAATATTTTCTATTGAAATATTTACACTTTATTAAAAATCTAGAAATTATAAACTCTGGAAACGCTGTGATCATCTCCAGAAATCATGGTTAATATGAGGTTCTGGAACCCTGAGGAGGACCTTTGCCAGACTGTGAGCTGCTTAGAGACTTTCACAATATTTTATTCAGTATCAGAGGAAGCACTAAGCAGGGGATTCTGGAATGAAACCACAAACAGAAGACTGGGCAAACATTAGCTAAATGAAATTCATTGATTTCAGATGAAATTCGTGAACTAATTATAAAGGAAATTATTAGAGAGCACCTGAAAGTAGATACATATACCAATCAGCTTTGATATGGCTTCACACAAACTAAGTCATGCCAGACTAATTCAATTTCTTATTTTAATAGGATTAGTAGCTTAATAGGTCAGGGGATATTAGAGACACTGCAGACAAGGTCTGAATTTCAGCCAGACATTTGACAAGTCTGAGGTTTTCCTTGTTGACGAGATAAATAAAATAAGCTTGACGTAGGAGGAATTTTTGCTTGAAGAAAAGTTATGGTAATATGTAAATAATTAAAAAATATTAAACTAGTGATAATTACTTATTTCTAACTCTTCATGTGCAAACCACTCTTATGTGCTTTACATGCCTACTCTAACTTTGTTAACCCTCAAAATCTTTGAAGTGTTCTAAGCATTCTTTAAGTTAGAAAAGTGAGGCAATGGAAAATTAAGAACTTTGTATAAAGTCATATGGATAGCAAATGACAAAGCTACAATTTGAACCCAGTAATTGTAATGTCAAAAGCATACCTTTAACTACTATGTGATAATACCACTTGAATCGTTCTGTACAAAAACATAATCTAATTTATTATAACAATTAAGATAGAAAGGATATATTCATCAGTTTTGGCATAACCTATATCTGAAATAATAGGAAATATATGGGATGATATAAATTTATATTAGAGTTTGCCTTCTACAATTAATTTTCTATGATTACTGTAACAAATTCCCATAAATGTAATGGCTTTAAACAAGAAAATATATTATTTTATAATTCTACAGGCTTGAAATCCAACATGGTCTCAGTGGGCTAAAATGAAGGTGTCAGCAAGATTACATTACTTCGAAAGGTTCTAAGAAAGAATCTTTTAACCTATCTTCTCTAGCTTCTGTAGACTACCTTCGTGCCTTGGCTCATGGCCCCATTCAGTCTCCAAAGCCAACAATGTTGGATATTTCTGTGCATCTCCTCCATGGTTAAATCTACTTTTGACTCTTCCCCTCTTTCCCTATACCACATTTGTGATTATTATATTGAGTTCACCCATATATCTAGGCTAATCTCATATTTTTAAGGTCAGCTAATTAACAACCTTAATTCTATCTGCCACTCAATCCTCTTTGCCTTGCAACCTAGTATAGTCATAAATTCTGGAAATTAGTATATCAACATCTTTGGGTGGGCCATTACTCTGTCTACCACACTCCTTATAATTCATTCCCTACATAATAGCATAGTGAAGTTTCTAAGGCATACACCTATGTTTGTCATTTGGTAAGCATTGTTTTGTTTCTTTTCCTCCCATAACCACTTGCATGAGCTTTCCAGTGTCATTTCTACTTTAATATGTACTATTTAAAACCGAGTATGCTTTCCTCATTACCTTATGGATAATATTCAATAAGTTTCATGGATTATAAGACCCATAATAGTCTTGAAGTTGAAAATTGTTGAAGCTGGGTGATCAACATAAGATATATGAATGGGTGTATTTATTACATTTGTTTACTTTGTATATATTTTAAGTTTTCAATAGTAAAAATTTAAAAATAAACATGAGTTTTATTAAACTATATAAGAGGCATATCATGAGAATAATCTAAAAGCTAATACAATAAATATTAAAATAATAGAATTATAATATGTAGAACAAGAGAGAAAGTGTCACAGTACTGTAATGATTAAGCAATTGATTTATATCCACCTTTGACTACTACAGTGCAAAGAAATGTAGACAAATGGGGACATATTCACAGGAAAGTGGCTAAAATGATACATGCATAGCAATCCTCAGAAACTTTGTTGAAAAATAATATTTAGCTCAACAAACACAAAATGCTGGAATAATGTTATCAAGTATGTAAAGAATCATCATGGTAAAAAAGAAATAGGTTTATTTCTCTGGCTCCTGATAATGCCACTATTCAGTAGGTCCATGAAAGAGTTTTTGGTGTTTATAATAATTTGAATTATACAAAGATGAAAGCGTGAGTTGAATGAGCCCATGAATAGGATCCAAGCAATAGTTTGTTGGACTTCAGTGTAGTTTATTCTAACCTATACTGAGAATTTGGTAATGGATAAAACTTTGGCTCTTTTAGTTAGTAATGACCTCCAAACCATGCATCACGTTCTACACAAGTTCTAAGTCTTACAGAGTCACCATTGCCTATTATAATCACACTGAAATGGTTGGACAAGTGAAGTATCATTGGTTCGATACAATGTACAAAGGGCACATTATGCATCTTACTTGACTGAAGGTGATGGGTAATGAAATACCAAGGGCAGAAGGGTAGTTATGGGAGGAAAAAAAACCTCACAATACTTGCCAAATAATATTGAGGCAGACATTGGTGGAGTCCACCTGGCATACTCTACTTCATAAACCTACCTCTACAAAGAGGTGAAGTAAGATATTGTGGGTGGGATAACTATTTCCCCTCCACATACCTGGTTCCTTCTTCTTCATCTTTATTAAGATAACTGCCTCCTTCTCTCCCTCTAGAAATGCCCTGAAACTCATAGTTTTAGCTTTTAACTTTTTTTTTTTGCTAACTCTTTCCGCATAACTTTATGCAGTTTTGGGAAAATCTTTTTTCAAGTGACATTTAGTGCTCTAGCATCATGATTTTCCTGGCATTCTCAGTCTCATATATATTGCTATGAAATGCTAGATGAATAAAAAAACATATTTCGATTATGCCAATCAATTATGCAAAGACATACATATGGCGAAGTTTTAAGCTCTTTTCAGCTGTCATAGAAGAGTGTTACATATAAAAAAGATGTTTTTAATGTATTAATTGGTGTTTAAACTCATTTGTGTATAAATTTAATATATTTTTAAATGTTTCAAAGCTATAATCTCCTTTGATCATTACAAGAGCTGTTTAAAAAGAAAGGTGTCCTGAGGGGAACATGAGAGACCCAATGTCTTTGTCCGGGGCAACATTGCAGGTTCAAGGTCACAGAGCTTTAGAGGAGCTACTACTATCCTGTACTGATCCCACCAGACAGGGGGGAAACAGGCTTTGAACCATGGACTTCTATTTATAAGTTCAGTGCTCTTTTCACTATGCTATGTGACCTTTCCAAGTAAAATGCCACATTTTCCCAACATGGCAATTAGCTTTCAGTGTGACTTTGAAGCAGTGATTCTACTAGGGAAGAGAGATGAGAGATGATATTATGTATTATATATATATATATATAATATCTGGAGAGAGAGAGAGAGAGAGAGAGAGAGAGAGAGAGAGAGAGAGAGTTAAAAATCCCAAGTGAAACACTCCAGTTAACCCTAGCAAATAAGTTTGATTTATTTTCCTTATGGACCTAATCAGTGCTGGAATTAATCTGAAATGAGTAGCTACAGTTTTCTCATCTTTAATTTGCCATATAGAGCAATTTTAAAAAGTACTCAGTGACATTTTAGAGTAAATATGACAAGCAAATGTAAATGTGATGACACAAGTCATATATGGTATGAGTCATTTGTAAAGTTCACTATGAATGAGCTATAATGCACAGAATCCATTTGTCACTTAGGAAAATGAGATCATCTGCTTTTACATATGAAGGGAGAAATTTAACAGTGTATTAACTCAGTCCAAGCCAGAAAATATCCAAATCCATAGTGGTTTGCATTCTAACAATGAGGATATTCCCTATTTGCCCTTTTCTTGATAAATGCTGGTGAGAAAAGAAAGGGTAACCTGAAGAATATGTATAAAACCTTAATATTGTGTGTGTTCAACTGGTAAGTGAATAAAAGACCAGTGGATATCTCTTTTGTTTAAACTCTTTATTATTTTAGGTCTCTGAACTATACATTTTCATAATACAAATGTTCTAATTTTCTGCAATATACAATGTGATCAGCAAAAAAATATCTTCTTTGTGATATATTTGTCCAGATCAGAAAGAGAAAATCTTTTTTCACTGCTACACAGGGGGATTGCAAATAGTATTTTTTTTTAAAGAAAATATGTTCTGTGTACCATTGTCGCTGTCCATAATTGCTTTCAAATGTAAGTTTTTCAAAACGTGAAGGCTAGAAAATGAGGAATGTTCCATATGATAGACAATTATTTTAAAATGAACTTTTTGGATTTTTCCTTCTGTCCTGACATATGCTCTGTTGTTGTAAGTCACTGGCCTTTACTATTCTGTTTTAAATAATGAACATACAAAAGTACAGAATACCCGTGGAGGATATAAGGTTGTTATTTTAAGGACAAAGCAACAAAAATGCTGGCTCGCACCTTGCCTTCTTTCCCGAACTCTGAATATGGCCTCTTCTCATTATATTTGTTTGGCTTTGCTGAGTCCCTCCTTATCTTTATCAGACAGCTCTCCTACCTCTTCATTCCTAGAATACAAGGTTGTTTCAACCCCCCATACTGTTTCTTGCTTCTAAGTATTTTCCTTGCATAAGTTACTCCAGCAGTAATTTCACTACTATAAAATTAAATATATGTAATATATGTAAAATTAAAAAAATACATTTAAACCTGGCCTGCATGGGTCAGTGGTTGAGCATCGACCTATGAACCAGGAGGTCACTATTCAATTCCTGGTCAGGGCACATGCCCAGGTTTTGGGCTTGATCCCCAGTAGGGGTGTGCAGGAAGCAGATGATCATGATTCTCTCTCATCATTGATGTTTCTATCTCCCTCTCCCTTCCTCTCTGAAATCAATAAAAATATATTGTAAAAGTATTTTTAAGTTTACAGTAATTCTATGTTTATATATACTTCCTCTGACGAGATTCCTTCCACCCTCCCTCATTCCTTCCTTTTCTTTCCTCTTCCTTCCTTCCTTCCTTTCTCTCTCCCTCTCCCCTCTTTTTTCCTAGCTATATACTTGCATAGTATAATTCTTTGAGACTCTGAAGTGAGCAGTTTGGAAGATTTTTGGATAATCAAAAACAAACAAAAACTTTCCCATTAACCAGTATTTAATAATTAGAATAATGATTTAATAATAAGGGTAGAGAATAATATGGAACTGTTTAATATAACATACTTCAGGGACAGTAGGTGAGGATAGATTTTTATAAATTATCTATATCATCTATCTATCTATCTATCTATCTATCTATCTATCTATCTATCTATCTATCTATACTAGTGGCCAAGTGCACAATTCATGCACATTGAAAGGAAATTAATTAGAATAAATATTTTAATATTGCTATTTGCCCTTTATAATAGAAGTATCAACCAAATTCATGAGCGACAATGACAGACAGAAATACATGCGTGCAATTGGTGCCAGTGAGAGCTTTATATGTATAGCACATGCGTGAGTCAACTTAGCCTTTTATAGATACAGAATAAACTTGCTTAATTAGACCTGCTTTCTGATTTAGCTAAACTTTTTCCAGCCCAGTGAAGCACCCTAACTTCTCTTTCAGGTAATTGTCAGCAACACAGCAGTAAATATCAACACAAAGCAGATTATTATTGTAGATCACGCAGGGAGAACAAAGGGTAAAATATTTAACTGCAGCAGTGTTTGACTCTATTCTGCGCAGTGAGAAAACCTGAAGTCATTTTCAAGGTCCACCATTTCTTGTTTTCAATCAGGTCAAGTTTCTAAACTTTATAAATCTCTGTTTTCCAGCTAATGAAAAGAAAATAGGATTCTATTGGGTCTCCCATCTACCTACTCCAGGACTTCTGTGAAAATCGAATGAGATGAGTCATGGGAAAATATTTCACATACATTTGGTTAAGCTATAAAATGTTTGCACCTGGCTATAAAGCAAGTCCTATACCTGGGCTGAAGAAACTGCAAGGAGGCTAGTCGCTAGGGAGAGGAAGCCAGGCATTGCTATGTGACATCATTACCTGTCGCCCACAGTGACCATTTCTGGTCTGGGCTTGGCTATGGGCCACATTTTGCACCATGGGGTCTCAGCAGCATCAGTTGCGATTTGGTGGGGTGTCACTCTGGAGTGGTGGTGGGGCCTGTGTCCCACTTGGGGGAAGCCGAGTGTTGCTTTGTCCGCACCAGGTCCGTGATACCATTTCTTTTTAAATGGCCAGTGCACATCATGGCAGCTCCTGTGTTGAGCATCTGCCCTTTGGTGATCCGTGCACGTCATAGCAACCAGTTGGATGGTTGGAGGGACACTTAGCATTTCAGCCTTTTATATACTATATAGATTATTGTTTTGCCTGTACTCCTAATATTTAAGTCATTTACCTTTTCTCAGCTCAATGACTTTGGTGTTTCCCATTTAATTCCCAATTTTGAAAATCAGTTATCTCCTAAAGCATTAATAGGAAAGGATTGCAATCTTAAGTGTAGGGAATTCCAGTGCAAGCTCATGCTAAAAACTGAAAACATATCAACAATATTTTCCCAGGAATAACCTCTAAAAATTATTTCATTATCTAATGTATCTCTTTATCTATCTGTCTCTTTATCTGTATTATCTATCTCTTCCCATTTATGTCACATTAACCTTCAGCATTCATGTACTTTCTAATGCCTACATTTAGTAGCAATTTAAAAGCTGGGCACTGTAACTTCTGTTGAGTAAAAATGAGCACAGGTGAGGTCCAGGGAGGAGTGCATTTGCAGATGTCCAGAGACCTATCTCCTCCTATAGATCTTCTGGAAGCCAAACAAGAGATACAGTAGTTTTAAAAGTCCTACTACTATTTGTGTAGTAGTAAGCCTCTTGAATCCATTTGTATGTTTCTACTTTTATTTGGGGGACACTTTTGCACAATAACGTATCCCTACAGAATAACTTTGTCTTATTACCAGTTATATTTTTAAATTACATTCAAGAACATTTTCTGAGCTTCTATTGATTGCATGAGGCTATATTTGGTTCTATAAAAAAAAAACAAATATTTATTTAGCCCCAATTATGAAAGAGATTGATCCATGCTTTGGAAGGAGGGGAGAACCAAAACATTTTAAAATACCAACCACATCTAAGAGCTTTTATGATCTATCTGGAAATTATAAAGAAATCCCTGCAGGAGCAAATCACAATATAAATGATTGTAGGTGGGCACTAAATGTGTGGCAGAGAAGGGCTGTGGAAGTTTTAAGGGAAGAGATTATTTATAGACAGCCAGAGTGGTTTATGCATATACATCAGAATGAGTTTAAATAATCCATAGCAACCATTCTCTCCTCTCCTCTCCTCTCCTCTCCTCTCCTCTCCTCTTTTCCCTTCCTTTCCTTTCCCTTCCCTTTCTTTCTCTTGTCTCTTCTCTTCCTCTTTCTTTTAAGATTTAAACTTTGGCTTTTGGATAGTATCTGTTTCTAATGTTCTTGCTCATTAATGTCCATCTTTTGTCCTTAGGGGCCCTCACAGAGCCAGACACATGCAAAGATACCCATGGATAAGTGAATGGAATCCGTGCACAATGAGGTTTCCTTTCCAACTGCACACTCTGTCCAGATATCTAAGATTTTCAATGTAGGAAAGATGAAAGGACCTAGTGACTGTAATTTTTTGTTAACTTGTTTGTGGCTCACTTTATATTCATTTTAGTAATTAAATATGCAGGGCTTTCATGAGGTTGTGAATGGATCATTATATTAATAATCCAAAAGCTAGTTATGATAATAATATCCTTAAAAAGCCCCTAAGGTCATACATTTAATATAATAGCAATAACAGAATTTTTTTGGACAGAACCTTTTGACACATTGTAATTTGGATTTATTAATGTTACTTGAAAATTACTGATTCAATACCTAAATTTTAGTGTTTAATTACACCACGAACAAAACCACACAGAGATATAAAATATTTCCAAATACTAAAGAGGAAGCATTTTTATTGTTTTTTTAAAAACTTATATTCATAAAAATTATGGGTAGTTAGGTGAGCACATTTATCACTCAAACACCACCATCTTTATCATGCCCATGGTTTCGCCACGGTCCTCTGCAGTTTGAGATATTTTTCCACAGGTACAGACATAGCAGGAATCCAAGGCCGCATTTAAAATCACTGAATGAACATTAAAACCCTTGGGCTCCAGCTCATGTAGATGCTCATTAACCATTTTCTTTTTTTTTTAAATATATTTTATTGGTTTTTTACAGAGAGGAAGAGAGAGGGATAGAGAGTTAGAAACATCGATGAGAGAGAAACATCAATCAGCTGCCTCCTGCACACCCCCTACTGGGGATGTGCCCGCAACCAAGGTACATGCCCTTGACCAGAATCGAACCCGGGACCCTTGAGTCCGCAGGCCGACGCTCTATCCACTGAGCCAAACCGGTTTCGGCCAATTTTTTTTTTTTTTTTTTTTTGTGATAGATTGTCTGGTCTCTTAAAATTTAGAATGGGCAACAGAAAAATCTCCTGCTTGATTACCAAAAAGCTTAACATTGTGTGTGTGTGTGTGTGTGTGTGTGTGTGTGTGAGTGATCACATATAGAAGAGAAAAAGAGAGAGAAAGCAAAAAAGAACAAGAGTATCAGGTCTCTGGAAGTATAAAATTTAGCATTATTTCCTCAGAGTGAACATAAATGCTGCCAGAGAAATCAAATTAATTGTTCTAAACACTGTTAACCTCTATTTTTAGGAGCAACTAACAAAATATTTTTGTAAGGGTCATTTCTTAAGAATTCTCTTATTAAAATAAGTAAGAAATAGGCATCTCACATTTACCATATCAATAAGGAGAAAAAAAAATCTGGTTACAAAACATTAGGATATAAAACTGGCCCTATATTTTGTAAAATCAATAGCTGATCCTCTCTAATAAAAGGGTAATATGCAAATTAACCATCACTCTGCTACACAAGCCACGCCCACCAGCCAAGCCACTCCCACCAGCCAATCATGGCGAGTATGCAAATTAACCCCAGCCAAGATGGCTACCATTGGGTTTCCCTGGCAACAGAAGAAGCCAAGCTTTCCACACACTCTGGCGGGCCCAGGTCCCCACTCAAGGATACAAAGTTTCAATTATAGAAGGTAAACAAATCCAAGCGGCAGCCAGGGATCCAGCAGGAGGCTTGGCTCTGCTCCAGGCTACAAAGTTTCAGTTGTAGAAGGTAAATAAGTTCCAGATACCAGGGCCTCAGCTTGGGTCGACAGGGGCTTGGCTGGCCTGCAAACCACCACAGGCCCCTTGCTCAGGCCTCTCCATGCCCCAAGGGAACCCTACCCTGATCCAGGACACCCTTCAGGGCAAACCAGCTGGTCCCCACCCATGCACCAGGCCTCTATCCTCCTATCTAATAAAAGAGTAATATGCAGATTGACCATCACTCCAACACACAATATGGCTGCCCCCATGTGGTCAAAGATCCTGCCCCCATGTGGACACAAGATGGCCACCACAAGATGGCCAGCAGGGGAGGGCAGTTGGGAGGCACCAGGCCTGCAAGGGAGGGCTGTTGGAGGAAATCAACCCTGCAGGGGATGGCAGTTAGGGGTGACCAGGCTGGCAGAGGAAGGAGTTGGGGGCAAACAGGCTGGCAGGGGAGCAGTTAGACATCAATCAGGCTGGCATGGGAGTGGTTAGGGGGTGATCAGGCTGGCAGACAGAAGCGATTTAGGAGCAATCAGGAAGGCAGGCAGGCGAGCAGTTGGGAGCCAGCAGTCCTGGATTGTGAGAGGGATGTCCGACTGCCCATTTAGGGGTGACCAACTGCCCGATTGTGAGAGGGATGTCTGACTCCCCTAAATGGGCAGTCAAACATCCCTCAAGGGGTCCCAGATTGGAGAGGGTGCAGGCTGGGCTGAGGGACACCCCCTCTCCATGCATGAATTTCGTGCACCGGGCCTCTAGTAAAGATATAATCATCAGTTTAAGAATCTCACAAGTTGGATCTATTTCTAAAAGCCTGAAGATGTTAAAAGCAAAACAGAAAACCACAAAAATATATTTTAAATTCTAGGGGTTCTTTTATATGTTGGTCTTTATATTTTGTTTCTAAAGGGGAAGTAGCAAGTTAGAACAGTGAATTTTGCTTGTTAGTCCCTTTAAACATTCTTAAATTTTAAATCTAATTTCCTGAAATTTCTTAATTCACTGTTCATGTTAAAGGTTTCTTAAATAACAACTCCCACATAAAATCTAACTATAACCTGGGTTATTTATTTTGTGTGTGTGAAGGTGTTGTCCATATGAGATTGAGCTTATTCTCTTCATTCTGCTAAATCCATATCAAAATAAAAATCTGGTTTAGTGACTGAAATATTTGCCATAGTGATTATACATTTAGGAAAATAGATTATTCAGGGTAGAGGTCTGTTGCTCAGAGTTCTTATTCATTACATAAGAGAATCTGAACTGTTGAAAATAAAACAGATGGTCTTAAAATTATCAGGCTTGTGTTTAATTTATGCAGTTTTCCCATTAATAGCATTATCTATTTAACACATCCATTACATATCCTCACTGTTAATTTAGACAGAAAAATGTAGCAACTTCAAAAGGAAATCTTCCATTAAATGAAGGATATTGACTTTAATGGATGTCCCAAATAGACATGGAAATTACCAGGATGAAAAAACAAGTTGATTAAAAATGGTCCCATTATAATTTGTTATGCCACAGAATGAAATGTTAAGATAAAATTCACTAAAAAAAAAAATTATGCCATTGAAAGTTCTTTGTACTATAAAATACATGACTTTAAAACTGTTAAATCATAAAATCTTATGTAAAAATATGGTTTTCTATAATTCTGAATAATAAATATGCATCTTGTAAAAAAAAAAAAAAAAAGCTCAATATTTATAAACTCACTTCCTGATGGTCAAGGACTTGGACATGGTGATGAAAACACTTGTTTAATGACCTCATTTCATGGAAACTACCAACTCAGGCAAAGTGAATTGCTGCTCCTTTCCTTTGCCTCTTACTCCTCTCTCTGCCTTCCACACCTTTACAGACAGCTATTATTAGGATAATTAAATTGTTTGAAAATTCCTTTTCATGATTTTCAGAAGGGACCTTTACATCTTTCTATTTTTCAAGACACTCCCATTAAAGTGCTAATATGCCTGAGTCATCAACTAACAAGCAACTCAAAGTCACAGGTGGCAAGGAATATCTATCTTGGGTTTGAGAAAGAAGAAGCAGAGACCAATGAGAATGGGTACAATATAGAACTTGGGGCCAGGGAAAGGGTGTTTAATCGATGGGCTAGTAAAAGGTAAGGTGAATGGGGACAGAAGAAAAGTATTCCTGCATTAAAATATTGCTTATGTCTAGTTCAGAAAGTTAACTTATGTTTTTTACCCCCTGATTCATCTATTCAAACTGTTTTATTGAACATTTCTAATCTGATTGGTCTTGAGAAGGCACTAGACATATAAAGATAAATATGACAGAGTCCCAGTTCAATCTAATGTAATGTGAATTATAAGTGCAAATTATTCTATTGTAGTAAAATTTGAGTTATTAATTGGTTTATTTACTGAGGGTCTTCCTACTCATGGCACTGGCTATTAAGTTGCCAGACATTGCTGTTGATACAGGGTTTTTGAATTGGAATACATGGTGTTCCTCTGAGCAGGATGGCTTCCCTGGATTGTCTGTCGGAGTCGAAGAATGAAACCATGAACAGAAGATAGTATAGCAAAGGTATATAAATAAAACAACCTTTGATTTGGTCACTACAACGACTACTGAGCTCAAAGGTCAAACCTCACATGGGATATGTGAGGCCCTCCTTCTTTATTTTGTAAATATTGACCTTTGGCTACTCCCAGTTCCCTTATCTTATGGAAATGTAACTCCTGCCTCCCCCAGTTCCCTTGTCTCATAGAAATGTAACTTTTTGCAGCTCGGTAGCCTATGCTTTCTCTATGGGCCCCTTTAATTTTTAAAAATTCCCTAAACCTGCCTATTTCACTCCTAAAATTCCTATTTCACTGTCTTTAAGGAGCTATCTAATGGAGGAAGACACAAAATTAAGTTTAAAACCCCACACCATCTACATAAAATGTCATGTGTTGATAAATGCATGGAGAAAATTAGAGTGTTACAGAAAGAATAATAGCTCTGCTTATTAAGAAGAGCTGATTGAGATGGTTTGGAAAGTTTTAAAAAGAGGTGGGACATGAGAAAACTTGAAGGAGGACTAAGGAATAAAGAGGCACAAAACCTTAGAGAAGGAATTGGATATTCTTGGCAAATGAGCACAGCAAGTATAATAGCATGGAGGTGTTAAACATGACATAGTCAAAGAAATTTGAACAATATTATTATGTTTGAATTACATGTGTTTCTGAAGTAAGTATGCATAGGGCTGGGTGGTGGAGCATGTTTTCATGGGAGATAAAAATGAACAAATACACTGGTACTAGGTCACAGAACACTTAATTCTTTACTAAGATATTTGACCACTAATTGACAGTAAGTGGTAGCAAACCATGGAAGGATAGACAAATGGCATAACCAGAATGATAATGTAAAAATGTTGGGTGTGTAGTAGTCTGGCAAATGAATTAGAGTAGAGGCAGCAGAAATCAGGAAGATCTTTTAGAAGTTTGTTTCATGGTCTAGACTCTGTGTAGCTAATGAAGGGTGAAGTAAGAAAGGGCAGTATGGATCGTATAAGGAATGTAAATGGTATAAAACTGAAAGCAACAAGTGAACACACAAGAAAAACAAACAAACAAAATTCATAGTCACAGACAACAGTACAGTGATTACCAGAGATGTAAGAAATAAGGCGAGCCCCCCAATTCAGGGCTCCTGGTAGAACACAAAGCCGACTCAGGAGCCAGGCAGCAAGGCAAAATCTTTACTCCTGCAGGAGGGTGCACAGCACATGGTTTGGAAGCATGCACACACCCAGCAGGCCGTCTGCTTGGCTTTTTTATCTTGATACACGTGATTTGTCCCTCACTCTTGATTGACACACATGGCCTATCCCTCACTCTTAATTGGAGCTCAGGCGCACAGTCTTTCACAATTGGCTAATTCAAAGGGATGGGTTGGCCTTTGCCATTTCAAGATGGCGGCCCCCAGGGGAGATGGAAGTCATGCGGCCAACATGGTGGCTGCCAAGTCATGCAGTCCAACATGGCGGCTGTCTAAACTGTTCTTTGACAGAAAAGATGACTTGTTTATTCTCACAGAGAGAAGGGGGGTGGGAGAATAGTAAAGAGAAAAGGGGGTGAAATATGTGGTGACAAAAGGAGATTTGACTTTGGGTGGTGGGTACACAGTGTAATATACAGATCATGCATCACAGAAATACACACTTGGAACCTATATAATCTTAGTAACCACTGTCACCCCAATAAATTTAATTTAAAAAATGTAAATAGTCAAATCACAATGAGGAAGACTAACATGGGCTATGAAATGAGGATCCTTGAGAGTCTGGCTCCCGAAAGGAGTAGACATTTCTTCCAGAAAATGCCCTCATAGATATTAATCCCACACAGCCTTTTACCATATGTTTAGTATCACACCAAATCAGAATTATCTTCTTCATAGAAAATGGCATTTGGAGGATAACCAAGCAAGAGTGACCTTATTTTCACACCAGTCATTGTGGACAGACCTAGGTCTAAATAATCTCCTAGTAGTGGACATACAGAAAGAAGAGCCACAGGATGCAATTTCACAACCTTCCTTGGCAAACTGGGAGCAAGACCTACTATATATTTTTAAAATTTTTTCTTTCAGTTAAACCCTAACTTTTCAATTTTCTAGGTCATTTTTCCTAAGCTGTCCCTTTCTTTCTTAACACCAGTGACCCAAATGCATAAGTTATTAAGATAGAGGTTTTAACTTATGAACAAGCCTGGGCTGAGGGAGGCAGATGAACGAGTGGTGCCTTATCAGTCAATCCAGACATGTGTCACAGTTCGGGTCTGGTCAGCATCTTTCCACTCCAGTGCACGCCTGTGGCCAGACAACCTCAACTTCTGTGTCTCTTGGCAATCACAGGTAGGAAAAATGCAGCTAAATTGGTGTTGCAAGCGTGGGCCTCCATGAGGTACCCATATAGTTTAGTAACCAGGCAACATGATTCAGAGTCTAAGAAACAAGGGCTCCAGGAGTTGAGTTTAAGCTCTTACCAATAAATCACTGTTCCTGAAGATAAAACATCTAACTATTCAGTCTCTTTTATTATTTGTTTTCTGTTGAACATTATAAAAAGTTTTAATATAAAACCTATTCAAGAAAGCACAGATTGAACAAAGCTCTTTCTGCTCTGAAAGAAAAAGAAATTAAGGAAAAAATATTTAACAAAGGTCCTTATTTACAAGTGAGCACCGTATAATCATGCTTTGTATAACTATGCACTTTTTTACTTTCATTAAACTCATTCGTGATTATCAGCAAATGGTATCTTTGAATTTCATTTATACTGGTAAATGGTACTGACAGAATTTTTGGCACATACTTTGTTTTGATTCAGTAAATTTTATATAATGACATATAATCTACTGTCTTACTTAAATCAGTGAATGCTTGTCATTGACATTACAGTGTGCTAATTTTCTTCCTTTACTTTGTTACCACCATTTATCTCTATGTTTAACATATTCACTGTAACCTAGTAATATTTATTGAATATATTATATGTGCCCCCACTCTTTTTTTGTTGTTTTTTGTTAATCCTCACCCGAGGATATTTTTCCAATTGATTTTCAGAGAGACTGAAAGGGAGGAACAGAGGGAGATGGAGAAAGAGGGAAACATTGATGTAAGAGAGACACATCAATTTGCTGCTTTCTGCATGTAACCCGATCAACTGGGGTTGGGGTCGAACCTGCAATCCAGGTGTATGCTCTTGACCAGGAATTTAACCCAAAACCCTTCTGTCCACAAGCCAACACTCTATCCACTAAGCTACACCAGCCAGGGCTGAGCTACCATTCTTGATAAATTCCTAGTTAATCTAACCAGGGCCAGGGCCTCCTGTTTTTCAAAGTGTAGTAGAGGAGGTAGACATCAATCAACTAATCACACAAATATATTATCACACACTGTGCTAGGTGATTTGAATAAATATATCTTGAAAGCTGTGAGAGTTTATAATAAGAAAATCAAAACTAGATCTTCAGTAAAGATTCTCAGAAGAAATAAAATTTTAACTGAAATATTGAAAACAAGTAGGCAGTAAGAAAAGGGGAGGAGGGCAACAACTGCAAGTGAAGGAATTAGTAGGGAAAAACTTTGAATTTTTCTTAAGCTTTAGAGTGCATTGAAATTATTGGGAGGGCTTGTTAAAACACACATTTCTGAGCTGCAATCTAGACTTATGATTCTGTGGGCCTGGGGAAGGGTTCAAGAATTGCACAAATTGCATTTCTAACAAATTCTCAGGTGATGCTGCTGTCGCTGATCTGGGGAACATACTTTGAGCACCATTGAATTAGAGAAATTGAAAATGGTCATTATGGCTAGTCCACTATGGAGCAAATACTGGAGGGGCCAAATGTAGAGAGAAGACAAATTAATTCAGCCCTGGTAAGATTTTTTTAAAATAGTTTTAAGAGAAATTAGAATGGCCTTAGTAGATTTGAAGCAAGGAACTGATGTGATCACATCTGTTTTTTAAGAAAGATTGCTAAGTATATAGTGTGTAGAATGAATTGGAGGGGAAGTAAGAAGAATGCTTTGGGGAGATTATTAGTATAGTTGGGGTATTATTCCAGGAGTTCAGAGGAGAGCAGTAGCAGGGTGATAAGAGTGGCAATGCAAATATTTAGAGAGATACAAAGGGTATTCAGGAGGGAAACAAAACAAAACAAAACAAAACAAAACAAATTTGTAATTGTATATGAGAGAGAAAAGTCCAGATGACTCCAAGAAGTCTACCTTCTGATGCCTAAATTGTACTCTGTGGTACCATCCAGGAAAGAAGATTCCTTGAAAAAGGCCAGGTTGGACCTGGAGGTAATGAAAGGAAGAGGGAATTATCATATGGAATTACGGTATTGAGATTTTATTTTTTTAGTGAAAATGTCAAATGAGCATTTGGATATATTGGAACCTGGAACTTAGAAGAAAAATATGTGTCGAAAATACAAATTTAAAAGTCATTTGACTCATTGATGAATAGAAACTTTTGTGTATGGATCAAATCATCTGAAATTAAAATATAGAGAAAAAAAAAACATGAAAAGGCTTTGAATTGAGTTGAAGGAAACAAAACTAGACAGAAAAGAATATGAGCTGATTAAAAAATGGAGGGATAAGAGCCAGAGACTTAGAAGGAAAAATTACTTAAATTGTTCAGGTGCCTGATCATTTTCACAGGGACATTTATGTAGTGTTTTCTC
Organism: Ia io; assembly: GCA_025583905.1. NCBI lineage: Eukaryota > Metazoa > Chordata > Mammalia > Chiroptera > Vespertilionidae > Ia > Ia io. Next base: position 59,707,686 of record JAJQQW010000011.1, on the reverse strand, counting down.
ACATCTGAAGATGTTTAAAATCCTCTATGTAATATTCATGCTCTGATGTTTTAACACCATCTACTGAAACTTTTTCTCATGCTTTACTATTTTTTATTCATTTTGGAAATTCTAATTGTCTCATAGTGTGATCTTATTATTCATAGTGCAAACTAGAATATTTATGAATTTGAAAGTGGCATTATCAATAGGTATGCTGGAAAACAGTTCTCAACAGGACTGACCAGGACAAACTGGAATATATTGTTTCTCTACGTTAGTCATATGTTGGATCGTCTGGGTTATTTTACATTCTCTACTATATTCTTTTTTAATTTCAATTATTACATTTTCTACTTTCTGGGGGATTACTTCAGTAATAATTGAAGCACTAGAAAGATTATTGGAAGGTTTACATGGCAACATTTGTTTTCTGTTGGCTTCACTGTACAGAGATCAAGAGGAAAGTGGTTATGACATTTGGAGGTGGGAGGGCTCTCCCTCTAACAACATCAGTTTTTCAATATTTTTGTTTGTTTCTTCTGGATAGTACAGTTTATTCAGCCATCTTCCAGACTCTGACTTGTTTTCAAGAAACAGACTGGAAGAGTTGAGAGAGGGCTCTGAGAGTAGCATGTGAATTGTCACTCACTCCGTTTCAGCCTGATGCTTAGCCTATCTCTGCATTGTATGGCACCTGGTGTCCCCCACTTTCAGAGCTTCAGAGCTCTGCTGATCTGTAGACTTATCCCCCTGTTTCTTGTGGTCAAAAATAACTAGGCCTTTTCAACTCATTTTAGCACCAGTCTCCCATTATCCATTATTATTTCTTATGGGTTTTATGAGGTGATCAGTGGGACAAATAGGCATTTTTCTTATTAGAATCCCCTCTGTAGACATTTGTAATGCACTTCACTCCAGACTGCTAAATCATTTACAACTCTTTATCTCCTTGCTTCCCAAAACTCAATTGAAATATTATTTTTGGGCAATGTCTGCTTACATATTTAAATCCTATTCAAAAGATATACTAGTATGCATGCCTATGTTCATTGAAACAGTATTTATAATAGCCAAGAGTTGGATACAACCTAGGTGTCCATGGATAGATGAATATATAAAGAAGATACAATATATATAGAGGCCTCGTGCACAAAATTCATGCATGGATAGGGTCCCTAGGCCTGGCTGGAGATCAGGGCTGATCTATGGGGTGACTAGTGGGGCGATTGGGGGGCACCCCACTGGCATCTGCCTTGGCAGGCCTGGGTCCTGCAGGCTGGGGGCAGGTCCTGCATATATATATTTATATTAGTGCAGCAATAAAAAGTGAAATCTTGCCATTTGTGACAATATGGTTGGAGCTAAAGGATATTATGCTAAGTGAAGTCAGGCAGAAAAAGACAAATACCATATGGTTTCACATATATGTGGAAAATAAAACAAACAAACAAATAAAACAAAACAAAACAGACTCATAAAAACAGAGACCAAAGGAATGGTTACCTGAAGGGTGGGTTGATGGATGAGTGGAAAGGGTAAAAGGGGATATATTCAATAATATTGTAATAAATTTGCATGGTAACAGATGATTACTAGAATTAGTGGAGTGATCACATTATAAGGTATAAAAATTTCATATCACTATATTGTACACCTGAAACTAATATAACTAATATATATTATATACCAATTATAATTACATTTAAAAAAATATTCAACATGAATTTTCTTTTTGAATATAATATTTGGCAAGAATTTCATTTTTCTGCTAAAATATCAGCTATTCTTGTACAATATATTTAACTATCCAATATTTTCTCATCAATTAGTTATTCTTATGTTATTATAGACTAAAAACTTTTATATACCTCCTCAGGTTTCAAAAGCCTTTTCTTAATGTCTCACATGTATTAAATAAAAGAAAATTACATGTAAAACTGTGTAGCACATTCTTTGAACATGTTACTACTATAACAAATATAACTCTGCTGTTTCCTTCTCAGATATGACAATTAGAGTAGTTAAATGCAAATTTATAAATATGCTTAATAAGTAGAAAGTAGAAGAGTGCTTTACCTTTTATATCATTGTTCCTTTTTTTCCCTTGTACTAAACAGAATCTAGCCTTTGTTCTTTTCTTAACACCACATGAATTCCCTTTGGATTGTAAAGCTTTCTCAACTTGTAAGAGCCATTCATTGTGACTTCTCCTGGTGAATGGCTCATTATATTTTCCAAGACCCTGTTGTTTTACCATCTTTGAGAACAAATAAAAATGACACTTCTAAACACTCCACTAAAACAAATTAAATTTATTTTGAAGAGTTCAATGAACAGTGTTTTAAATGAGATCCATAATGGGCTTTTTAATTAAATGAATATAGTAATTTCATAGAGGCAATTCTCATTAGCAGCACACTATTGAGGTGACCATTTCATTCTAATTGTGCAGTGTGTTTATACAAGGGGCCTTATTTTAGGGTTGGTTTGAATAGATTTATATCTAATCACATCTTGACACCTAGCACACATTTGAAAGGTACAGATTGCTGCTTTCCCAGAGACAAATAGACTCTATAAAAACAGAACATGTTTTTTTCCTGGTAATTTGCTATTGTTTTATTTGTATTGCTTGAGAGAGAAAGTAGATTTCATATATTGTCTTCTATTAATTACTTGGCTTTGCTTTTAGTTGTTTACCTTCAGTGATAGACTATATGTTTGTCTCCTAAAAATTTATATGTTGAAAACCTAACTCTCAGCATGGGTGTATATGTAGATGAGCCTCTAAGGAAGTAATGACAGTTAAATGAGATTTTAAGATTGGGACTCTGGTCTAATAGGGTTAATGACTTATAGGAAAAGACACAGAGAGCTCACTGGCTCTCTCTCTCCCCATAAAGGTAAGACCATAGGAGGTCATGTGAAATGGAGCAGGCTGTGATCTGCAAGCCAGGAGGAAAGTCCTCACCAGAAACCAACCGTACTGGTTCTCTGATGTCAGATTCTCAGTCTTTGAGTTGCTATAAGAGTAGGTATGTAAGTATTAGATGAAATTCCATAGAAATATTTAAAGAGGATGAGCTTAACTTATCTTTCTACCCATTTGAGCCTTTATTACCCTAAGGTCTTCTTTTGTATAGATACCATTAGGATAAGGTAACAAGAAACATTGGAACATTCAATTAGTGGAGAATGAAATTCCAGGTAGAATTATCTAGGTATAAAAATATGTAAGTAAATTGACTTCCTTCTGTGGGGTATGACATGAAAAAGTGAGATGGATTAACTATAAGGGGGGAAACCTAACCAACACTCCCTCAGCCAGGTAATTAAGGATAACTTCATCAGTGGTAAGTCATTTTTATAATACTTACCCTTGGTATGGTGTGATATTTCTGCCCCAAATCCATAGGCACAATCTAACTATGAGGAAATATTAGACATGCACACTACATTGTAAGATAGTCTACAAAATATCTAACCCGTTCTCCTCAAAATGACAAAGCTCTTCCAAAACAAGGGAAGCCTAAGAAACTGTCATAGTCTAGCAGAGTCTAAGGCAACATGACAAATAAAATTATATGTCATTTTGGATGGGATCCTGGAACAAGAAAAAGGACTTTGGGTAAAAACTGAGGAAATGCAAATTAAGTATGAACTTTAATTAATAGTAATGTATCAGTGATGGTTCATTACTTATGACAAATGTATCATACTAATGTAAGATGCTAACATTAGGGGAAACAGGATACCCCTGGTGGGGTATATGGGAACTCTCATTAACATTTTGGTAAATCTGAAAGCAATGTAATAAATATTCTAAAACAGCATGTGCAAGGGATGCTGTTTTTAAATTTGTTTTTTACCTAAAGTCAACAAGACTCATAGACAATGTTAGAGCCTCTCTGACGAGGATCAGTAGTGGTAAGCTCTGAGAAATCCTGCACAGATTCACTTATCCATGTTTCATCCTAGCACCCTGTTCCTAGGCACCCTGAGTATTAGTCAGGAGAGGCTAGGCTTGGATTTTTTTAAGTGGTTTAAAGTAATCTAGTTGTTATTTTTTGTTTTTGTTTTTTAGTCATATTTCATTTTCATTTGGGGACACCAAGGGTGCTTACTCAAGGATCAAGCATAATGGGAGCTTTATATAATAGCACAAAGGTTTCCGGATTCACCAGAACAAGTAAAGATATCCCGGATAATTACATAGAGACTTTTCAGTGCCTTCATTTAGAAATGGCACATGTTACTTTTCCTCACAGCCCATTGGCTAGAATTTGTCATAGGACAACTGCCAGCTGCAAGAAGCCTAAGGAATGTGGTAAACCAATGGAAAATGTGGTGAGCATTAATTTATCACCCATTCTTCCTGACTCTTTACCACTAATTGGCTTACTTGTATCCAATTTTCTTTTTTGAAATTATTACTTCCAAAATATTTGAGAACTCTCCTTTTAGGAACACTGCTTAACCTTTGATACTCACAATAGTCCCAATCCCTTTCCTAGAGTAACTGTGAATCCCAATAGTTCATCCTCCCCTATAGACTAAAGGCAATACATTCTTCCTTCAATTTGTGCCTTTCTAAGCCTTATTAATGGAAATAATAAGAAACATGAAATAATTATATGTGTGAATATAGGAGGTGATTATTTTAAAGTTATTGCCTGGTGATGGAAAAATGTACAAGTTACTCTATGGTTCACCTCCTGAAATCATTATTTTAAGATCATCTCCATTTCCAGATCCATAAATTAGTATGAGGTCCCCAAGTGCATTTTTATTAGTCTTGGTGAAGCTTTATTTTCTTAAGGAAATTATCCTCTTGCCTTATACATTGGATAATTATAATTCTTTAAACCTGCTCTGAAATGTAAATGCTCAATTGCTTATGAAAAAAGTGTTTTGACATGCATTTATTGCATCTGTGCCTATGAGCAAAGTTGAATTAGATTTTGCATCTCAGTACAAGCTGAGTTTATATTTACCTTTCTTAATAACATCAAGAACTAAATGATAACAAATTAGAGTCTCTTTTATGACATTGTGGTAGTTAATAGCTGTTGCTAAAACAGTGGCAAACATTGTCAAGAAGTGGTTTGATATCTAAATGCTTCTATCCATTTGTGTAGTGTTGTGTTATGAATTACAATTAATATTTAAATTCAATTTTGTAGACTATATTCTGGCCTCAAAATATAGATTACATTGCACACTCTACTGTAAGTAACAACTTGACTAAACACACACATACACACACACACACACACACACACACACAATTTTTTGGCAGTGCCAATCACTATAATGATAGGTCAAATGGTAGGGTAAATCTAATGTCGGAAACCTGGAGGAGACTTCTGCATACATTCATGGTCTATTCATGTTATGGATCTCTCTGACCTCTTCTGTGGAATTTCAGAAAAGCATATATATATATTTTTTTACCTCTGGAACCTGTGCTGTGACCCATACATTTATAAGGCTGGATACTGTATAAGTTCTAGAAATATTAACTTTCGGTTAATACTAATCTAATAGAGACTGTCTATATTCTCTTCATACAGAATTTTCTATTGCTAGTGCCAGAAAGACCCCTATGATCTGTTAGGCTGATCTTTTAATTCACATCTTAAACCTCCTGACACAGCTTTTGTTTGCTTCTTCACTCTCCAAGTAGAATGCACTCTTCTTTTCTCTCTGTATTTCTCTTTCCATTCACAATAATTAAGCAACATGTTATAAGACTATATTGACCCTCAAGGCACGTGCTGTGGGCTACTCTACTAAACCTCTTCATTCATCAAACATGTATATATTGCACAGGAAAGAATGAAAAGTCAATGGATTATATCAATACTGAATAAATTACTTCTCAGTCTTGCAAATGATGTGCCCACTGGATTGAATCATGCTTGCAATCTCCATTCACTTCTATCCATTCCTTTACCTGAATCACTCTTATTCATCTTTCATATATAACCTTATGGAGCACTTCCTTCAGAAAAGGTACTTTTACTTTTTAACCTTGGATCTAGTTTCTTACCTATTGACCCCCATACTCCCCATACTTTCTGTATAGAAATATCTCACTTTATCATAACAGCTTGTTCATGTGTCTACATCATTCTTAAATTTCCTTGTCATGATTATCATTGCTTTACTAATGTGTCACATAGTCCTTGAAACATAGATAGCCCTCACAAAATTGCTGTTAAGTTAATTCAATAAGTAGTTACAATTATGATAGCAAATATGTATTGAACACTAGCTATATGTCAGGCCCTTAGTATGTTGTGTGTGTTGTATCAATACTCATCACTCATTTTAAGAGCAACAACATTATTATCATTTCTACACTAAAACTGTTTGCAAGATGTTTTTGGAAGGTTAAATAATTTGCTCAGTGTCATCCAGCCACTTAATGTAAGAGCCAGGATTCACTTCTAAGCTTAACTTGATTCCTAAACCCATAATCTTGATGCTTGGCATACTGTGTCACTACTATTAGTACCGTAGAATTTATTTTAAAATTTTTGTTTGTTTCTGGATTTTTAAATTAGTGCCAAAATCTTCAAGCTAATATTTGGTCAATAATATATAAACTTAGTTGTAGTAATTTTATTATATATTTTGGTGTCTTCTAGTACAAGTCCCTCTTCCTTTCTGTTCTTTGCTTTTTCTCCAAATCACTGCTGTCATATATCTTCAGTGTTTTCTTTTGTTTTCATTTCTGTCCAATACCTTGTAAGTATTGCTCATATTACTTTTCTAGGTAAACCTTATAAGAATTGGTCTCATTGCAATAAAAGTCTCACTGAAATTTTAATTTGAGTCATGGAATTTATAAATATGAAAATAAGACATGCAGCTATCCATTTGCCTTATATTAAAGTTTTTAAATATTTTTTCTTAGTACAATATAAACAATTGTTTAACAGGAATACAAAAGGTTTTCTAGTTTCCTATTGAAATGGAATATGCTTACTTTATTTATTATTTTTGGTCTACTTTTTTGTTATTTTGAAGTAATTATAGAGTCACAGGAAATTCAAAAATAGCACTTAAAGGTATCTAGTGCATCCGTTCCATTTTCTCCATATGTTACATTTTACATATCTATAGTCTAATAGCAAAACCAGGAAACTAAACATACTATAAAATGTAAATATAGTTCTATGTCATTTTGTCACATCTATATTCATGAAACCGCCACTGTACTACACAATCAAGATATAGAACTACGTTGTCATCACAAGATCCTCACTATGGTACCCTTGTGGTCATGCCCAAATTCCTTACTCCTTGCTATCTTGAACCATGGCAAGTATGAATCAGTTCTCCATCTCTAATTTTGTCATTTTGAGATGGTTATATAAGTGGATTCATACAGTATGTGACCATTAGAGATTGGGTTTTCTCACTCAGCACAATGCCCTTAAGAACCATTTATGCTGCTGCATATACTGATATTTTATTATTTTTTATTGATAAACTAGAGGCCCAGTGCATGAAAATTCATGCACTGGGGGAGAGAGGGAGTCCCTCAGCTTGGCCTGCTCCTTCTCACAGTCCAGGAGCCCTCAGGGGATGTCCTACTGCGGCCTATGCTGCAGTCTGGCCTCCCTCTGTGGGAGGTGACCGGACTGATCAGGGGAAGGTGCCGCCCGCATCACCCCCTGCTGCTGCCACTGCTGGCCACGGCAGCTGTGAGGCCTGAGCCTTGGGCCTCACAGCCACTGGGGCTCACGGCTGCCTGAGTCCCAGGCCTCGCAGCCACAGGAGCTCATGGCTGCCTGAGCCCTGGGCCTTACAGCCACTGTGGCTTTGTCCGGATGGAGGTCTGCCCTAATTAGCACATTACCCTTTTATTAGTATAAATAGTACTCCATGACATGGAGATACTACACTTTGTTTAACCATGAATGTACTAAGTAACATTTTTGTTGCTTTCAGTTTTAGGCTATCTATATATATAAAATCTCAACGACCGAATGGCAGAAGGACCAAAATGACCGGTTGACCAGGAGCTATGATGTGCACTGACCATCAGGGGGCAGATGCTCAATGCAGGAGCTACCCCCTGGTGGTCAGTATGCTCCCACACTGGGAGCATCTCTCAGCTGACCAGGATGAGCGGCGCTCCCACAGCAGACTGCTCCCCGCAGGCCATGCCCCCCACCAGGGCATGAATCCATGCACTGAACCTCTAGTTACAAATAAAATTGCTATGAAAAATCAGGTACAGGTTTTTATGTGAATATGAGTTTTTATTTCTCTGGCATACATTCCCAGAAGTACAATTGATCGGTTGTATAGTAATGTATGGGTTAGTGTTTTTAAGGAACTGCCAACCTGTTTATTTTCAGTGACTGCCATTTTATATTCCTGCCAGCAATGTGGGAGAGACAGTTGCTTCCCGTCCTCAACAGCATTTGGCATTGTCACTATTTTTAGTTGTAGCTGTTTTAATGGATGTGCAGTGATATAGCTCTGTGGGCTTAATTTGCATTTTTCTAGTGGCTAATGATTTTGACCATCTTCTCACATGCTTATATTCCATCATGTATTTTCTTTAGTGAAAGGTCTTTGCCCATATTTTTACTTAGATTTCTTTTCCCTGCTGAGTTTTTTTAGTTCATTATAAATTCTTGATCTAAGTTCTTTATCTAATATGTAGTTTGCAAGTATTTTTTGCCTGTCCAAAACTTATTTTTTATTCTGATTACAGGGTCTTTTATAAAGCAAACATTTTTAATATCAACAAAGTCCAATTTATCTTTGTTTTATGGATTTTGGTGTTGTGTTTAAGAACTCTTCACCAAAGCTGAAGTCACAAACATTTTTTCCTAAGTTTTCAACAAGTTTTATAATTTTACTCAGCCCGGCCTGTGCCCTCTTGCAGCTCAGGAGCCCTCAGGGGATGTCCACAGGGAGCAGGCCTAAGCCATCAGTCGGACATCCTTAGTGCTGCCATGGAGGTAGGAGAGGCTCCCGCCACTGCTGCTGCACTCGCCAGCTATGAGCCCGGCTTCTGGCTGAGCGGTGCTCCCTCTGTGGGAGTGCGCTGACCACCAGAGGGCAGCTCCTTCCTTGAGTGTCTTATAGTGACTGGTCGTTCTGCTGTTTGGTCAGTTTGCATATTAGCCTTTTATTATATAGGTTGTTTTCATTTAAATCTGCATGCCATTAAATTCTGTATAAATTTGGAGGTTTAGGATAAGATTCATTTTTTTAGCCTATGGGTAATTAGTATACTGCTCCAGCACAATCCCTTGAAAAGGCTATTCTTCCTCTATAGAATTGCTTTTGTCCCTTTGTCAAATATCTGTTATCTATTCTTCCATAGGTCTGTTCTGGGTTCTTCATCCTATTCTATTAATATGTGTGTCTATCCTTTTGCTTATAACACACAGTCCTGATTACTGGGTTTTATAATGAATCTGAAAATCAGGCAACTGATAATTCCAATAATTTATTATATTTTTCAGAAATAACATGCTCTTTTATTTCCTTTGCTTTTCCATATAAATGTTGGAAAAATCTTGTACATGCTACAAAAGATCTTGCTAGGATTTTGATTAAAAATTGTGTTAAATATATATCAATTCATGGAAAATTGATATTTATCCTATATTGAGTCTTCCAATCCTATGTTTTTCCATGCTATGTTTTTCATTTATTTATATCTTATCTGATTTCATCACTATTTTTTTAATTTACAACATATAAGATCTGTATATACTTTATTAGATGTATACTTAAGTATTTTCCCTTTTTGAGGAAAATATGTTACAACTGGTATTGCGTTTTTATTTTTGATTTTCACATGTTCATCGCCAGTGTATAGAAATGCAATTGATTTTTTAAAAAATTTAATCTTGTACTCTATAACATTTCCAAACTCATTAATTCCGGAAACATATTTTGGGTTTGGGATTTCTACATAGTCATCTGCAAATAGCAATTATTTCTCCCTTCCCAATCTGTATGCCTTTATTTCTTTGCTTATCATATCCTATTGGTTAGAACTTCTAATTCTATGTTGAACATCAGTGTTAAGATTGCATAGCCTTACCTTATTCCTAATCTTAGAGAAAAAGCATTCAGTCTTTCACCATTAAGTGTCATATTAACTATAGAATTTGTTTTGTAATTATTTAAGTTGGAAATGTTCCTCTCTTCCTAGTTTTCTAAGAATGTTTATCATGAATGGGTGTTGAAATTTGCCAAATACATTTTTCTGCATCAGTTGTTAAGATCACCTAATTTTTATGTCTTAGCCTGTTAATATGATGGGTTACATTTCATGATTTTTGAATATTGGTCCAACCTTGCATACCTAAAATAACCCCATTTAGTCATGGTGCACACCTTTTATTTATTTATTAGTCTTATTTGCTAATATTTTGATAAGGATTTTTGTGTCTATATTTATGAGGTATATTGCTCTGTAGTTTCCTTTCTTTTCCCTTCCTTCCTTCTTTTCTTTTCTTTATATGATCTTTGTCATCTGGAATTTTTATCAGGGTAATATTAGCCTCAATTGGGAAGTCTTCCCTCCTCTTCTACTCTTTATATAAGCTTGTTCAAAATTGTTCTTTCTTCTTGAAATGTTTAGTATAATTCGTAAAGAAACCATTTGAGCCTAAGATTTTTTTTTAGAATTTAAAAAATTGATTTATTAATAGTTATGGCAGTATTTACATTATCTATTAAATCTATTAGACCATTTACATATAATGTAATTATTGATATGTCAGGACTTATGAATGACTGTCATTTTATTTTTTGTTTGCTCTCTTTCACATTTCTCTGTTTTTCTTCTCTTCCTATGGGTTACTTTAACATTGTTTAGAAATCCATTTTAATCTAACTATGATGTTTTTAAGTATCTCTTTGTATAGAATTTTAGCATATTTGTTCTAGATATTACATTACATAAACATAACATAAAAATCTACTGGTGCCAACATTTTAGCAGTTCAAGTAAAGTACAGAAAACTTTCTCAATTATAATATAACTGTCTTAAATATTTCCTGTACCTTCATTGAGAGCTACAATAGATAGTATTATGTTCTTTGCTTCAACCATCAGATATAATTTAGAAAATTCAACAAAAAGTAAGTCTATTGTATTTACCCAAAGTTTTGCATTCTGTTGCTTTTTCTTCCTTCCTGATGTTCCAAGATGTGTGCTTTTATCATTCCTGATTAGCTAATTTTTTCTGAAGCCATTCTTTCAGGGTAAGTTATCTGGCAATGATTCTCCTTTGCTTTTGTTTCTGATTTGATTCTTTTGTTTCATTCTTCATCCTCTGAGACTGTCTTGATTTCCTTTTTTTCCTAAAGGCCATTTTTTGTTGTTGAATATAGATTCTAGAATGCCAGTTCTTTATCTTAAGCAGTTTTAAAATGTACCACTTCCTTTTGTCCCCGTGAATTCGGATGAGACATTAACTACCATTATAAATGTACCCCCTATGAGTAAGGTTCTATTTCTCTTTGTCTACTTTCAAAATTATTCTTTTTATTTGCGTTTATACTGTTTCAAATTTGCTCAGTTTGTTGAATCTGAAAGTTTATGTCTATTGCCAATTTTATTTTTTGAATATTTTTTATTTCTTTGGATACTTTTTCCAACTCAGCCCTTTTCCCCGTCTTTGGAGACTGTGATAACATGGGTGTTAGATTTTTTGTAATAGTCCCACAGATTGCTGAGGCTCTGTCTTTGTGTTATTTTTCCAGATTATTTTCTTTCTGTTCAAATTTCATTATTTCTGTTCTCCCTTTGTCATTCTTCTTTATATCTTCTATTGCTTTGCCGAGCTTTTCTTTTTTAAAATAAATTAAATCAAGTGTGTTCATAACTATTCATAGAGGCAATCTCATGATGGGTGATTTAAAATTCTTGTCAGAGAGATATTTCTAACGTTGTATCATCTAGGTATTGGCATCTATTGATTACTTTTTCTCATTCAAGTTGAGATATTTCTGGTTCTTGGTATGTCAGTAGATTTTAAGGTGAAATCATGGATATTTTAGAGATGATACATGACAGTCTGGATCTCATTTAATCCTGTTTTAGTTGGTCTTTTTTGACACTGCTCTGGCAGGGAAAGCGGGTGTGCTGCTCATTACTACTAGGTTAGAGTAGAAGTCCAGATTCCCCACTCAGCCTTCACTGACACTGGAGTCAGTGATGAACTTCTCTTTAGCACTGAGTAGGGACAGTCCTGACTCTACTACTAGTAGAGTCACTCTGGCACTGTGTCAGTTGGGAAGAGAAGTGCACAATTTCTACATGGTCTCCACTGATGGCAAAGGGGGAAAGACAGGCTCATCATCACTCACTCTGCTCACCACTTAGAATACTTTGATCCACCTTCATTGAGAGGAAGGCTGGGAAACATTTTTATAACCAGTGGAGGTGGAAGTCTAGGTTCCACCATAGACGTTTGATAGTGTGGATGGAGGTGGGACCACAATATTGTTCTGTGGTGTTTGGATAAGGGAGCTGTTTTATAAAACTTTTCTACTTTATTATTATTATTATTATTATTTTTACTTTGCTAAACTTCCTCTTCTCTGGTCCTTTTACTAGAGAGGATCAGACTTTTCTTAAGTTTTGTCTTTTTGATTTTGTTATGCCTGTTAGTGTTTATGGGTTACGGCTTTTGCAACACCATGTCTGTGGTGTATGAAGAAAGAAGAACACCTGTAGAACTCACCATTGTGTCATTCCCTGGATGTCAAAGTGGCCTGCCAATTTGCCTTCTTCTCGCCAGTGTTTTTCACTGTAGTTAGCAGGATGACGAATGAATTACTTCTACTTCATCTTTTAGGACACAGAAGCCTTTGCTTTTTATTTTAACTTTATTCATTAGCCATGTTTCATGTGATTAATTTCTTATTCATCTGGAGTACATCTTTAAGACAGATTACTTTTTAGATTACATTGAATTTTGGAACTATTACATCTCTGGAAATGTTCTTTTGTTGCCACAATTTGTATATTATAGGTTAAAGAATTAAAATAAATAAATATATATATATATATATATATATATATATATATATATATATATATATATATATATATATTGGTATATAAATATGTGTAAATGTGTATGTATGTCCCTCTCCCCCAAGCTGTGTTGATACAATTGTTTTGTAGCTCTTTGGCATTACTGATGTAGAGGAATAAGCTGCCACCAACATTGGTGTGAATTGGATTTTTCTTTGTTTTTTTGGAAATACTTAAAGTTTATGTTTGTTTTCTTTATCTTTGACATTTAAGACTTGCTACAGGAATAAGTATAAACTTGGAACTCTGTAGATATTTATATTGCATGGTAGTTTTTAAGTATCTTGATCTTTAGACTCATGTGTTTCTTTATCACAAAAATATTTCATTACTTCTTGGTCATTAATTTTCATCATATTCTTAATATAATCTGGACTACTAATTGTATTTTAGGGTACTGTTTTTTGTTCCTTCATTGCCCTCATAATTTATGTTCTCTTTTCCTTTTCCTTAGGTATTTTGTAAAGAGATCTTAAAATTGACATCTGATTTACTTATGTAGGTTCTACAATATCCAAATTCTGTATACTCTTTCATTACAGTTTTTATATCAGTTATGTTTTTTATCCAAAGGGAAATATTTTCAGTGAAACCTCAGTTCTCAAACTGAATTTATTCTGGAAGGCTGTTCAAAACCAAATCATTTTTTCCCATTAGAAATAATGTAAATTGAATTCATCCATTCCAAATCCCAAGATGATTGCCTGTTTTAACCTTTCTTATATACAGTACAATGTCTAATGTACTATTTAATCTATAAATAAACACTTAAAAAACAGGACATGAAATATAAATGAAAATTTAACAAAAATGAAATATTCTCTCTTTCTGTAAGCTCACTATTGGTGTATAGAAATGCAATAGATTTCTTGGCATTAATTTTGTATCCTGCTACATTGCCGAATTCATTTATTAAGCCTAATAGTTTTTTGATGGAGTCTTTAGGGATTTTTATGTACAGTATCATGTCATCTGCAAATAAGGACAGTTTTACTTCTTCTTTTCCAATTTGGATGCCTTTTATTTCTTCTTCTTGTCTAATTGCAATGGCTAATACTTCCAGTACTATGTTGAACAGAAGTGGTGATAGTGGGCATCCCTGTTTTATTCCTGTTCTTAGGGGAAATGGTTTTAGTTTTTGCCCATTGAGTATGATGCTGGCTGTGAGTTTATCATATATGGCTTTTATTATGTTGAGGTATGATCCTTCTATTCCCACCTTGCTGAGAGTTTTTATCAAGAAAGGGTGTTGGATTTTGTCAAATGCTTTTTCTGCATCAATTGATATGACTATGTGATTTTTATCTCTCAATTTGTTTATGTGATGAGAAAGACTAAAAAAGCAATCCCATTTACCATCGCACCAAAAAAATTTAGATACCTAGGAATAAATTTAACTAAGGAGGTAAAAGACCTATACGCGGAAAACTACAGGACACTGAAAAAAGAGATAGAGGAAGACATAAACAAATGGAAGAACATACCATGTTCATGGATTGGTAGAATCAACATCATTAAAATGTCCATACTACCCAAAGCAATCTATAGATTCAATGCACTACCCATTAAAATACCAATGGCATATTTCACAGACCTAGGAAGAACTTCCCAAGAATACATCTGGGAAAAAAAAGACCCCGAATAGCCACAGCAATCCTGAGAAAGAAGAACAAAGTAGGTGGGATCTCAATACCAGATTTCAAGCTGTATTACAAAGCCACTGTTCTCAAAAATGAAATAAAATATACAGTAAAAAGTGAAAATCCTATATAATAAAAGGCTAATATGCAAATCAACTGAACGGAGGAATGACCAGTCACTATGATCCACGCTGACCACCTGGAGGAAGATGCTCAATGCAGGAGCTGCCCCCTGGTGGTCAGTGCACTCCCACAGGGAGCACCGCTCAGCCAGAATCCCAGAAGCCCAGCTCACGACTGGTGAGTGCAGCGGTGGTGGCGGGAGCCTCTCCCACCTCCGTGGCAGCGCTAAGGATGTCTGACTGCCAGCTTATGCCCTAAGCTGGCAGTCAGACATTCCCCAAGGGCTCCCAGATTGTGAGAGGGCACAGGCCAGGCTGAGGAACCCCCCCCACTCCGCCGAGTGCACGATTCGTGCACCGGGCTTCTAGTTTAATAACAATAATAAGCAGCAACAAAAGTCAAAAACAAAAACAAAAAACACACAATTAAATATTCACAGCACAATTTCCGGCGATGTTAACAACATAAACTTTAGTGGTAAACTGACTCATACTTGCACATTCTCTCCTTTGTTTTTCTCCAGAGAAAGCTGTGACTGATCATACAGGTATTAGCATGAAAAGGTTATGGGGTTGGGAAGTGAACTGTTCAAGATGGGAGATGTTTGATAACTGAGATATTCTAAAACTGAGGTTTGACTCTAAACAGCTCACACAAAAATCCCTCTTAGGGAAGAAAATCTATTAAAAAAATATTTTGCTCATGGGTGAGGAACTGAGGACATTTTATGAAATAAAGAATGATTTCTGAGTTATAAGGTGTGATGGGAGAGGGGACAGAATCAGGGAGGCCATGGAAAATCCTGAGATAATCATCATGATGTCCCTGTTGGGGCTCCAGCACATTTTCAGCATATGAATGCTTGGTTAATCAATTTGAATAATTTTTTTGATTGTTTGAAAATGGAATGTCTAAGTGTCATCTTTTATGTTAGGGATAATATGTTAGGGTCAGTAAAAAATGAAGGAGACATAGAAAGTAAGCAAAATGTAACACCTTCGCATTAGCATAAATACTTGGGAATTCCTTGGACTTCCAAGAGCTATGAAATTGGTCATGAGGATAGTGCAATCAGACACAGAAGGGATTAAGGCAATTTTACAAATATTTAAGAGCCAGAGATGGAACAAGAGAGTGAGAAGGCCATGTGGAGACATAGGGAGAAACAACCATCTACAATCCCAGGAGAAAGGCCTCAGAAGAAATAACCATGCCAACACCTTGATCTTTGATTTCTAGTATCCAGAATTGTGAAAAAACTCAACTTCTTTTAAAGCCACTCTTTCGGTTTTTTTGTTTTTTATCAAGAAAAAACAACAACAAAAACCCAACAACCCAGGTATATTTCCTAGGATGCACAAAATGTTTTCTTTTTCCTTTTTGAAATTCTATCTCCTCACTAGGATTGCCTGTCCATATCTATTTTAGTTGGAATGACTTTTTTCCTTGCTAACCCAGTGTGTTTGTACTTCATGGAAAATTTAGACGAGTCATCTCAGAGACTGGCTTGGTTTTGGTTTGAATCAGTTATACCCAAATGTGGTAGGAGAGAAAATGTTTTACCTTTCTTCTTCAGTTCAGAGACCCTCAACTATGAAGAGTTAGGAGGGACCGAGGCAGCCATGGAGTCAGCAGCAAGCATGGCATAGTCTTTCTGTCTCTCTTTGGGTGTGCCATCAGAAAGTGGTGAGGACATTTACTCCCGTTCTCTCACAGGCTTATTTGATCTTGCAAAACATACAAAAAAACAAACCTTTTTGCCTAGCAAGTTCAACTGGCCTCATATAAACAGGGAGCGATATCTGCCAATACAGGATCCCTACTCTGTGTCCCTCAGGCATCTGTGATCTTCCCTATGGACATAGTTGGATCAAGATTTATACAAACCATCTGCTCCTCTAAGACCAGAAATTCTGAAACAAGCATGCAGATCTATTGGAATCTCTTCCACATATTTGAGGTCAATGGTTGTCTTGAATTTGGTGAATGGTGGGTTTGTTAACTTTTCATCAGATCTAGTTCTCTCTGCATTATATTTTGCCTAAATTCCTCAAGGTTTCTTTCATCCTATTATCTGTCTGAAAGTGTGTGGGAATGTTGACATTTTAAAATGTTGTTTTAATTAACGTAATTATGCCTCTGAGCCCCCATTTCACCAGGCTGTTAGAAAATTCAATCTCAGAAAATTCATATTCTAACAATTATTACACCCTTAAATATCATCACCCTAAAAGAGACAGACCCCCTTAGAGGCTTTATTTCATGCCATGTCAGTGAGGAAGTTGCTAACAGGCTACCATGTAGGTGAAGCCTAGCACTCTACACAGCTATTAGCAGTGAAAGAGTAGATGGGTTAGTGGAGGTGAGCAGTTCTGAGTCACATACATTTTCTACTATTAGTTGTGTGGCATCGCCTATTACATAACCTCTCCTTACCTCAGTTTTTCATCTGTAAAAAGCAGATTCTAATACTTGCTCTCAAAGATTTTTGTGAGGAATAAATATAGGTGAATTTATCAGAACAGTGCCCCACATACAGCAAGATCTAAACATGTTTGATAATGTGATCTTGTTTCAGCAATTTTCAAAATTTATGTTTGAATAGCTAATGATCATCATTTCTGGTGCCCTAGAATTATCAAATTCAAAGGAAAACAGTCTCCAAAGTTAAAAGAATATACCAATTATATGTTGATTTAATTAATGCAATTAATATTATATAAAATAACTTGTATTTATTAATATATTAACTTATTTTAATATCAGTTATGTTAAATAATATATAAATTTAATGTATTAATCTATGTTCATTATAAATTACAATAACATAATTAATATCAATATTATCATCTTAAAATTACCAAATGCTTTTATAGGAAGTACTAAATGCAAGAGCACAATTTCAAAATATTCATCTCAATTTTTATGGGCAGAATTATTAATTGCAGATGTAAACCTAATAGTTTTTCTTTAATATTACCCATGTATATATTATTTGAAGAATACCTCATTCTGACTTTTTCTGTTACTCAGATTTTTCTCTCCAACTTGGAAGAGTAACAAGAGCTCTGGAATATATGGTGAGCACCTACTATGAAAAATAAGCACCTACTTATGGTTATTAGGGGATTTATAACTTTAAGGCACAATATCTTCACAACAGCAATGGATTCTGCACAGCAGTTCTGTTCTGAATGCTGTATATGAAGAACAAATAGGCCTATTATGCTTAAAATACCTACCTAAAAGTCACCATAGCTAGAAATTAGAAAATGGAAGGAAGGTTTTTCAGGTCTCTAATAAGAAGATAGAAGAAATTTTTCAATAATCATATACTAGTGTGATTTTGTGATCATTCAATTCACCTATATCGAGATTAAATGAATAGAAATTGCAGGTACTCAATTTTGTACATTGCACATTTCCCATTCCTTTCAAAGTTATGTTTTATTTGTATGTCAGTTACCATTAATGTTTCTTTAATTTTAAGTAATTTATTAATTTAAAATACATTTTCAAGTTATTATTATCTTACTAAAAACAATGTATGACACATTTCTGCACTTTTGTTAAGCAAAGTATTATTTATGCACCAATCAATATAATTTTAAAAATCTCACCCAATGAGAAGAAGGATGTTTATTTAGAAAAATGAAGTACAAATTACATTGATTGCAATGGTGAAAATGTTATTTTTTAAATATTAAAAATAGTAGCTTATGAATCTAAGAGTAAAAAATCACATTTTATAAATACTTTTATATAAGCTGGCATCATTGTCTCTGAGAATAGTTCCATAAGTTCATTGAGAGGTTGCATATTTTCTTTATAAAAATTAAATTAAAACAATGAAAATAATCTATAATAACAAAAGCGTAATATGCTAATTAGACCAGACATTCTTCTGGATGTCCTTCTGTCCTTCCAGACGAAGCTGGGGCTGCGAGGGAAGCCCAAGTCCTGGGTGCCAGAGGGAAGCCAATGCTGGCAGCCAGGGGAAGGAAGGCCCTACTCTTGCACAAATTTCATGCATTGGGCCTCTAGTAATGATTACAATAATATGACATTATATATGTAAAGAGCTTTTATAACCATTATCACATATTTGATCACCCTGTTTGTATTTGTGAGGTAATCAGGGGTTTTCATTTTTATTTTAAAGATGGGAAAACCTCAAAGAGTTTAAAGAAGCTCTGTTTAAAAATGCTCTGTATGATAGGTCTCTCTGTAATGATTGAAACGTGCTACACTCATGCTGTTCAGTTTAACAGCCATTGAACTCATATGGCTACTTGTACATTAAATATGCTTAGTGATTGAAGAGTACAATATTTAATTTAATTAAAAATTTTAATATATGTTAATAGTCACAGGGGGCGATTTTAATAGCACAGGTATACAATGTTGTACATTTATGTACTGAACACTTGTTTACATTTGAGGTGTGTATATATGTGAGAAATGGCAATAGATTTGGACCTATGCCTTCTGAGTCCTTCCATCATGCTGACTACATTATGGAGTTGGCAAAGTTGCCTAATTTCCAATTCATGGGGAAGCAGAGAATAGAAAGCACGTTCAGATGGAGATGTGTTTTAATTGCTAAGCAATTAGATTGTAGGATATAAGCTGAATCTAGTGGAATAATTTATTTTGTCACTTGCAAATGTTTATATCTAGAATAAAACACATTCCAAACTAAAGAAAGCTTTGCCTACTCATCACTAAAGTTGGTTAATCAAACCAGGCATTGGAACCCAGAGAGGATAAATAATTCAGCTCAGGATTTACAGGGAATTTAGTGGCATTTAAGATTAATGGAATTAACTGATCATGTTATATAGTTGAGCACTGTAGTTTCCTGGCAATTGACAAGGACTGGGTTTTTTCTTGTAAGATTCCAGGGGAAAATCTGTGGTGTCCAAATATTATTTCACAGCCCCAGTGTTTATTCAGAAACTACAAAAAAAATCCCTACTAATGATTGAGAAAGTTACTTGAATCCTTTCAATTCTTTCCCATTTCACAGCTTCAAAATCTCAAATACACCTTATATGTAGAAGTAAAAATATAATCTCACAAACTCAATTGAGAGCTAGTTAACTCTGTAGAAGAAATAATGTAGCCTAGTTCATGGTGACACCAGAAGCTACCAAGAAAATGTGCTTATAATAAATGCCATTGGTTTTTGTCCTCTTCCCACCCCCAAATATAATTCTGAACATCAATAATTTCTAATTCTAGGAACATTTGGAGTTATACTTTTGGGAAATTATGTCTCCTATTTCCTAACGCTTGGTGATTATTGCCTTCTTTGAATTTTCTCATAATCTTTTAACTACTTTTGTCTGTCTCACTCAATGGCATTTGTCAATAGTAATTACCTATTTTGGTGTAATAAAATATCCTAAAGTTTTGTAGCTTGAAAAATCACAATTTAAGTGGATCTGGAATCTCAGCTTGACTTTACTGTGTTCTCTGGGTCTTAAAGTTAAATCAAGGTATTGCCCAAGGCAAGACTCATACCAAAACTCTACCATGATCCACTTCCATGCTTACTCTTGTGGACATTACTGTACTAGGATTTGTTTCTCTGTGAGCCTTGGACTGAGGAACATAATTATTTGCTGGCTATTGGCTAGAAATTTCCTTCAGTTCTTTACCGTGGGCCTTTTCATAGAGCAATTAAAAACTTTGCAACTTGCTTCATCAGGGTGAGCAAGTGAGAAGTGGCAGAGAGAGAGAGAAAATGCTTGGAGAGACTAGGCAAGACAATGAGAACAAGAGGGGGAGTTACAGTGCTTTGTGACCTAATCTTAAAAAGGCCACCCTTATCATTTATGCCATATTCTAGTAATTATGAACCTCTAGGTTCAACCACAGTCAAGGAGGGGGATGAAATTAATTCATGAATATCAGGTAGGCCATAATTTTTATACAGCCCAGTTTATTTATATTTGCTTTTATTTTCTGTGCTTTTGGTGTCAAATGCAAAATACTCATTTTTATTTAGTCTTGTTAATATGTTAGTAACCATCACAAGTGATCTGCAGATTTAATGGAAATCTCTACCAAAATCCTAACCAGTTTTCACAGAAATAATATGATTCCTCCTAAAATTTATGTGGAATCTCAATGGATCCCAAATAGTCAAAACAATCTTCAAAAAGGACAAATTTGGAGCTCACACAGTTCATATTTTCAAACTTATTATAAAGCTACAATAACCGAAAGTGTGGTACTGGTATAAAAATAGACATGTAGATCAATGGAATAGAATAAAAAGCCCAGAAATATGGACTCTTGCACATATGGTCAATCAGGTCCAATGGCAAAAATCCTGGTCTGAGTATAAAATCTTGTGAACCAGGAGTGCTGTGTCCAAGGGCAGGAAGATGGATGTCACAGCTCAAGCAGGAAGAGCAAATTCACACTTTCTCTTCCTTTCTGTTTAGGCCTTCAATTGGTTGGATGATGCCCACTTGTATTAGTGAGGGAGATCACTAATCATAATATATAAAAACCCTGGGTCCATCACATCCACAACAACAAAAGGCTCGATAAACCAGAAGTCAATCCTGCAGTCAGTGCTGGCTTGCTGTGGTGACATAGCACTGACTGCTGTGGCTGTAGGTGCAGTGACCCAGCACTGACTGCTAAGGGGGCTGCGAATCAGGCCCGGAGAGAGGCCTGAAGAGAGAAGCAGGATCTGCTCCATAGCCTGTGTGGCAGCTGTTGATCAGCACTTGTCTTTCTCTTTCTCTCCAGGCTGGGCCAGCAGCCATGCCTCCATTTCTCTACAAGCCTCCACCAGGGCTGCTGATCAGCCCTGCCTTTCTGATCAGGCCCCGTTGATAGGCCCAGAGATGCTGACTTGCATAGAAACCAATCAGAACCAAATCTGGGTAAAGTGTGAGGAGCCAATTGCTGCCTAGGAGGCGGAGCTTTTGATGCTGACTGGCATAGAAACCAGCCAATCAGAACTAAATTGACCAGCAGAGGAGGGCAGTTGGGGGCAACCAGGCCAGCAGGGAAGGGCAGTTGGGAGCGAGAACAGGCTGGCAGGGAGGGCAGTTAGGGGCGATCAGGCAGGCAGGCAGAGGCAGTTAGAGGTGATCAGGCAAGCAGGCGGGTGAGCTGTTAGGAGCCAGCTGTCCCAGATTGTGAGAGGGATGTCCGACTGCCAGTTTAGACCCGATCCCACCACAGGGATTGGGCCTAAAGTGGCAGTTGGACATCCCACAAGGGGTCCCCGAATGGAGAGGGTGCAGGCTGGGCTGAGGAAACACCCCCCCCCCCCATGCACAAATTTTGTGCACCGGGCCACTAGCATACTATACTAGCCCCTCCATCTGTGTCTTGTAATCCTGCATATTAAAAGATGAAATGGCTTACATATTATCCCTCAACTCCATGAAATAATGATCCATATACACTGGAAAAGAACATGTATTCTGCTATTGGTCAGTGAATTGTTCTATAAATGTCAATTAGGTCAAACAGGTTGACTTGATAGGTTGAAGAACAAATAGTGCTCTCCATGTCTTCTCTATTCGTACTGATTTTCTGTCTACTTATTTTATCAATTACTGAAAGAGAAGTACTGCATTGAAGTATCTAAGCCCATTTGTGGACTTTTTATAATCTGCGTTTAGATCTATCTATTTTTGGTCTATGAATTCTGAAGTTCTGTTAGTAGGTGAAAAATGTTTAAGATTATTATATCTTCCAGATAAATTAAATTCTCTATTATTCTAGGATGAATTTAATTACCCCTGATGATATTCTTAACATAGCCAACCATAACTCTTTTAGATAAGTGTTTATGAGGAATACTTCAATTCCCATTATTTTACTTGTATAATTTAAGTGACAGTGCATATGTAGCTTCACAGGCTCAGTGAAATATGGACAGCATATGGTTGGGTCGTGCTTTTTTTTAATCCAAACTAAAAATTTATTTCTTAATTACTATATTAGGTAATTAACATTTAAGAATTGATATGGTTGCTTTAAAATCCAGAGATTGCTAGTAGTTTTCAATTTGTTTCATTTTTTCTTTATTCTAATTTCTCTCTTTTACTACATGCTCTTAGAATGATTGGATATATTTTTATTGTTCCATTTTAATTATAATATTAGTTTCTTATTTATTTCTTTATTGCAATCTACATTCAAATAATATTATACAACTTCATGCATTATACAGAAGTATAGAAAGGATTATATTTTCTCCCTCTCCTCTTTTGTATCATTGTCATATATTTTATTTTTACATATGCAATAAATCTACAATGCATTACTATTAATTTTATTTGGACAGTCAATTATATTTAAAGTAATTAAAATTAAGAATAAAATATCTTCCATATTTATTTATCTATTTAATATATTTCATTGATTTTTTTACAGAGAGGAAGGGAGAGGAATAGAGAGTTAGAAACATCAATGAGAGAGAAACATTGATCAGCTGCCTCCTGCACATCCCCTACTGGGGGTGTACCCACAACCAAGGTACAAGCCCTTGACCGGAATCGAACCTGGGACCCTTCAGTCTGCAGGCCGACGCTCTATTCACTGAGCCAAACTGGTTAGGGCTTCCATATTTATTTTTTATTGAAACATTTTCTGGAGTGCTTTCTTTATTTCAAATTTCTTTCTGATATTGTATACTTCTATATGAAGAATTTTCTTTAAATTCTTATAGTGTAGGTGTGCTGGTAATGGCTTATTTTTAGAACTGATTTGTCTAAAAGTATGTATTTTATTTTTAAAATGATTTTTCATTAGATTCCACATGTGAGTGAAATCATATGGTACTTGTCTTTCTCTGACTGGCTAATTTCTCTTAGCATAATGCTCTCCAGCTCCATCCATGCTGTGGCAAAGAGTAAGATTTCCTTCTTTTTTTACAGCTGAGTAGTATTCCATTGTGTCAATATACTATAGCCTTTTTATCCTTTTATCATGATTTCACTCATATGTGGAATCTAATGAGAAAAATGAACTAGCAAACAAAATAGAGATTCATAGATAGAGAGCAGGCCGAAACCTGTCAGGAGAGGATTAGAAAGTTGTGGGGGGGGGGGGGGTTGGGAGCGGAGGAGGCATGAAGGATTGAGCAAAAATAAAATATTTTTGCCCTTGGTAAAAATATAAAAAAAATAAAATAAGTAAATAAAATAACTTTTTCTGGATGCAGTATTTTGGTTTAACTTTATCTTATGGTTTTGGTCATTTATTGATGTTCTTTTTTTGCTTTTTGGTTTTTGTTTGTTTGTTTTCTGGTTTGCATAGTTTCTGAGCAGAAGTCTGCTCTAGCTTTGCCTTTGATTCTCAGTCAGTATATGATATATGTATTTTTTAAATGACTACCTATAAGATTAACTCTTTATCTGTGGTTTTAAGCAGTTTGAATATAATGTGCCTAGTAGTGTTTTATTTTTGTTTTTGGTATTTATTCTGGCTGTATCTTTTTGCATACTCTGTACCTTCTCCCAGCAGTAGAATGCTATTGCTTGTTATGTAGTGCTTGCTAGCATGGTTTTGGGGTGGAGGGGCACATGGGAACAGGGGATGATCTCTGTTGTCCTGATCCAGATTTAATGCAGACACTGTGTGCCTGTGTGTGTGAAGTGGTGCTTTCCTTTGCCATGTCACCTCCCTATAGCAGACAAACGCTGTCATGTTTCTTTGGCGAGTTTGAAAGAGATTTTCCTGCTCTGCTCCAAAGATAGGACACCACCATTAACAGTGGTATATCTTCTGGACCCAGAACCTGCACCCCCCACACAGTTAGAGTTTATCTTTCTTTTGCTCTACACTCAGTCATGATGGTTCTTACCTGTGCCCTGGGGCAACAGGATTTTCTGCCCCTTCCCATGCAACCTACAGATTGTATACATGAATGAGGTTGTTCCCAATCTTCCCCATGAGAACTTGGTGGAGGTTCATGGAGCATGAGGGCCAGGGTGGCTGTTAACTCATCTCCAGCTCCCAGTGATCCGGTACTCTCACTGTGGCTCATGCTCACAGAAGTTCGAACATTCAGAAGTTCATTAAAATTTGGCGGCAAATTCTTCTTACTTGTTAGTAGGGCATTTTATGTTTCTTCTGCCAGTGCTCTGCAATAAGTTAGCCAGGGCTTGCAAACCATTTCCATTAGGCAGAGTTGAGAAGCATCTTAGATTTCAGGCTATGTTTTGGCCCTGTGACCTCAGCAATCTGGGTTTAAAAAAAAGTTGTAATTTTTGTAGTTTGTACGATTTTTCTTGTTGTTAGGTTGGGAGTTAGGTTTTTTTTCTTTCTTTTTTTTATTTTTTATATAGACTTCTGAATCCTTGGTGGAAGCAAAACTGCAATAGCGCTAAACAAAAACAATAATAAAATGTTCTTAGCATGTATCATATACCACTGCAGTTGAGAATCCCAGAAAACTGAGCACATGCATGTCCTACAATGATGTAGTTTTCAACCCTGGGTATTGATTAGAGTCACTGGGGTACTTTTTGAAAAAAAAAAAAAAAAAAATGATGCTCAAGTCCCAATCCCTAGAGATTCCTAATTAATTTGGTCTGGGTATTTATTAAAATCTACCCAGGTAGTTCTAATGTACAACCAAGGTTAAGATCACTGTTCTTATAATTCCAAATGGTCCTAATAGTGCACGAAATAACAAATTACAGTGTATAAACCAGGAATATTTACATCTATAATGATCACTCACTTATTTGAAGATACTATTTAATTCCACTCTCCACTATGAAACTAACCAAGGTCACATGTTTTACACTTGTAGACACATATTTTGCCTTAGGCCACATCCAAACAGTAGTCGCAGATTATTTTAAATTATTACAGTGTCTTGATCTTGTGAGCTAAGGAGAGAGGTGTCTTTTCCAAGTTGTTACATCAGTCCCCTTGGGCTCTTCTATTTTCATGGGTGGACAGGCCATTAACGGAGGTTCTTTTAAATGAAATGCACAGAATATTAGAAATATGGGGGAGAGGGGTTGAAATAATAACATATATCTCCTTTATATGATCTGGTTTCTTATGACTCAGTTCAGTAGATGTGGTTAATATGTTGTTAAATACATCATGTACTCTACAGCTGGCATATACTTGCTACTCAGGAAATAGTATTATATACAAACATAAGTAAGTCAGTTACCAGGCAAATTTCATTAATAGGAACTATCCTCTGATGTTTAGATTTACAAAAGGACACTTTTAATAAAATATTCTTAATGGTGAAGCCATCAAATTAAATATGAATTTATGAGTGAGCATAATGTTGAAATTAGGCAGTGAAACTATAGAGAATTTATGACACAAAAGTGAAATGCATAATTTGAGGTATCCTATCTAATAACAGACAGATATGCAAATTGACCATACATCCGACACACCCACAAGCCACGCCCACCATCCAATCAGAGCGAGCATGCAAATTAACCCAAACCAAGATGGCTACAGCCACAGAGAGCAAGGTTTCCTAGGTAACAGAGGAAGCCAAGCTTTCCGCCTGCCCTGGCCAGGCCTAAGCCTCCACTCAAGCTACAAAGTTTCAATTATAGAAGGTAAACAAATTCAAACAAATGGCGGCAGAATGGAGCTTGAGAGAGCAGTCCAGGGTTGCCGCCGGCAACAGGGGAAGCAAAGCTTTCCGCACATCCTGGCCGGGCCCACCCACTTAAGGCAACAAAGTTTCAATTATAACCCCAACACAAATGGCTGCCGGTGGAGGGAGCCCCAGGCTTGGCTCCGCTCCAGGCTACAAAGTTTCAATTGTAGAAGGAAAATAAATTCCAGATACCAGGGCCTCTGCTTGGGTTGCCAGGGGGCATGGCCATCCTGCAAACCACCACAGGCCCCTCGCTCAGGCCGCCCCACACCCCAAGGGAACCCCCACCTGATCCGGGATGCCCTTCAGGGCAAACCAGGTGGCCCCCACCCCTGTACCAGGCCTCTATCCTATCTAATAAAAGAGTAATATGCATATTGATCATCACTGCAACACACAATATAGCTGCCCCTATGTGGTCAAAGATCCTGCCCCCATGTGGACACAAGGTGGCCACCACAAGATGGCCAGTAGGAGAGGGCAGTTGGGAGGCACCCGGCCTGCAAGGGAGGGCAGTTGAGAGGGACCAAGCCTGCAAGGGAGGGCAGTTGGAGGTGATCAACCATGCAGAAGAGGGCAGTTAGGGGTGACCAGGCCAGCAGAGGAGGGAAGTTGGGGGCAAACAGGCTGGCAGCAGAGTGGTTAGGGGGTGATCAGGCTGGCAGGCAGAAGCAGTTAGGGGCAATCAGGAAGGCAGGCAGGCAAGCAGTTGGGAGCCAGCAGTCCTGGATTGTGAGAGGGATGTCCGACTGCCCGTAAACGGGGAGTCCGACTTCCCATAAACATCCCTCGAGGGGTCCCAGATTGGAGAGGGTACAGGCTGGGCTGAGGGACAACCCCCCTCCGTGCACGAATTTCATGCACTGGGCCTCTAGTAGAAAATAAAAGGACAAAATAGTACATTAGAAATACCAACAGAAACATCAAAATAATAAAGAGTCATAGGTACAGCTATGATTCTGAGATACTCCAGAATTCATCCTATTAAAGGAAAAGAAATGTCACCTCAGAATTTTATAGGGATAACTTTAATATTTTAACTTTTCTGTTATAGCACAGCTAGGAGTGAGGATGCTCCCTGAGATCCAGTTAGGAGTTGTTTCAAAAAAGTAACTATAAAATCAGTCTCCCTAGAAAGATTAAAGATTTGGCAGAAAGCAAATTGATAGGATTTAACCTTTTAAAACACGTTTAGCAAGGCCCAAGCCTCCAAATACTTCATAAACACTATTTTTTCTAAAAAATTAATATGTTTCAGGTATTAATTTGTCATAAGGTTTGTGACCCCCAAAGATAAACTCCCTACCCATGTTTACCTTAGAAAAGGAAAAAAAAAATAAAGCAATCTAATATTTTTATCAAGATGTATCTTTCCATCTATACTATTTATCTACCTATCTATATATCTAACATATATACATATCAATCTATCATATTTGTACATTTTTACTTTTCTTTTACAGATTTTTTTGTTGTTATAGTTGTATCCCTGTTTCTAAGGACAGGTTAATCAAAGTGATCATTTTGATCCGACAATTCACCTCAGAATTTAAAGAAATATTTTCTCTCAACTGCAAATATATTAATGAGAAACAACATATGGATTTGAGGACACTATTCTTCTATTAATGCAACAAGTCAGTACATTATATTTAAGGAAAATGTGAGAATAGTAGGATTAGTTTAAGTTGGCTACATTGTGTTTTAGATGTCTGTGAAATATTGCTGGAAATATCTGAGAAAGGGTAGTAGATATAAAGTTGTGAGGCTTAACAGAAACAGATTAAGGAGATCATAGAGAAAGAATATTGACATAAAAATCAAGAAAAGAGAATCTTAACAATAATTGAGAATGTAGTATGTGAAGCCAAAACGATGTTTTCATCCCAACATCAGTCTATTGGCTGGTAACCTTTTCTACCACCACCAACTGGTATGTTTTCAGTGCTTTTTGTGGA
Source organism: Ia io (assembly GCA_025583905.1). NCBI lineage: Eukaryota > Metazoa > Chordata > Mammalia > Chiroptera > Vespertilionidae > Ia > Ia io. The sequence continues at coordinate 59,679,264 of JAJQQW010000011.1, read as the reverse complement.
TCTGAATCATTTCCCCATAGTTCAGGACACTACTAGATGGCACAAAAAGTATCCAAAACAATGAATGTTTGTTATATAATTTTCAAATATTGACTATTACTTGGACTCAGTGATTTTATGCCCTTCGAACAACAGTTGTTAGAAACAATTTCCTATTGAAATAGTTTAACTTTAGGAACTAGTTTAATATTCCTTTGGGTCTCTGTGACTCACTTAACTTTTTTTTGCAGAACCAGCCTTTGCATTTTGATTATAATTCTGATCACCCACTTTTTCTTCAGTAGGTAAACCTCATGCCTTTATATCTTTAATAGACCTTACCTTTTTTATTTTCAATATTATTTTGTATTGGTTTTAGGTGTACAGCTTAGTGGTTAGACAACCATATTATTTGCATAGTGCTCTCTTTGATATTTCCAGAACCCAACTGGCACCATACATAGTTAGTGCAATATTGCTGACTATATTTCCTATGCTTCAATTTATATCCTCGTGACTATTTTTCACTTCCAATTTGTACTTCTTAATCCCTTCACCTCTTTCTCCAAGTCCCCCCAAACCTCTCCCCTCTGGCAAAGACCAGTTCACTCTCTGTGTCCATGAGTTTGTTTCAATTTTGTTTGTTTCTTTATTTTGTTCTTTAGATTCCACATATAAGTGAAATCATATGGTGCCGGGGCTGACCAGCAGACCCTGAGCGAAGGATGAACAGATTGCTCTGACACAGGATTCTGTGAAAGAGAGGGCTAAGGGACTCTTTTACTTTAGTAGTTAAAGCAGTCCCCTTTGCCTGCCTCCTTGGCTTTTTATTGTAACAACAGCTTGAACTCAAATTAACCTCTAGATACAATCAGCAGGGCAAGTATCCTTGAGAAAGTATATGCTTCTACAAGATCAGGTCTTTAAAGACTAAACATAGAGATTCTAGCAAAACATCCCAGGCTATTGGACTTGTTTGGAAAAGTCAAGGTAGGGGTTGCTGCCTTTGGCAAGGTCCCCTCAGAGGCCCCGATCTTCCAGAGAATCCTCCTTACGGACATTCCAACCAAGTCCTGTGCTTCCCCACAATATGGTATTTGTCTTTCTCTGACTGACTTAGAGAAATAATTTTTAAATGTAAATGTGTCCCATGTCTTAAAAAACCATTTATATGAAGTACCTTTTATATTTTTCTATTGAATTTCTAATGTAGCAGTGGAAAAGACCCTAAAATGTAATTATTGAATATTCGTGACAGTACATTCATGTTGGCTTTTAAAACATTAAGGTTATGTCACAATTCTTCCACTAGCAATATAATAAGGAGAGTTTGGAGATTTTCTTTCTTATGTGCAATCCGTATGCGTAGATAAGAGGTCAGATGAAGGCAGCAGACATATAAATTCCTCTTGTTGCTATACAATGAAGCTTAGGTGCCTGGGGAAGGAGGACTTAGACTTTGTTCTAAAGACAAAAAAGAAAACCATGAGCCTCCTAAGAGGCCAGTCCAGCCACACAGGGCATATTTTGAATCAGTCTTTGAAGAGTCTGTCTGGATTTTCTCTGTGGAGGGCTTAACTTTCATGAATGACATGGAAAAATATGCATTAAGTAGAATTTAAGCACTCTAATTCTGTTCTTCAGCAGGACTTAAAGTTACATAAGTGACACCTTCTTACCTTTTAATGTTAAACATTAAAGAGAATATCAAAGGAGGAGATGACTTGGGAAAATGAGTTAGATTTGAGTAAAGATGAAGTTCAGATCTAATGTCTACTGGGCAATGATATTTACTATCACACTCAAAAGCAAAGTAGATTTGACGGTTCTGCCTGCCTATTTTCTCCCATTCACATTTTACTATGCAATATGTACCCTGCTGGAACTTGCATTTTAGATAAAAGAAGTTGACCTTGAAGATAATGAGAATCATTCTATGGGAAGTACACATGTAATAACACTGCCTTGCTAGAATCTCTGAAAACCCTGAACAAAGAAATAACCTGAAGAAAAGCAAAGGGTATACAAAAAGTACAATTTTCAATTAAGTATCTGAAATGTTAGCTTATTGAAATTAGAAAATAGGTTTCCATTCTTGTCAGGGCTAAATTGTTACCTTGCAGAGTAAAGAAATCAAAATACCTAACTTTAGAATCATTTGTTTGCATAATGCTCTACACTTTTGTACATGATTTACTTGAGTGCTTATAGATTTATTTCAATGCTTATTTAATTTAATCTCTCTCTTTTTCTCTTTAATAATACACTGTAAGATCTATAAGCAGGGTTCCTGCAACATAGTGGGCTCTCAATAATGAATGAATGACAAATGAGTTTCTTCCTCTATTCATGAGTCTACAGACTTTTTCTATTAAAGGGCAGAAAGTAAAATTTTAAGCTTTGTGAGCCACATAAATTCTCCTTATATATTTTTTGTTTATAAATTAAAATATAAAATAAGAAAAACCTATTCTTAGCTTGAGGGATGTGCCCAAAAAGTAATAGATGAGAGTTAGCCCACAGTCCATAGTTTACAGATCCCTGATGTTTATTTTAAATGGATCTTAATTTGATTACTAAAATCACTTCTAGTTTTTTTAGTTTCTTTCCAGGGGTGCATTAGAGCTGGCCCTTAACAGCTGAATAGATGGAATGGCAAAGTATATAAGGCCCATGTGAATGTGTGTGTGTGTGTGTGTGTGTGTGTGTGTGTGTGTATACATTTGATGAGCCTGTTTATGAGCATACCACTGTCTAAGTTAAAAAAATAAAATAAAACCAGAGATTGTATTTATGGTTGCCAGATTAAATTCAGGCATGCCAGTTAAATTTGAAATTCAGTTGAAAAACAATAACAACACTTAAAAAAAATGCAAGTATGCACATTTTAATATTTGGGACCTATTTATATTAAAATCATTTTTTGTTTATCTGAAATTTAAATTTAACTGAAAATTATTTTTTATTTTTTAATTTGGTAAATATGCCACTCTATCTGCATTAATTGCAAGTCTTGTGAAGAACAGAGAAACAGTAAGCATGTTGTTCATGTATAAAAATGGTCATTACAAAAAAACCCCATTTTATCTACTTTTTCATTAACACCTTGTGTTATTTTTTCCTTATTAAAGTAATAGCAATTTATTTTCTTTTTTTAAACAATATAAAATAAAAGCCCTGTCATTTTATAGCTGTATCATTCATGCTATGTATTTAGTTTACATTTTTCTTACTATTATAATATTGAGAACTTATGTGCCAGGCACTAAATTATGTGCTCTACAAACATTTTTCTTACTTAATATGCACAAACCCTCCATTATATAGATGAGGAAACTAAGTATCTGATAGTTAAAATATTAATTAAGTTTAAGGAAACATAATTTTATAATTAGCAAGTGATGGAATTGCTATATCTTCTTCATCTTTTTATGCTTAAATCATATCAAGATCCAACGCAATTGCCAACTGTGCAACAAAACATTGTATCGCTGTCTTTTATCCAGCTAAGAATCATTTTTTTCTCTCTGGAACTTTCCTAAACTGTTATCTTTATATGTTTTTGTCTCTGATGATGCTTACCTATTTATAGAGTGCTTTTTAAGGAGAACAATGATCTTATATACATTTGTATTCCCAACAAAGTACTTAGCACAGTCTCATCTACAGGCTTAAAAGTATATTTGGTGAATAAGTTATTAGCATTAAATAATTAACAATTATATATTAACAATTAATGATGTGACAGCCTAATGTATATGTTAAATGCATGCAAAGGGTGTGATGCTTTTATATTATTACTAGTGGCCCGGTGCACGAAATTTGTGCACAGGGTGTGTGTGTGTGTGTGTGTGTGTGTGTGTGTGTGTGTGTGTGTGTGTGTGTGTCCCTCAGTCCGGCCTGCACCCTCTCCATTCTGGGACCCCTCGGGGGATAACCAGCAGTCTGACATCCCTCTCACAATTCAGAACTGCTGGCTCCTAACTGCTCCCCTGCTGGCTTGATTGCCCCTAACCACCTATGCCTCGGCCCCACACCCAAGACCCAGGATTCCTTCCTCCAGCTGATCTCAGGCACCCGGGATCCGGGATCTGGGCTTCCCTCCCTCTGGTCAGCCATAGGCACCTGGGCTGGCTGCAGTCACAGGGGATGGTGGGCAGGTGGCTTCGACTAGGCTTCAATTGTAAGAGCTGGTGCCCGGGACTGTGGGGTGGGCGGCTTCTTCATCTCCTGGGTCACAACCAGCCACAGGTACTGGTGCCTGGGACTGTAGGGTGGGCGGCTTCTCCATCTACCAGGCTGTAGCCAGCCTTAAGTGCTGGCACCCGGGTTCTCAGTCTCCCCCAGGACATGGGGCAGGCAGACGTGAGGCTTCTGCAGCTGGCTGTACCCTGGGATCACGGGGCAGGCAGCTTCTTCGTCTCCCGGGCTGCACCCAGCCTCAGGCGCTGGCACCCGACTTCTCTGACTCCCACAGGCCCAGAGCGGCTGGGGGGTTGGGCTGCTGCCATCTTTGTCAGGTTAATTTGCATACTCACTCCTGATTGGCTGGTGGGCTAGTGGAGGTACAGTCAATTTGCATCTTTCTCTTTTATTAGTGTAGATTATTTCTTTATGTTTTGAAATTAAATTTGCAGCAAGATACTGAAAGCTACAAAAGGAATGACTTTTATAAGCTACCAAACAGGAACATAGCCACTGACAAATTAGGAGAATGACAAGAGTAAGAAAGCCCTGCTCTTCTGTAGTATATATTTTTCAGAGGAAGACAAACAATGATAGAATATTTCAGTGGGGGTAAATGTGGTGAAGCAATATACAGCAAGATTAACAGATAAAAATTATTCTGGGAGGTTTGATATTTTATATGAAAATTTAAAAAATGGAATAGGTGCCCTAACCGGTTTGGCTCAATGGCTAGAGCGTCGGCCTGCAGACTGAGGGGTCCCAGGTTTGATTCAGGTCAAGGGCATGCACCTCGGTTGTGGACAAATCCCCAGTAGGGGGTGTGCAGGAGGCTGCTGATCGATGTTTCTCTTTTATTGATGTTTCTAACTCTCTATCCCTTTCCTTTCCTCTCTGTAAAAAATCAATAAAATATATTTAAAAAGTAAAAAATAAAAAAATGGAATAGGTGATATATGAGCATAGATTTAGAGAAAATAAGAAAGTAGGCACTCAGCTACTTAAGAAAATAGCATCCCAGGAAGAAGGAACATATAGTGCAAAAGCCCTGAGCAGACCTGCTCTTGAGGGAGCGCATGAGACTAATGACCCTTAGACAGCAAGGTGGCACCAATTCTTTACTGAAAACCTTTGCTCTGCTGCTGCTGTTTGAAGAACATTCACTAGAAGGGCAAGAGTGAAAGCGCAGAGAATAACTAGGAAGCTACTGTTAAGCCCAGGCAGGAGGTGATGTTGCCTTGGACTGTGGAAGTGGCAGTGGAGGTGGGGAGCAGCAGATGGATTCAGGATATATTTCAGAATTATCAACAATTTGCTGATGGCTTGGATAAAAGATATTAGAGAAAAGAGAGGGGTCAAAAAGGATGCCAAGTGAATTAGTATAATTATCTAGAAAATTATGGTTACCTTTAAATGATGCAAAGAGTAAAGAAGTAGTAAGTTTAGGGTTGGGAAAATTTGGATTTATTAAAATGGAAGTACTAATTATTAATCTGAGTAAAAACTTGCTTACAATCAGAGAAGGTTAGAACTCATTTGCTTATGATTCTCTTACATACTTGAAAAGTCTGTGTATAACTGAATCTGTGGTTTAGAGAAGAGGTTTGGGCTGAAAATATAAAGTTGTTACTCATTGATTTCAGATGATATTTAAAGTCATAGAACAGGATGAGTTGATCTGAGGAATGAGGACAGAGAAGTAGAGAGAAGGATGAAACTCTATCTGACCCTAATTTTACAATTTATTAATTCAAATATAATCTGGCAAAGGAGAACAAGGTGAAGTCACAAACAAGGTAGGAAAAAAAGGAAGAGTGTGGTATTCTAGGGAGGGGTCATGATCAGTGCTGCCAAATTCTGCCTCCAGGATGAGTAATTGGAGATTTTCATTAAAAAAGAAGGCGAGGTTAAATAGTCAAAGAGCATATCTACTAGGCCCCCTGGTTCAGAAGGAGGATTCTCATGGCGAAAGAACAGTAGCAGATTTATGGATCTCTGATGCACATCCTATGTAATAAAAGGCTAATATGCATGTTGACCAAATGGTGGAACAATCGGTCGCTGTGATGCACACTGACCACCAGGGGACAGATGCTCAACGCACAGGATCGGGCTCCCTCCTGACTGGATCAGGCCTGCAGGGATCGGGTGAAACTGGTTATCCGACATCATCCGAGGGGTCACAGATTCTGAGAGGGCACAGGCCAGGCCGAGGGACCCCACCAGTACACGAATCTATGCATTGGGCCCCTAGTTTATTATAAGGTAACCTCTGGGTATCTAGCAGGAAAGGACATCAAATTTTGAGAGAAGGAGTCTGACTTGGCTTTAAAGAAGCACTAACTCTTCTCTTGTTGTGAACAAAGGCAGGACACAACAGGAATACATTTTGGCAGAACCTTGGCTATAGACTAATCCTGCTAGCTCAGCTTTCATGGTGGGAGTAACACCATCTTTTTCCCTGGAGTGATCAGTGGGCTAGAGTCCAAGCCTTGAGCTTGTAGCTGTGTAATATGAAAAGCTGGCAGCAAGATTCCTTCCATAGATGCATGGTTGAATAAGCATCAGACCCTCCTCTGTCATGATCAGGTAAACTGAATATCAGCTTTGGGGTTGTCCAGGATTGAATGCCTTATTCACAGGGCTCTATCCAGGTTGCAGAGTTTTGCAAAATGCCTACACCTTGTCTAAGTGACCAGTCTGCAGGAGATAATCTAGAACTGGTAAATTCTTCTCTCTCATGACGGGACAAATCCATTAAAATGGGTTAAAGAGCGAAGGGAGGTCAGGAAGTGTATAGATTTCACTACACAATGGAAATATAAAATTAATATGTGGGAAAAACAAAGTTTAGTAGGAAGATTATAGATTGGGGTGGCATGTACTATTATTACCTGAGGGAAGTGGGTAGAGGGGCAGTAAAGGGTGGCAAATATATAGTGACAGATGATGATTTGACTTTGGGTGGTGGGCACACAATGCAATTATACAGGTTATGTATCACAGAAATGTATACTTGAAACCTATGTAATATTATTAACTCCAATAAATTTAATTTTAAAAATCTTAGATTTGTTATGGAAAGTGGGCAAAAAATTGAATCTTTTTCATTTTGATTCCTCAGAGTTTTTCTCTGCTCAGGCTTGCATTGTGCTGTAAGAATTAAACAACATGTGCTATTTCAAAACAAGGTTAATATTAGATTTAATAATAATCTCTATGACCAATATATTTTATTTTGCTTGAAAAGTCCTATATGAGAATAACAAATTAATTACTATTTAAATAGTAGTAATAAGAGGAACAAAACAATCCTATGATATCTCAATTTGTAAGAAAAAATTAATAATGTAGGCATATACATTAGACAGACTGGAAATTACAACTGCACTTTATTTTTTTTTATTTTTAATATATTTCTTTATTGATTTCAGAGAGGAAGGAAGAGGTAGAGAGAGATAGAAAAATAAATGATGAGAGAGAATCATTGATCGACTGCCTCCTGCACACCCCCCATTGGGGATCGAGCCTGCAACCCGGGCATGTGCCTTTGGCCAGAATCGAACCTGGGACTCTTGAGTCCGCAGGCTGATGCTCTATCCAATGAGCCAAACTGGCCAGGGCTACAACTGCACTTTAAAGCCTAAAAATATATTCCTTTAAACAATTCTTATTGTAAAGTAATGATTATATTTTAAAAGACGACAAATTATTGGGTAACATTATTTATAAATTTAATTGTTAAAATTAATTGCCAGACCAGATATTTATTTAAAACATTGTAAAACAAGAGAGAAGCACAGATTAGAAAGGAATGAACATGTATAAATCCTACTGTGTGCCAGGGCAACTGTTGAATTAATTTAATGAAGTAACTAGTCTGGGGCATGTTCATAATTATTTTGACCTAATTTTGTCATTGTACAACTTTGTCTTTGTGATGTTGAAAAGAAACAAAATTCCTTTATTAATTGCTAATGTAAACATCATAATTGCTTTTGCCTATTTATATTTTGTTCCATTGTCTTCTCATGGTTTCCCTCCTGCTCAATGACTCCATGGCCTCTTAGAGTTGTTTTTTGTAGAGATTACATTGAATCATTAATTAAACCATGCTTTTAAACTTTCAAAATATGCTCATTAGTGCTAAATTTATTTCACTGACAAAACGCATTGGCAGTGATATTAAAATAAAATAAATATTGACTGTGAGCTATGGCGATTTGGAAATTCATAAAACTGCAATTTTCTTTTGTTTCTTGGAGGCTGTACATCAAATGCTTAAAGCAGATTTCTGCTAACATTCATAAAACTGAAGTTGAGGGCAGGAAAAGTGATGTAGGTATTACTCTAGGAAGACAGGTGTTAGCAACAACTAGCCCTGGGAAGTAGGAAATCAGATGTCAGTGCTATTAACCCAGTCTCAGCTTGTCTCCAGATATGGTTGGGAATAACTGTCAGTGCAGAGAACATTTTGTTAACTTTCCATCCAATACAGTATAAGGCAACACATTAAAAATATAAAATGGATCAGAGGAAAAGCAGTATTGGATATTGAGTGGAGGATTTAGTTCAGATCTTAGAGGTAGTATGTATATACTCTGTCTAAAATCCATCATCTTCCCAAAGTCACTCAAGTATTAGTAGTACACTCTCCCTTGTGCCTGTGCAGACAATTGTATTTTCAGAATAATAGTCTACCCAACCATAGTCCTGTTTAGGGACTTAAAGTCTGTCAAAATACTTTAACATATGGAATATATATTTTCCACGAGAGGAAAAATGGATACTTGAGAATGTTCCACTTATTAACCTCAACAAATTAATTTTGTTTAATATTTGACAAAATATTACATCATATGACAAAATTTTTCTAACTATTAAGTGCAAGGAATTTTTTAGGCACCCATCTGACACTATACATACTTAGAGGGTAATGAACTCCTTTAGCTTTTTCTTGCTTGGGAAGCTTTTTATCTGTCCTTCAATTCTAAAGGATATCTTTGCTGGGTAAAGTAATCTTGACTGTAGGTCCTTGGTATACAACACTTTGAATAGTCCTTGCCAATCTTTTCTGGCTGGAAAAGTTTCTCTTGAGTAATCAACTGACAGTCTTAAGGAGCTCCCCTGTAGGCAACTAACTGCTTTTCTCTTGCTAGTTTTAAGTTTCTCTCTTTGTCTTTAACCTTTTGCATTTTAATTCTGATATGTCTTGGTGTGGGCCTCTTTAGGTTCATCTTGTTTTGACTGTTTGTGCTTCTTGGACTTGTATGTCTATTTCTTTTACCAAGTTAGGGAAGTTTTCTGTCATTATTTTGTCAAATAGGTTTTTAATTTCTTTCTCTTTCTCTTTTCTCCTTCCAGTACAGCCATGATGTGAATGTTGGTACAATGTTACCTCCAAAACAGGAACTCATGTTTGCCTTGACACTTCTAGCTCTACCTTAAGTGAGGAGTAATTTGACTTCAATTCTCAAATCACAATTTGTATTATTTATATATTATCTTCAAACTGAAGAGTTAATAAATATATATAGTTCATTCGGTGATGTTGTCAAAGTCATTCTCAATTAATATAACTGAGTGACTATATGTAATCAAGGTAGATATCATTAAATATTAATATTTCTAATAGGCTGACTTCAAAATTATGGCACCTTAAGTAAACTAATGAAGTAAACAAGACTCTTCTTAATCAAAGGATATGATGGTTGACAAGAATCTTTGGGCATGAAAGTCACCTGAAGAATTTTATTTTATTTTATTTTATTTTTTTTTTACTTCAGAAAGGAAGGGAGAAGGAGAGATAGAAACAGCAATGATGAGAGAAAATCATTTACTGGCTGCCTCCTGCATGCTCCCCAATGGGAATAAAATCCTGCAACCTGAACATATGTCCTGGCCAGAAATTGCTCCAGGACCTCCTGGTTCATAGGTCAACACTCAACCACTGAACCATTCTGGCCCGGCCTGAAGGTTTTGTGTGTATGTGTATGTGTCTGTTTTAAGAAAGCAATTAGTGCCTGGGTACCAGTACTGAACTATTTTTGGAAATCTTGATTCATTGACCTAATGATGTGCCCTCCCATTTTTTCAAAAGTCTCTTTAAGTTATCATGATGCACATGTAAGTGTGAAATCCTCTGAAACTTGCCTGCAGTAACAGGGCTAATTTCTGTGTTCAAGTCACATGGTAACCCTTTCAAATAGAAAACACAAAGCTAGGGGGCTCAGCTTTACCTGTTTAGGTGAAAAGCTAACTTCAAGGGAGACATCTTCACTAAATACTGCTATTTACAAATATATCACATATGTCTTGTAATAAGCTCATTATTATTTCTCCTAAGAAATTCTTTGTTAGTCTTGCCTTCAAATTACTCTATGGAAAAAAAAATCTTATATGATATATATATATATATATATATATATATATATATATATATATATATATATATATACTCTCATTTATTTAAAAATATCTATATGTTTTTTTTAGCCAGATCCACCCGAGTTTTCCATCTCATATTCTGGCAATGCTGTGCAGTGGGAAGGTTTTTCAAAACACCGTAGTCTTCAGCTTTTCTACAAGGAATAGAAAATTCTCCTCTTTATGTTATGCCAGCTCCAACAGTCAGCATGCAACATGGCAAGGAATAGGACCAGAGATCAAATAATGTATGTGGCAAGGGGATCTTATAGCTGACTGAAAATTTGCTGATGGTGCCATTAGCAACAGTAATTCTGAATACAAATGATATTTATGCATTATTTCAAACTTTCATTATTCAAGATTGCATGAGCAGTGAAAAATCTATGAGGTTTTACTATAATTGACATTGTTCAGCAGGGGGAATGAAAATCAGTCATCCCAAAGAAACTAGACCAACCCAAGTTCAATTAAATGACAAAAAAGGGAAGTCTGGATGTTTAGCCAGTTCTGAAGCCATTCCCCACTGTGATGAATAAAAAGGGCCTCATAGATGTTTCAAATGAAAATGACAGGAGCTCAGCACAAGTTTTACCTCAGAAGTAAGGCTTCAGTTCATTTCTGCTTTAAGTATGATAGAATAAGCCAATTGGTTTTTAATGATAAGATGCCAAGAATAGTTAAAAAAATAGGTCATAATTCTACCTTGTTAAAGATACAGTGTTAGACTATCTCCTAATTAGTCCATGACATTTTCTTAAAGGCAAGTCATGCATCTAGGCATAGAAGTGCCTAATTGTACCCCGTAACTTTGAAATGTACTTTGGGGCAAGCTACTGTTCTCATTAATCAATCATTTAAAACACCTTTCTACTTGGACAGGCCACAGGTTTTAGGAGTGATTGCTTTTCTCCTGATTTCATTCCCTTCAAAATCTTCTGCCACCACCTTTTTCCCTTTTCTCTTTCCTAGCATTTCCCCCCCTCTTAAAATGAGTTTTTTGGAACATGTTATTCAATGAAGGACTCTTATTGTTAAAACATAGAGTTTGCTTATGTTAAACTAGAGGCCCAGTGCACGAAATTCGTGCACTGGTGGGGGGTGTCCCTCAGCTTAACCTGCACCCTCTCCAATCTTGGACCCCTCGGGGGATGTCCGACTGCCTGTTTAAAAACAGGCAGTCAGACATCCCTTTCACAATCTGGGACTGCTGGCTCCCAACTGCTCGCCTGCCTGCCTGATTACCCCTAACCGATTCTGCCTGCCAGCCTGATCACCCCCTAACCACTCCCCTGCCAGCCTAATCGACGCCTAACTGTTCCCCTGCCAGCCTGATTGTCCCCAACTGCCCTCTCCTGAAAGCCCAGTCACCCCCAAATGCCCTCCCCTGCATATTCCCTCTTTATTAGATAGGGTTTTTTCTTTAACATATTGGACAGTGTACCTGCTGTGTCTTGACAAACCAGTAAAAATGTAAACCCAAACTAAAAGTGTCATAAAATAAACTACTTAAACAGGAATTTCATGAGACCTTGGAAAGGTGATATCATGTGGTTGTTTCTTCTTTTTTTCCTTCTTTTTCTTTTTCTTGATGTTGCATGTTTTGTCCTTTCTTTTCTCCTTTTATTCCTTTCCTGTCCTCTCTTTCTCTTAACTTTTCCATTGGTAGACTTGTCAGTACTTGAATCTGTCTTGCTTCCAGAAGATGAAGAAGGGGTAAACACACTGTCATCTGAAGAAAAAGATGATCTATGTTGGGATCGGTGGTGTTTCTGGTTTTGCTCTTTTCCCGGTTTGATTGTCATTTCTTCCGGCCCCAGCATCTTCAGGACTTGTGCATGGACACTTCTTATTCATGTCTACAAAACCTCCCTGCCTTGGTGAAACCTGTAGGGGAAAAGGCCTTCCTGGGTGGGCTCAAGCCCGGCCAGAGGTGCTGAGGAACCAGGGTGGGGAGCACCCACCACTGCCCTTGCAGAGCCAATCTGTGGACCTCAGGGTACTCTCCAGTAATGTAACTGCAATGTCCCCATTTGTCTTCAAAAATTAGTTGTAAGTTACTTCTTATGTGAAACCCTACCTCAGACATTTCCTTTGCAGTTTGTAAAGATTTTAAACAAAACCCATTTACCTCCCTAACATGGTCAGAAGTTTCTACCCAATGGGATAGGTTTGCTGGGCAACATAACCCAGATACCACCCCCCCATCTCCAATCACTGGGCTGGGGGCAAGGGAATTTCCAAGGCTATACGTATGTGTGGGGGGGATCACTTCACGTGGGTGCAGGCCCTTTGGAGGCTGACACCCCAGGCTGCCTCCCAGGCCTACATCCTCTCCACCCCCCCCACCTGAGGATCGTGTGTGGGGGTGGGCGGGAAGGGGAGGGGGAGGTGCTTGAGGCCTCCCAGGCCACTGCCCGGGTTGTGGCTGGGAGCAGATCAGGGGTGTGTGTGTATGTGTGTGTGTGTGTGTGTGTGTGTGTGTGTGTGTGTGTGTGCGCGTGTGCACGCCTTCTCCCAGGCCACTGCCCAGGTCCTGGCTGAAAGCAGATCGTGCAGGGGGGGGGTTGGGGTTGGGTGGGCGGGGTGCGCTCACGCCTTCTCCCAGGCCACTGCCCAGGTCACGGCTGGAAGCAGATCGTGCCTGGGTGCACGCGGCCTTCCAGGCCACTGCCCGAGTGGCGGCTGGGTGTGCGCCTTCTCCCAGGACACTGCCCAGGTCCTGGCTGGAAGCAGATTGTGGGGCGGGGGGTTTGCGTGGCCTCCCAGGCCACTGCCCAGGTCGAGGCTGGGAGAAGATCACGCCTGGGGGGTGCACGTGGCCTCCCAGGCCACTGCCCGGGTCGCGGCTGAGAGCAGATCGCGCAGGGGGTGTGCGCCTTCTCCCAGGCCACTGTCCGGGTCTCGTCTGGGAGCAGATCATAGGTGGGGGGGGGGCCTCCCAGGCCACTGCCAGGTGTGGCTGGGAGCAGATCACGCAGGGGGTGGGGTCATGGCTGGGAGCAGATCGTGGGGGTGGGGGGCGGAGGCCGCCTCCCAGGCCAACAGCCAGGGCCTCGGCTGGGAGCAGATCAGCCAGGGGTACAGGGGAGCCTCCCAGGCCAACAACCCGGGCCGCATGCTGCCTGCTCTCAGTGGCAGCCCTCCCTGGGACTGGGGGACTTTGGTGGGCCTGAGAGGACTGGGCTCCGCCATCTTGTGTCTATGGGCGCTGCCATTTTGTCGTGGAGTGATGGTTAATTTGCATATTACCCTTTTATTAGATAGGATGATAAAATAGTAGCAATTCAAAATGGACTACATTAATTCACATCTGGGATACACGGTTAGTCCTTATCAGATTATGAAAAAAGACATTTGGAAAGTTACTGGGTATACCATAAGCCAATGAATTACATAGGAACTTTGGTTTGATTTAATTCAAAGAACCCAGACTCTAAATTATTTAATAAAAGAACACATTATGAGGCTATCTCACAGAAAACTGTTACCCTGGAATAAAGAGGAGAGACTGCTGCTTTAGGATTCCAAACCCCACAACATCTCTTTAATTTAAGGAAGTACTTCCTTCTGATGTGAACACTTAAAATGAGATCTACCTTCTTACCTTTTTTTTTTTTTTTTTTTTTTGAGTGCACGATACAGTGTTCTAACTATAGACACCATGTGGTACTGAGTCCCCTATATTGTTTCCTCTAGGGCTCAGGACCTAGCCTTTTATTTGCAGGGACTGAATGGCCAATTTATATTTTGATTCCACATTTATTCCCTGTGTCTTCTATATCTTTCCAACTAGGATAGATGAAGTAAATCCTTTTTATCTCTGCTAGATTTCCATCAGACAAAGAGTAGATTACATCTTCCCAACAACCCTTAAGACTCTAGCATATCTGAAATGAAGCTAGCTGGCAGGTAAGTTCAGAGGATAAATCAGCCTATCCCATTAGTCCCACATGGGTTGTTAGAGTCCCGAGGTTGGATGCTATAGACCTCAGCATGTACTGAGAAAAGACAGCTCATGATGAATTATTTCTTATCTTTTGTTGTTGGAAGATAATGTAGGGCCTGGTTTCAAATTATTGCAGAGTTTAATAATAGCAGCTAACATTGTTGAATGTGTACCATGTTCCAGGCACTCCTCTATGTGCTTAATATATATTATTTAATTTGTTCTTAATGACAACCCTATGAGATAGGTGCTGTTATCACCATGTCTGTTTTGTAGATGAGGAAGCTGAGGCCACAAGAGATTAAAGGACATGACAAGGCGACACAATGAGTTAAGAAGCTAACTCTGAAGTTGCTGCTTTTGACAAGTAGTCTGCACTGTCCACTTAGATATCAGATTGGCAGTGTTTCTTAGGTGTTAGCGAGACATGTTCTTATTTCCCAAAATAAAGTTGATTTGACGGTATTTAAAAGAAAATAAAAATTATATTTAAGAATTTTATTTTTGACAGAATGACCTATCAGTGTTTTCATTTCCTAGTATCATTTGCAGGTGTTAATTAGTGTTGACGAGAATTGCTATGCCATTGATTCAGAATGATTAACTTAAATTTGATTACTAAATCAATTTTCAAACTTGAGACAAAGCTCAAGATTCAAAGATTTTGAAAGATCAAAATCTTCAAAGAGAATATATTCTGTATTTCTAGTGAAGTTCATTATATGATGAGTGGGTACAAAGAAATATAATTACTTGTGTGGAAACTACTCATATCTAATATATTTTGTCTTTACTCTCAAAGACTAAGTGCACAAATTAGATTAAAAACCTTTTTTATATCCAAGGGAAAGATTGGATAAATAATTTTATTGAAGTAAATTAGACCTGTTATAATATTTACACTAACCAACTTAATTTTTGCACTGGTCACAGCATGGTTATACAGTGAGGAGCAGATATTTTCAAATAAAGTCACAGATTAAAGTTGTCAAACTGGTGCTACAATTTATTAGTTATTTGATCTAAGGAATTTTACTTCAATTGCTATACCTTCCTCTTGCACATATGTAAAATAGGAATGCACATAGTGATCACACAAGTTATTTATCAGGATTATATAAAGATAATAAAAACAACTTAACATTCATTAACAATAGTGGACTTGCATTTTCACAGAACTCTTCTGTAGAACATGCTATTATTATGATTATAACAATTATTAGTATTTTGTTAAGTAATCAACCTAGAATAATAATGTTTCCTAATATCATTTTATTATTTTAATAATATTTTATGATGTCTTTTTCCTGTACACTAGGTCATCTCCCATACAGGCTATGAATTTTAATGTAATGTGTGATAGAAAAAAAGGAAGGTATATTTAATTAACCTTAAAATTCATCACTAGATGCATAGTACTAGATTAGGTGCTATTGGTACTAATGGACATATTCATATTCTTTTCTATCCACAAAGAGCTTATTAATGGAAAGAAAATGTTTATGAAGAACTAATGAACACAATAGCACACATAAAATTTTAATTGAATGGGCAAATTGGGGAATACAGTTACACATCATAATATAAGAATTAAATTTTATTCATAGTACATTAAATATAAGGTATAGTTTGGTGAAAGAGTTGAATGATTTAGAGAGCACTTAACATAGATGTCTTCTTCAGTAGTTTTTAAAGTGATAAGAGACAGGGCTATGTGAATGGAAACTTTTGATGGCCCCACTGCCATTAAGTTGACCATGGTTAGTCAAAGTGAATTTGTATACCAGCCAACTTTGAAAAAAAAATATTAATGATAGAGTTAGAATGACCATGCTAATAATCATTGGAATGAGCAAGCAATATATACCTTTGGATGTTATTAAATAAAGATAAAAAGTATTTTATTTTCTTTGAACACTTTATTTTCAGAATTACATCACGAGTGTATTGGAAGTTGGGTCAATCACTTGCCTATTTGCTCTCAAATCCATTTCCCTTTCTGTTCACTCACCCAGTGGTTTCTTTCTTGTTACTTTCAACTAACAGACACTGATAGGAGATTGAGAGCACCAGAGTGAGAGAAGCTTCCGTATTAATCATTCTCTCTCCCCTGCTTTGGTACTGATTTGGCCAGTATCTAGTTTCTCTTTATGATTCTAGTACCTACTATGTGCCCCCTTTCTATCTTTCAGCTCTTGCACAATGGTCTTCGCACTTAGTTTCTGGTAGCAATATCCTTTTTTTTTTTAATCTTTGTAGTTGTAGACCTCAGTGTACTTTCTTTAAAAAAAAATATATATATATATATATATATATATATATATATATAATAATTTCAGAGAGGAAGAGAAAGGGAGAGAGATAAAAACATCAATGATGAGAGAGAATCATCAACCAACCACCTCCTGCATGCCCCCCCACCCAACTAGGGATCAAGTCCACAATCCTGGCATGTGCCCTCATTGGGAATCAAATTGGTGACCTCCTGGTTTATAGGTCGACGCTCAACCACAGAGCAACACCAGCCAGGGCTGAGTGTACTTTCTATACTTTGTTTCTCTTTGGGTAGACTCACCTTCCTCAGTGTTCAGATTTTTCAATCCATCTGTGTCTGGTTCAGCACATCGAATTACCCTATGGGATTACCTGGGCTCTCTTTTCTGGATGGACTTTGAGTGCCACAGGATTCAGAAAAACTTTTCTCTGAGGAAGTCATTGGTGTAGGGTGACTACACTGTCACATCCATTGCACCTCCCAAGCCGTGGATGGGCACTACACCTGTTACACCATTGCTCAGCAGTTTCCTGTACTTATCAGACAGTAGAGACAGTGCAGTCAACTCTCTCCATGATCATTTGTGTCCCTCTTGCAGCTACAGATTTAGGACTAAGACAAACTTGCCTAACTGAAAAGATCATTCTTCAGTACAGGGAAACGATTTGCTGATTGTCCTCAGGTTGAACCTCTAAGCAAGCTTACAATGTCTGTTGTAACTCCAAAGGCATCATCAGGTGCCGAAAATGCAGGGTGAGGGGGTCGGAAATGGCAAATTAAGAGTCAAACTGAACTTGATTAGAGTTTTATTTCCATAATTAACCAGCTGTGTGACTTAGGGTTATGGGGAGGGAGACAGGTAAAGATTGTTAGGAAAGGAGGTTCAGTTGCAAAGGTATATTGAATTATTCATGAATAT
Source organism: Ia io (assembly GCA_025583905.1). Classification (NCBI taxonomy): domain Eukaryota; kingdom Metazoa; phylum Chordata; class Mammalia; order Chiroptera; family Vespertilionidae; genus Ia; species Ia io. The sequence goes on along the minus strand of JAJQQW010000011.1, from coordinate 59,661,531 downwards.
GATACAGACAAAAAGAAATACCACCCAAATGATGATGCACGCTTTATCAGCATGGTGAATTTATACAAAATGTTCCTCTTTGTTTCCTAAATTATGTGTAATGTTATCTTGTGATTATTTTAGAATTTTAACTTATTTTCAATGATCCTATAATTTCTTGATGTTAGCTAGCTGAGAGAGAGAGAAGGAAAGACATGATAAAGAGAACTCTCAGAAGCACAGTTTTCCAGAAATAACAGGGCTGCATGAGTTTTGTGTTATTGTGAGATAAGTAGCAGGGATGCTATTAATACAGGGGGTGGAAAGAGAAAAGATAGCATGAGGCCCTGAGGTGATAAATGATGAGCTAAAGCCATTTTGCTCTTTGTCTTTCCTTTAAATGCCTAGTCCATCCCATGACATGTTAGAAATCATCAGTAACAAAATTAGTTCGTAATCCTATAAATGGAACATACCTTGGTGTATTTCTAATGGGTTCATGTAGTGTCTAACACATCCTAGTGAGAAGTATAATGATCATAAAAGCTGGGTAGATGGTTATACTATTGTATTCTGGGTTGAAAACAGAAAGTTCTGAAACCAGGAGTCAAAGAGTTACTCTGTGAAGAAGCAGGAATTGTAGGATGTGAAGGAGATTTACTAGGGTTCCGCTTTTGCAGTCCTGCTGAGTTACTGTTATCCAAAAGACAGAGAAGCTGATTTTCACCTCGTTCACACGTTCTCCTAATGGTTTTGCCAGATAAAAGTATTTTCAACCTGTGATTATTGAGGTCAGAGCATTGTTTCAATGTAATTGCTTTTGTTACCTTTTATTCATTTTAGAAAATGGCCTGAGAAGATTACAGTTCACTAGAACCCTTCCTTTCTCATCTTGTTCATTAATTAGATGCATGTAATCGTCAGATTGACAGCATGGTTGAGTGTCCCAGCAAATAAGCTTTATTTAAAGTGCACCATTGTTGATAATGCCTAGCTTTAAAACATCATCTGTGATTTTAAGGACATTGACCCTCCACTGCAAGAGGAGCAAAAAATTGGGATGTTGTGCTTTTGCAGTTTGACTGATGTTAAATTGGCTAGTTTTCTTCTTATGTACAAAGGCTTCTGAAACACAGTACTTTTCTCTGAGTGCCAACTAGGTACTAACACTGGGTTGATATAGCTGCACATTAAAATTACCTGGAGAATTTTCCCAAATCTCTACTGTCCAGTCTTCACTTCTAGAGAATTATGATTTAGTGTTTAGATGTGGAGACAAGACAGTAGTATATTTTAATGTACAGCTTGGTTGAGAATTCTCCTATAGGGGGAACAAAAAGGAAACATAAATTGAGACAACATTTCTCTCCTATAATGAGTTTATTATCTTGATAAGTACATAACCATTTAAAGTCTAAACTATATGGTATTGGTTTGGAAGGAGCCATGTTAGAACTAAGAGCTGGTGATCAGATAGGTTGGATATTCTGGAAATGGTAGGGGTGGGGAAGGCTGAGTGGAGGGATGAATCAGAATGGGGGTTAGATATGGAGTGAAATCTCATGTGGAGAAATTGTTTGTGTATAAGTTGTTACCAATGAATCATAGAATCACTGACATCTCTAATACATGCAAGTGTTGTTTTTTTGTTTGTTTTGTTCACTAATTTCATTTTATTCATGTGGTACCAACAGCCAACTGTGTTAATTCATCCCAAAAATATAATTATTTTAGTATATAATGTAAGTAAAATGACTTTTTCCATCAAAACTTTCAGGGCCCTGACCTTGGCATTTTCTGATAAACTATTAATTTGCATTTTCCAGTCTAAACTTCTGATCTCCTACTTCCCATGCTGGCCATAAAACAGTCTTTTTTCTTCGCAACCTCCCTAATCCAACTCCCTCTCTCTATATGCATAGTCTAACCTCATACTTTCTGGGATAATTGTGGGCACCCCAACTCCTCCAACAATTGACCAGTATTCAATCTCTTTACCTATAACCTTTCCTTCTTCCCTTCTGCCTCAGTGAGTAGACCTAGTCTTCCTCCTACAATCTTCACAGGCCGTGTGGATCTCCAATCCTGTCTACCTCCCCATGTATGGAAGACATTCCTTCTTCATATAATTAATTCTATTTACCCTTCAAAGTTCTGTTGGAGCTTCTGATAATTTAGATTCCACTGCTGTGTGGGGAAGGAAGCCGGAGGTAGGGGTTAAAGTCCCTTATAGGACCTAGTTCCCATATATAACATGTAATTGTTGATTAAATTGTTGTCTTCCTTACTACCCTTAAAACAGGGTGGGGAACCTCTTGTCTGCCAATGGCCATTTGGATATTTATAACATTTTTTGTGGGCCATACAAAATTATCAAGTTAAAAATTAGCCTGCTATATTTGGCCAAACAATTAATTTAGCCTGAGTGCCTTGGCAGGACCAGAACAAATGATTTTGCAGGCCTTATATGGTCCATGGGCCAGACATTCCCTACCCTTGTCTTAAAAGAGGCAACCATGCCTTATTCAACTTTTACCAGCCAGTACCTAGCACGGAACAGAGTATACAGAAACACTTCCATTCAGAGAGGAAAAAAAAAAAAGAACATGATTTATTGTGAAATAACTGATGGAACATACAATCCATTGTTTATTTATGAGCTCAAAATAACAAGGATAACCAAGAAGCTGGCTAAAATTTCCACATAAGCCAGAATTGTCAGTGCTTGTTATAGGCATTTAAAGGTAATAGCATAAGGAGACACCAAGGATACTTACTTGTGAAACTGTGTATGGATTTATAACAAATGGCCAAATGCAGTGAGCTAAACTCTGCAGTGGACAATAAGTCACAGCCAGCGTGAAAGTCAGCATCAATTATAGCCTCACCCTGGCGACACGTTACAAGGAGAATAAAAGGTAACATCTAAGTGCATCCCCAAAGTATTCTGGTGAGAAAACAAATGAAATCAGAAAAAAAAAAATCATGTAACTTAAGTTTCTTCAATCTGAATTTCAATCAGTTGCAAACAAAAAGAAAAAAAACAAAACAAAAACGTGGCAGGTCACATTTTGCACAGAGGGGTTCAGGCTCTGAGGGAACATCTTGAGAAATTGTCCGTGAATGACCTTGCTGCCTCTGTGGGATGATTTGTGTGATAGGACTACATCAACTAGAGTTATTACAGGAGACTTTTCTGTAGTTTGGTAATTTTTAGTCCTGATATAAATTAGCTGTCTTTGATGTGAAATGTGACCCCCCACTGCCTTAATTAAGGCTATTTTCATTGATCTGTCAACAAAAATCATTTTGGGGATGTTGAAGAATAGAGAACAATTGGACTGTAATATTCAGCCAGAAGGATTTTGAAATCATTATGTAGCATTGAAAAAAAAAGGCAAAATCTCTAGCAACATCATTATTAATGATGTCTGAAGTTTATATATAATGTGTACATTCATTCAGCATTCATAACAGAATTGGTATGTTCCCCTTAAAATAACCATAATTTTTTTTATAACCTAAAGGATGCTAGAAAAAACAACAACATGGATTTCCACTGGAATCAGAATAACATCCTAATTGCTGTGCTGCACAAAAGCTACAGGATCTAGACCCTCCTTCTTCTCTGACATCACCTCACTCCACTCTCCCTCTTTTTCCCCCTCTTGCTCTAGACTCCTTTCCTCTCCTGGCCCTTTGCTTACGTCACAAAGACTCCCTTCTTAGAGTCTTTATCATGTTGTTGCTTTTGTCTGGTTGGTGTCCCCCAGATCTTCTCAGTGCTAGAAATCTCTCATTGTTCATCTCTGAAATAAGAAGAAATTTCCTCAGAGAGGCCTCCATGACAATCTAATCTAAAGTAACCCCTATTCATTACCTCCCAGTCCTCTGTATCCCATTACCCACTATTATATTCTTCTGTGGTACCTTTCAATATCTGACATTTCATTTGGTTGGTCTTTTTTCTTTTTTCTTTTCTCTCTTTTTTATTGATTTTTGAAATATTGACTGTATCGGGATTGATATTGGTTAATATAATTATATAGGTTTTATGTGTACAATTCTATAATATATCATCTGTATATTATACAGTGTGTTTATCACCCCAAATCAAGTCTCCTTCCATCACCATTTATCCCCATTATACACTTTTCTACCTCTCCCCATTCACTTTCCCTCTGGTAATCACTATACTGTTGTCTTACTGTGGGTTTTTGTTGTTGTTGTTGTTGTTGATTTGTTTTGTTTAATCCCTTCACCTTTTTCACCCAGACCCTCAACCCCACTCCCCTCTGATAGCTGTTAGTCTGTTCTCTGTATCTATGAATCTGTTTCTATTTTGTTTATTTCTTTCATTAAATTCCACATATGAGGGAAATCATATGGTACTTGTTTTCTCTGACTGGCTCATTTCCCTTAGCATAATACCCTCTCAGTCCACCCACGCTATTGTTAAAGCCCAGTGCTGGTGATTTCCTGAGACCCTGTCCCACCCAACTTGTGGGCATACCCAAGCTGTTTTTAGTGGCTTTTCCTTATGAATGGCCTCTTGGCTCACACTTCAGACTCTCCTGAAATCTCTTGAACAAGCAGAATCTGGCCCCAGTGTGCCTTGTACCTCTTGCTAAGTGGCCCCAGGCCCAGCACTTGCAACAGCTGGCCTTGGTTTGCAGCTTGGCCTCGCCTGGGCACCTCCAAACCCAGCACAAGTAGCAGCAATCTGTACATCACTTTGTAGGTCATGGTGGGTGGCCTCGGGTAGAGCACAGGCAGCTGACTTTTTCTTGGTTTCTTGTTTCTTTGTTTTCTCTCTTCCTCTCCTAAATATAATCTCCATGGAAACAAAGAACCATATTTATCACATTCCCTCTTCCCTGTTGCATCCTCCAAATCTAGGAAAAGAGCTACTCTAATAGTTGCCGTGTGAATGAATAATTAAGTGTTGTAATGCATTGCATGTAAACCTTGCCTTATTCCAGGACTGGAAAATACATAAGCCTTTCAATACATAAGTTGTCATCTGTTTTATTTCTAAACATGGAAAGTTTCTAAACATGTTCCTCAAATTAGTTTTGGATTTATATAATTACCAACAGCCTTATACTTTTACTTTATAATACTTTCAGAATAGATTTAAGTTGGAAATTTTCACATCAGTTCTGAATGCTACTGGTTTATATATGATTTGCCTTTACTTATGGAATTCTAAACTGAGTTTGGAGATGAGTGAGTAGGTATACTATGACAATCAATATGTTATTGTATTCATATGTTAGGCAAGTATTTATTGAACACCTCTTATCTGCTTAGTGCTGTACTTGATATATATCATAAATTATAATGGTCCCAACTTTCATAGAGTTTATAGTTTATTGATACAGAGTTAGAGAATTAAATAGTTCCTCACAATGAGTCATAAAAAGTGCTATGGGAATGATGGAATATCATGGGCACAGAAAGCTGGAGAACTGATTCAACTTAGGGTGTCAGGAAATGTTTCCCAGGAGTGGCACCAAACCGGAGACTAGATGAGTAAATAAATAAATAGAATTAATCAGGAGAAACCATATATCCACCTGGCCTGATCTAGCAACTGGAATAATTACTGGAATCCAATCTTCAAAATGCTTCATTGTATTCCAGGCAGTGTAAAATTTGGTGTTCTTCATAATGTGGTCCACCTGATTGCTACCATCAACATCATCATCGTCATCATCATCATCATCATCATCATCATCATCATCTTTATCAATATTTATTTAGTGAAAATTATCTATGAACACTTTATATGGATTATGCAAGTAATCTTTCTAACAGCCCTAGCAATAGATAGTGAATATTATGTTTATTTTACACATGAGGAAGTGAAGCTCCCAATGTTTTATCCCAGTGCATCCAGATATTATTCAGCCGTTCTGTTCTCTGATGCGCCCTTTAATGGCTGCATTGACTCAGTTACTAGAGAGATTCCTTCTTAAGTGATAACATTGGTAAAATGTCAATGTAAACAAAGGACATAGCTTAATGACCAGGTCTTCATATTGTTACCAGTGGGGAGAGGCCCTCATCCCCACCTGTTGCTCCTGGGAGTGGATTTTTTTGCAATATCCAGAGGAAAAGATTTTCTGAGACTTACAAGGTAGGATGAAATATCATAGAAAGCTTTATTTTTGTGGAAACAAACCCCTGAGTTTCCAAGGTCCCATTTTCCTTAGGCCAGTCATAGAAGACGTGTAGCTGGGTCTTCAGCAGAGCTAAAATAAGAGCCAGTATCCAGAATTTCCTTTCCATGTTGGAGCTGAGTCCGGTCCAGCATTAGGCTAGCTTAGTTAATGTTTCCTGCTGCAGTCCATCAGTCCACTATGTGTAAGGTCCACATGGCCCTGGACCATATGGATGAAAGCAAGAGAGCCAAGAGTCGCACAAGAGAGACAAGAGCAATGAGAGTGAACTCCTTTGTTTAGGGGATTATGTATTCCCAAATTTTCATGGGTTTGCTGTGGCCATGCCCATTCTGACCAATGATCTCTGTTCCCAGGTATGACTGACAGGAACCTTTTCTAGTTACTCCAACTTCATTGCACCTGGGTCTCTCTATCCTTTGTTGGACTCCATCCCCTGGTGATTCTGGTGGTTCTCTGGGAAATGTGAAATTCACAGTTTCTTGGTGAAGTTGCCCAAAAGGTATACTTATAATGCCTGACCTTCCCCTTTTGCTCTTTTCCTATCCTACCTAATAAAATAGTAATATGCAAATTGACCATGCCTCTGCTACACCCACCAGCCACACCCACCAGTCAATCAGGAGCGAGTATTCAAATTAACCCAACCAAGATGGCTGCAGCCACAGAGAGAGCAGGAGGCTTGGGTTTCCCTAGCAATGGAGGAAGCCAAGCTTTCCGCACACTCTGGCAGGCCCAGGCCTCCACTCAAGGCTACAAAGTTTCAATTATAGAAGATAAATAAATCCCAGATACCAGGACATCCGCTTGGGTCGCCAGGGGGCGTGGCCAGCCTGCAAACCACCACAGGCCCCTTGCCCAGGCCACCCCACACCCCAAGGGAATCCCACCCTGATCCAGGACACCTTTAAGGGAAAACCAGCTGGCCCTCACCCATGCACCAGGCCTCTATCCTACCTAGTAAAAGAATAATATGCAAATTGACCATCACTCCAACTCACAAGATGGCTGCCCCCATGTGGTCAAAGATGGCCACCACAAGATGGCCAGCAGGGGAGGGCAGTTGGGAGAGACCAGGTCTGCAAGGGAGGGCAGTTAGGAGCTATCAAGCCTGCAGGGGAGGGCAGTTAGAGGTGACCACGCTGGCAGAGGAGGGAAGTTGAGAGCAACCGGGCCTGCAGGGAAGGGCAGTTGGGGGGAACCCACGCTGCAGGGGAGAGCAGTTGGGGGGGACCAGGCCTTCAGGGGAGGGTAGTTAGGGGCAAACAGGCTGGCAGGGGAGCAGTTAAGTATCAATCAGGCTGGCAGGGGAGTGGTTAGGGGGTGATCAGGCTGGCAGGCAGAAGCGATTAAGGGCAATCAGGAAGGCAGGCAGGTGAGCAGTTGGGAGCCAGCAGTCCTGGATTGTGAGAGGGATGTCTGACTGCCCGTTTAGGCCCGATCCTACCGGGATCGGGCCTAAACGGGCAGTCAGACATCCCTCGAGGTTTCCCAGATTGGACAGGGTGCAGGCTGGGATGAGGGACACACCCTTCCCCCCACCCCCTCCACAAATTTCATGCACCAGGCCTCTTGTTATTAATAACTAACTAATTACAATGGTATCAACATCTGACACTGACCTTGTAAATTCAAGGACATTTCAGATAACGACACTAGAGAGTTATCACATAGCTTCAGGTCTAGGGTTACTATAGTGGTTTACTCTATGACCTAGAAAGAGGAAAAGTGCCTTATAACTCAGGTTGCTAGACTAAATATCAGTGCTCCCTTGAATTCTAAGGTCTCTCTTGGAATAGTATATTTCTTTAACTTAACCTTACAATAAACCATTTTGAGAATTAAGTCCTTTGACAGAAGGGAGTTATCATGTACTTATTGTACCAAAAGTGTGCAGCTCCTGTGAAGAATATGCACTGCCTCTTAACAAAACTGTTGTCCTTGACTCTCTCATCTATATCCCCACAGCTTAGAAAGTTTTGTCATCGTTACAAAACCATTAGTTGTGTTTTCTATGCCAACATTCTATAGCTCCGCTCCAGAAATACACAATAATCATGGCTCAGACTTGAGTCTCTGCACCCATTCTCATCTTCACAGCAGTAGTGGCTTTCTGAAGCCCTACCTGTAAGCTAGGACTCATGGCCAGCTTCCCACATCAACCTTGACCTAAGGCAGTAAGTAGCAAACAAGCTGTGTCTTCTGGAACTCTGTTTTAAGTTATATTTGCTGCTTTCCAACAATTACAGTGTGACCTAGTTCTTGAAATCCATTTTTTATTGTTTATCATTTCTTATCAATCACTAGGACCCTCACATTGTATAATTCAACATTTACCTGAGCCCTGTCATTGTTGCTTTTGAGTAACCTGTCCATTTCTTTCCTCTTAATGGAGATATGCCTTTGTCTTTATCAGCCACTCTCTAGGGACCACAAAGGTAACTGGGTGAAAATTATTGCCTAAAAGTCTGGCTCTCCATTGCTAGACCTCTCAGATCTGAAGTAACATTTGAATAATTTGTTAATCAGTTAAATATTGCCTATTGCTTTGTTTTGTTTTTTACTCACCTTTAAGAACCTATTGCCATTGGATTTTTTTCATTGTCTATTGCAAAATTATCAGTCTCAGATGCTCACAGAGACCAGTAGGTCACCTAAGTGTGTGACACCAGCCATTTGGAGACTATGGTGACATACAAGCATTTCCAAGGAGCCACAGCTCTTCAGTAAGAGCTCACTCTTACCATGGCTAAATGCGATCCTTGTGATTCCATATATAAGAATTTGTATTTTTATGTGAAATATCCAATTTTATAAAAATTGGAATCTAATTCAGAAATAAAAAAAATAAACACCGAGAAGTCAAAAATAAAATGAAACACACAAATAACAACCACAACAAATGCCCTGGGATCTCATCTCCCAAGGCTGACAATAATTCCAGTTTTATTCATTCAGGATATCCCAATCAGCTCCAAGGCTGACATAATTCCAGTTTTATTCATTCAGGATATCCCAATCAGCTCTAAGATTTTGAGTAATTTCCCTTAAGTACTAGACCCTGTCTTGCCTAGAGAAAATAATTATCCAAGTTCCAATATAAAATGGTAGACTATTTTGGTTGACCACTACCCAAGAGATCATTCAAAGTTCTAGGGATTTATGGATATATACATTAAAGTATGTAGTATACTTATACTAGTATTGGTACTATCTCTATTAATAATAGCAAATGATAGTAATATAATTTTTAAGGTGCTGTCAGACTTGGGGATGTCAAGGCCAAAATTTCCAGATTGACATGTCTGGGTCCCCCGCACCCCCCTTATTTCAGCTAATCTGATTAAGTTTTACACTTCACTTTCCATGCAAAGAAAGCATACTTATCAGCAGAAGCAATGATTTTAAAGCACACTGGAGGGTAACATTCAGAATTCCCAGAGAGATTTGATAAGTTTACACAAGTCACTCGTTCCACAATCTGGGACCACTTCTATTTCTAGCACCCTTGAACTGTTACTGACAATATTCCCAGTTGAACTGATTCATTTTCCTTCTCACCTGACAGCAGCTGTCATTATAAAAATTGCCAACCCAATTCAGAGAGCATCTGCACAATGGGAGGGACTTAAACTTTTATCAACCTTCCAGAAAGCCTAGACTCATCATCACCGCTTGTCACTTTGTACATGAGCTCATCTTTTAGTCACAAAACGTGGCAGATTAGAAGATTATATATGACAGATCTGAAATAGCACCCATGACATCCTTCCCTAGTAGTACTGCTGAAAAAGGAGCATCATGAAAAATCATATTTAGAAATTTGGTTAAGTGCTTTACAAATTGAAGGACGTTAGGTTCATGGCTAACTTCTTATACACTATTTCATTTTTCTGCAAAAAAGCCTAAAAAACTGTGTTTTTAATTTATGAGAAGATTTATCAGAAATGCTATGAAATATTGCTTCTTCTTGGTGTATTTTGGAATTTTGCTTTCCTGTCCTTGTCATTTATTCCACTAGGGAGCTTAGAAGGACACCAACCTTTTCTTTTGAGTACAGTCCTATCTGCTTGAAAAATTGCCTCTTCCCTCTCAGCATTCTGTTTCTGGAGTTGAATTATGCTAGCCTAAATATACAAATAATGTACTTAAAGCCTCTCCATTTGTCACAGTTTCTAAAAAGTTTTGGCCAACCAAGCTATAATTTTTAACTGATAATTATTTCTTTTTTCAAAACTTCAAACAAACACATATATAACTTCCAATGCACAGAGACAGCATTACTTTAGCACATGGGCTTACAATAATTCTAGGTTAGTGGTTGGCAAATTAGTCAACAGAGCCAAATATCAACAGTACACTGATTGAAATTTCTTTTGAGAGCCAAATTTTTTAAACTTAAACTTCTTCTAACGCCACTTCTTCAAAATAGACTCGCCCAGGCCGTGGTATTTTGTGGAAGAGACACACTCAAGGGGCCAAAGAGCCGCATGTGGCTTGTGAGCCGCAGTTTGCTGACCACACTTCTAGGTAAAAGCAAGGAAATATTACAGTGTGTTTTTCCTAGACACTCTTATGATAGATGACTCACATTTTGGTTTCTGAAACTCTGTACTTGGCAGATACCTCTTATTACCCCTGCAGTTAATTTCTAAGCACGTAGGCTATCAACCACTACACTGGAGTCCTATTTGAAGGATTTTTAAAAAAATTATTCTTATTATTATCATTATTATTATTGATCTTTATTGTTGAAAGTATTACATATGTCCCCCTTTTTTCCCCATTGACCCCTACTAGCCCTCTCCCACCCCTACCCCAGGCCTTAACCACACTATTGTCTGTGTCCATAGATTATGCAAATATACATATAAATTCTTTGGTTGATCTCTTCTCACCCACCCACCCATCCTCACCTTCCCTCTGAGATTCCATGCCTCTATGTCTCTGGATCTATTTTGTTCATCAGTTTATTTTGTTCAATATATTCCACATAGAAGTGAGACCATGTGATACTTGTCTGTTTCAAACTGGCTTATTTTGCTTAGCATAATACTCTTTTTTTCTTTTTCTTTAGTATTTCACATTCATACTTGAATGCTTCTTCTTTTCTTTTCTTTTGTAACCCAATGATTCTAAGAAATGGCTGTATAAAGAATAAGCCTTCTCATTGTTTTGCTAAAAGCCAAAGATGGCAGTTCATTCATATTTATACTGTATATGCTTATTTGCATTTGCCTTCACTGATTTAAAAGGGATTTTGCTCCAGGATTTCTATTATATGCATACAGATGATTTTAGCTAGTGGGTTGGAGGAGGAAGACAATTGTAGCAAGTAGAGGTTAAAAACCCAAACTCATATTTTATAAGTCATAAATAACTTAGGATTCTATCCAGCTCCTCTTTGCCAGTTTCATGGGGTAAAGCAGAACAGTCTTCGTATTAAATTATGTCAGGTTTTTTGGGAACAGGTGACAGAACAAATAATTTCAAATTTCCTATTCTACATTCAGAAAATCTGCTGAGGACCATACTGCTGACCTTTGTAGTAGCAAGTTGTAGCTTGGGGGAAAAATGAGTGAAGATTATATGTCACTGAACATTTTTATCCTAGCTAAAGTGACTCTTATCAGTCCCCACCCCTGTAAAATATTTTTTCAGAACATGATACAGCTATTAATGAGAGTTTTCTAGTGCTGATATTCATATTGCTTATAGACATTTTTGAAAAGCTAATTAATTGTGTTGTACATAACTCAATTGATGAGGTTTGCATTTATATATAGTTATATATATTTTATATAGTTATAGTTACATATTTATGTATAGAGATATCTACATATACAGATTTAATAGTACTTGTCAATCTATTTCTATATCTATATCTACCTATATCTATATCATTAGGCCACAGAAAAATTAAACTTTTGATCAAAAAATGACATTATTAAGAAAGCTAATTTTGTTTGTTTCAAGTTCTATGGCATTGAAAATAAACTCACAGTTTTTTTAATTTTTTAACTTCAAAATTAGTATTTCTTAAGGATGTTTCAGGGATCATTAATCAAGCAGGATACTTCATGACACAAACAGAAGTTCCATAGCTAAGTTGAGAAAGACTAGTCTTTCTAATCACTAAGAAAAGTGTATGATTTAATCATCATAGTAAAAGTTCTAAGAAATTTGCTTAACTTTGCTTAATTTTGCATTTTCCACACGTTTGTCTATGAAATTAAGCTTCTAGATCTAACTACTTCTCAGAGACATTGAATTGCTAATAAAAAGTTAGCAATTTTAAACTTTTCAGAGAAATTTTAATGTATTTATGACTGGTTTATTCAAATGGCTTTGATTCTTAGTGTTCTCTTGGTTAAAACACATGACACTTCCACTTATCTTGGGCATGGCATTCTTGAAGTTGATTTATGTTTGCTATTAATTAATTATAATGAGTAAACCTCCCTTATTTGAACAGCTATAATTATTCCTTGTCTTTGAAGTATAACAATATGACAGCATAAGATGTTACAAGCAAGACTGGTGTCACTTCTGTCATAGCTGGGGAGAAATTGTGAAGGTTCCTCTAGCTAAAGATTTGCAATTTAAAACCATTTCTTTCACCTTACTCAGAGATTCAGGAAGTGGAAAGTAGGATCTGAGGATTATTTGATCATTTGGTCTGAAACTTTTTTTTTACAGAAAGTAAAAAAATGCAAAAACAGGAAAAATAACTACTCACAAGTTAGAAACTTTAATGAAGGTGGAATCTACCATTAAGGGACACTATAGCTTAGTGAGTGAGAGCACAGGCTCTGGAGTCAGATTGTCTTAAGATCAAATCCTGGCTCTGCCAGTTATTAGTGCTTTGAGCTTAGACCAATTGCTCACCCTGTGTGTTTTTAATTTCTTCATATGCAAAATGAAGATAATAATAGTATCTGCCTCAAAGGTGGTTGTTTGGGGCCAAGTGAACTAAAATATAGAAAACTTGATCTGGTACATAGTAAGTGCTGGATAATTATTTGCTATTATAATTAAGACTCAAGTCTCTGATTTTTAGTTGTCTTCAGAAAAAAAATTATTTAATGATTCTATAGGGAATATTTAATGATTTAGAACTTAATTAATACTGCCAAAAGAACACTGAATTATTTTTTATCAAAGTTCCAATGTGTCAAACCAGAGCTATAGACACCAAAGACACAGAGGAATTGACAAGTTGGAGAGGGCAATCACTGTATAGTAAGCTCTAAAGATCATGGGCTAACAGTGCTGATGGGGTCCCTGACTATCTAGCATTTACAGTATAGGGAAAGTGGTGATGACAAGTAAGAGGGGAAAAATGTACATAGGAAACATGAAGAGCACTATGAAGATAGGTAGGATGCTTAGAGAGAGATCATTCTAGGTCTATGTTTGAGTAACCAAAGAGAACTAAGATCTAGTACAGAAGGCTCTACAGGGAGAGTGAAATTTTGTTGTATGAATGTGTCTGAATGAAGATCACCCAGTAGCTTGGGAAATGCCAATGATTAAAAACAAATAACTAAATTCACTGATTTTTATAGCTATATGATTCTTTTAGAAATTCTGGTTTATAAGTTCTATGCCAGATATATCTAGGTGCTTTTCTTAATGCTCTCTGAACTTTCACCCCTGCTTGTTTCCAAATAATACATTTTTATTTTTATTTGATCTTTCTAATGATCACTAAAGTGCTAGGATTACTCTATCATCTTGGCCATGTGGCACCTAAAATTAAAGTAGGCAAAGATATTTATGTTTTCTGAGCCAACGACATTGCTTAATGTGAGCTTTTAGAGCTGCTTCCTAATATTCTTGCCTTCTCCTGACCACTAACTGACATCATGAAGCTCTGAGCACCATGTGGGGAGATGGGGCACCATTCTGACCAGTGAGTGGTACAGAGAATGGCATGTCTCTACCAGAACATAGCATCAGACTGTGCAAAATCCTGCAGAGGTCCCTTCCCGATGAACCAGTGAAAAGGAAGCTGTCAAGATGAAGTTTCTTGCCTAGCTGGGTGTCGCTCAGTGGTTAACTGCCCACCTAGGAACCAAGAGGTCACAGTTTCAATTCCCTGTCAGGCCATGTGCCAGGGTTGCAGGCTCCATTCCCAGTGGAGGGTGTGCAGGAAGCAGCTAATTGGTGATTCTCTCTCCTAATTGGTGTTTCTATTTCTCCCTCTCCCTCTCTGAAATCAATAAAATATATTTAAAATAAAAATTAAAAAAGATGAAGTCTCTGTTGCCCTTGATCCTAGAGTATATGCAATGAGCAAAGCAACCCTCAATACCCAGGTTGCATGAGGAAGAAATGAAAGTTTGTTGTGTGAACTGTTGAGGTTTTGAGAGTTTTACTGTACTGCAACATGATCTAATCTAATCTAACTGATACTCTTATCTGCCAACATAACATTATATTTATGTGTGTACATTTCTTTTTCTTTCAAGAGTGTATTTCTCCTAACTGATATAATGCATGCAAAGAAAAAAAATTGAGAACTTGCTCCTTGCCTTTGAAAAACATCAAGTTTTTAATAAATAAAAGAAAAACAATAACCTAATATTACTCCCTATTATAAAGATATATTCAGTATGTGGATGGGCAGAATGAGCATGGGATGACATAAGAGATACTCACTGTACAGATGGTATAACTGAAGTTCAGCTGAAATAAGTTAATATTTGAAGGGCTCTAAAATTGTTGCAAAATTATAAAATATACCTCACTGAGGACCCTTTCCATCACTGCCTCCCAATTTACTTACATTTTCAGTATGTGATTTATAGTTTATAGTTTAAAGATTAACATAATAGTATTAAAGAGATATATAGTATTATATTAAAGTTGTATTAATATGCTTGAGTAAAAAGTTGCAAATGGGTATTTTTTTTAGGTCTAATAGCCTCTAAAATCAGCAATCTGAAATGACAGTAATTGATGCTATTAGTCTGACAGGAGGTAGAGTAATTTACTAGTAAGCTCTTGAGTACATCCTGATTTGATGATGTTATCTGCATACTTGGTGGAGACTTCTACAGATTCTTGAGAATTGTGTCAACTTCCATGTGAATGCCAAGAACCTCACACTTCAGCTTTTAGGGTTGAGATATTCATGGTGGCTTTCTTGACTTTCATTTCTCCACATATTTAAAGGCTTTCATAATTCAATATTAAATCCGAATTACATAGAGCAGTTTTGTTTTGGTCTTCAAATTCTGACTGATATGCCAACTAAAAATGACCTAAAGAAATAGACTTTTATTTTGTCATAAGAATTGCTTCTTTTCTCAGTAACCCTCCAAGGCCTGTTTAAGAGGGCCCCATAACCATCACTAGCATCAGCAAAACATTTCTCTGGGTCTCTCATCTTAATCCCCAAAAAAAGTAACTACACCTGAATGCTTGGTAAGTGTGCGAGTTGTGTCTGTTCATTTCAAAATAAAGAAATTTTAAGCAACATAGAAGAAAGAAAACATAGATGAAAGGATTTAACTTGCTAAATCCTTTCTCTTAGACAGCATGAGTCCCATAAATTCTGGCATAGTCATTTTCCAGAAGGGACAAGTTTGCATTTTCTTGTTTCAGGATATATTCCTTATATACATGCAGGCTAGTTTGCCCTACCAGTGTACATAGTTGCACATGATGACTGAAAAATATTCTGTGATATTCAAAA
Source organism: Ia io (assembly GCA_025583905.1). Taxonomy (NCBI): domain Eukaryota; kingdom Metazoa; phylum Chordata; class Mammalia; order Chiroptera; family Vespertilionidae; genus Ia; species Ia io. The sequence goes on along the minus strand of JAJQQW010000011.1, from coordinate 59,645,664 downwards.
TATGTACTTCTCTCAAATGTGTATATATATGTAGTTCTATAAGAAACACGAGTAACTCATGATACCAGTTTGTACACTGGCAACTAGATGTAGTCTTAAATACAAAAATAGAGAATTATTTTATTTTATAAAATTATTTAACATTTCATTTATTTATAAAATATTAAATTAAAATTTGAACTTTATTTAAATAAATTAAATATTTGAGAACAAGGAGGGAAATGCACAGATTAGAATTTTGACTAAAAATCAGAAATTTTCTTTATTCTATGTGTAGTCTAGATTGTGTTACTGAGGTAATAGCAATGATATTGTATGGAATAATTTACACATATATATATATATATATACGATACTTTCTAAATCTGCCCCACAATGAAATATCTTGGGAGGATCACATAAATTTGATATAGATACCATTCTTGAACACACATGGTAATGCCATCTGATTTTTGTAAATTATTTAATTTAATACACATAAGACACAAGGCAATTTAAATATAATAAAACTATGAAAAAACTAAGAAAATACAGAACAATGTTTAGAATAAAATACAGTATTTTCAACGGTTACTTTTAAAATTTAATTTTATGTTGTTATACATTTTCATAAGAGGTATGGATTACTATTTAACCAGAAGAAAATGTTTTAAACTGATTTACCTTTTTTTGTCAGTGAATTTTCTCCTAAAGCTTTTAATTTGCATGTTTATATGAAGGACATACTTTTTATTTTTGTTTTTTCCCAGTTCAGTGATGGGACTAAAAATAACCACAGCTTTTGCTTGTTAAAGGATTGGAAATTAAAAAATAAAATATGTAAATAAAACATCTAAAAGAAATAGACAACACAGATATCTTAGGTAGTCTCTGAGAAGGCAATTTCGTGTAGAAGTGCTTAGCTGAAGGAGTGATCACAAAAGAGAGACTGTGATACAGTGAGGGCACAGGTTAAGACAAGGAAGGAAACCAAGCAAAGGTATGGTACAGCTGAAGTTGAGGTTCAACATGATCTCTGGAGCACCAGTGGTACCACAGGTGTCCCATCTAGAGGCTCTGGGACTATATGCTTAGCATCTCCATATCACTCAGTGTATGGCTACCTGTCTCCTCCTTCCCTCAGCATGTTTCAGTGTGATGGCTCCTCATGGATGGGTGCACCTGCAGCAAATGGGAGCTGGGTGAAACAACTGCACTTCTACTGCAATTGAAAATGAAGAAAGTCCTGTCCTGAGACGTAAGAATTAGTATCTAGCTCTTGTGCTGATTTTTCTTTTCATTTTCTTCATAGTGAAAACGGGAGTTGGGTTAAGAAACTTCTAAGTTGACTTTCAGCAATGTGTTTTGGTAGAACGATTATGAACTTTTGAAAAAAACAAAAAACTGTTCAAATAGTTGTGCACCAGCAAGTAGTTTACTTTAGGTCTCAGATTTTTTAATCTATAAAATGTGAATGATAATTCCTAAATCAAATGCTGTGGCTTTATCTAATGAAGTTTTTGGTATGATCATCATCAATAAATGATTAGTTATTGAAATAAATAATATATATGTTACCTTCTTAAATAACCTTTGTCTCTGTGGTTCAGGTGAAATACCATTTTAAGCTGTCAGTATAGTATATGTATGTTGCTAAGACCATGTTTTAGTTTTTTGTTTTTTTTTAAATCAAATTAGAAAGATTTATATCTCTTGTCTTCTCCTTGGACTCAATAACTGAATATGGATCTATCGAGGTTCATATAATGAAATGCAGTTAAAGTAGTCTAAATAAAATCAGAAAAAATTTCCAAGTGAGAGCACAGTGATTGGCATATTTTGTTTGTTTAATAAAGAGAAAGGAATTCAAATGCTATAATGTCTATAATAGTCACTACTGTCTTTCTATAATTTTCCAAAATGGTTGATTCACTCAGTATTCATCAGATACCACTTGAGCAAATTAACATATTATATTAAGTGCTGACTTCTATTATGACATGATTGAATCAGTGTCAGGAAAATTCTTTGCCTAAATCCAAGTGACATTAAACATGCACTTATAGTTTTGCTACTTCTAATAAAACTTTACTAATGAAATAGGCAGCTAATTTATGGCCCATAGTTTACTGATTTGATAAAATATTGCATTAATATAATATTTATCTTGATCACCATGTTTTTGTCAGCCCTGATATTTTGTATCTGAGATGAATGCTTCATTCATCTTACACTAGTCCTATCTCTACTCAGGAGAACCAAATACATCCTCCATGAAAACAACTATTAATTATTAGCCATCCTCCCTGCATAAAGATAGCATCAAAGTTAGATCTTAATAAAAAAAATTTCAAAAGCTTAAAAACTGAAAATGTCAACAAAATTCTGAGATCACAGAAGTCCTTGCAAATAAGTGTTAAGCAAGTAACTTCTCTAAACATTCTAAAACAATGTAGCAAATATAGCACTGTGATTCATTCATTAATTTAATGAATTAAATATCTTACCATTTATAATGATGTAATTCTCAATGTGAATTAAACCTGTGTATAAAATTATAACCATAATTTGGATCAAAAATAGACTTAGACTAAAAGTTAAACAAGTGTCAGCACTGGTATTATATTACTTAGAAAGTGGCATAGGGAATCAAGAATATAATAGCTTTTAAAAGGCAAATCTATCAACCTGTTGCCAATAGGTCTATATATTATTCTATTTTCTGTCTTCATCACAGTGTAATACCCTTTTTTAGTTGCTAATTTGGATGGCTCCAATATTTATTAGTAGGCCTTGGGGTTTTGTTGTTGGATTAGCAATAATGTAGGAAAACGAAGTTTTTCTTGACTCATATTTGGACATCAGATATTAATTCCCAGCACAATCATGTGCCCTATGATGATATATTGGTCAAGGACAAACCACAGCTGTGACAGGGGTCTCATGAGATAGTAATGGAGCTGAAAAATTCCTATCATCTGGTGATGTCATAGCTGTCAAAATGTGATAGTACAATGCATTACTCACATGTTTGTCAAGATGCTGGTGTAAACAAAACTACTGCATGGCCAGTCTTATAAAAGTATAACACCTACAATATGTACAGTCCATAATGCTTAATCCTACCTAATAAAAGGGAAGTATGCAAATAACCATCACTCCGCTACACCCATGATTGGGCCGGTGGGAGGCTGGGGGCGGGACTCGGGGTGGCTGATTGGGCTGGAGGGAGGAGCGGGGGGTGGGGACTCACAAGGAGGGGGCACTGCAGGAGGGCCCATGGGGCCGGCAGAAGGCGCCGGTGGCAGAACTCGGGGTGGCCGATTGCATGCCTGCCGGCACCAGTTTTCCGCCAGCACCAGTTTTCCTCTGGCCACCCGCCGATGGGAGTGCTGGCAGGAGGCGCTCCGATCGACGGGTGGCCAGAGGAAAACTGGTGCTGGAGGAAAACTGGTGCCGGCAGCCAGGTGAAGGAAGGTCTATTGCATGAAACTTCGTGCAACGGGCTTCTAGTAGTGATAATAAACAACTATTATCCGTTTCCATATATTTACCATACTATACTTTTATTGTTAGTTTAGAGTGTACTATTTCTACTTATAAAAAAATACTTTGCTATAAAACAATATACTTTGGCAGCAGCTCCATATATATCATGATTTATTTTCTCTTGTGCTTGATTTCATCTCATGTTGTTTTGTACAGTAACAAACTGTAAGCTATAACACATAGTAGGCTAGACCACCTAGGTTTGTATAAATGCATTCTGTGGTGTTTATACAATGAAATCACCTAGTAACACATATCTCACAATATATCCAAGTTGTTAAGCAGCACATGACTATATAAATTTGTCTATAAAACATTTGTAGTGATCATATCATTGATACCCAAATGTAATAGATGCACCATTTGAGTGTGATGTTACTTTCTGCCAATTAATTTTACATTGTAGAGAATTGTTATTTTTCTTATATGAGACCTAGGGCATTTTAATTGGATTTAACTTTGTCATTGTGTTTACAATTTCATTACTTCAATATTTTTGAGATATGCAGTACTCAAAAAGTAAGGCCACATTCCATTTGCTAAGACCATTATCTTTCCCCTCAGAACCTGCCTAGAGAATTCTCCAGCCAGGAAAACCCTGCCTAGAGTCCTTTAAAATCTCTAACTTCCTATCCCTGGTTTGGGTACAACATGTTAGGGTTACCAAAGGAGGAATACATGAGGCTGAAAGGAGTAAACAATTGTGAATGTATTAGGTCATCTGGAAAACCAGATGAGCTAAGCCCCAAAATGGTGCCAGTGCCCAGGGATAGGGAGTAGGATCCTGGGAAGGTCCGGAGGGGAAGGATAATTGTCTTAGAAGTGGAATGTAGTCTAAAGGAAAGGTAAGGTTGGCTGTGACATGGTCTAAAGGTCAGTTCCCAGGGGCAGGGGTGTTGATTCAACTATTTGATCAGAACTAACAGTTATCCTTTGATTATTTTAATGTGTACTTTAAAATAATCTTGTAAAATTATCACTCTCACCTCCCCCCAAAAAAACTTACGCTTTTTTTTTATTGGCATCCCATTACATTGATTAATTAACATATGAAAAATTAATACTTTATATAACAGTGTTAGCTGACTGTTCATCTGTTCTTATTCTGTGTCATTTGGGTATATTTAAACTACTATTCATATTCTAGCTCATTTTTTGAAAAATGTATGCCTGGGTAATTCATCATGTTTGTTGTTATTGTTTGCTATTTTTATAGAAAGTTTTATTTTTATACCTAAAAGTTTGCATTCCTTTTTTCGTGTGTCAACAGAATGGTAGTTAATTCTTTCCTAACTGGCACCATTGCCTTTCTCTTGAGTCCATTTTAAGCCTTTGTTTGTTTGTTTTTTCTCCTCTCCAGCCATTTAGTCAAATGCAATCTTTGGCACTGGGTTGAGAATGTTATGTGCTGTCTCTGGTATCTGGGCCACTTCTCTTAACTCTTTAGTGATTCATTCAACTCTCCTCCATCTTCCTTTCCCCATCTGCTCCACCATCAGATATCAAATGGCTGGTCCAAGTTAGGTTTGTCCATGGGTCTTTTGAACACCTTGCCATTAATATACCCAGGTGGGATTTTCCTTCAAGCAGTAAATCACAGTTTCTGCCCTCAGCTCAGTCTAACCTGCAGTGTTTCTCAAAACATCTTTCTGATTTAAGCTATCCTGTGCTAGAATCAATTTCTACTCATTATTATATTTCTTTGGTAAAATCACTTGGGATTAAAAATGGACAGATTAATCCATGGGCTCAAACTATAGTCTCCATTCCTCATGTTTGTTTGTTCTTTTAAATCTTTTAAAGAGAAAATATTAGAGATCTGTGTCAGAGTTAAACATAAAGCTATAGAGGATGGAATTGCTATAGTAAATGTAAGTATACTGAAAATTCATATAATTTAATGTTTACTGTCCATGCCTGATTCTGAGAATATACACACTGTATCTGCACAGATTAGAAGTGTTTCATAACTTTCTGGATTCACTATTTTTCCAAATGTCTTTTGTGTTGTTGTTTGTTTTTTGTGTGTGTATGTGATATCCTTTGACATAGCTTTTATGACAAATGGATATCATCAATGCATAGTACAGTGGCATAAATGCGGCAATCAGAATTCTCTTCCAAATACAAATGAAAGTAAAATTGGCATATATTCAACGTCAGAATATTAAAAAAATAACTATCATAATTTTCATAAACTTCCTGTAAAAACTATGAAAGTTTTATTTTATTAGATTGAGAGTATTACATACATTTCTCTACAAGGCTACAAGATTGGAAAAACCAAATCTCCATTTTCTTTTGGGTGAAATTGAGCAAGAGAGCTTAAACTACTAATACAGGTCCTGTTATTGGGGAAGTTGAGATATCCCTTTTCCTACTGAATTCGGGGTGTGGAGTTCTTATGATATCTGGAGAAAAAGAATTTTCTGAGACTTGCATGGGAGAATGAGTGATTTTTATTTGCATGGAAGTAAGTCCCTGAGTTTCCAAAGTCTCATTTCCCTTAATCCAGTCCCAGAAGTATAAATGAGGTTTCAGATGAGCTAAAAGCCAGTGTTCAGAGCATCCATTCCATGTTGCAGCTGAGTCCAGTTCAGCATCAGGCTAGCTGCAGTCCATTAGCCCATTGTGTGTGAGCGAATAAGAGGGAGCCAAGAGAGGGCACCCCCTGCAACAAGAGCCCCAAAAGAACCAAGAGAGTGAATTTCTTTGTTCAGGGGATTAAATATCCCAAAGTTTGTGTCCTTGCAATAGCCACACCTATTCCGGGCAATGATCTGTTCCCAGGCATGACTGACAGCAAGCACCTTCACTAGCCCCCTCTTCCCCAACTTTACTGGGCATGTGTCTATATCCCCCGATCAGTCTCTTTCCCCAGTGATCTGCTGGGCGTAGATGAGGAATAGACCAATGGTTCCCTGGGGAGGGTAAAGCTTTAGCTTCCTGGTGAAGCTGCCCAAATGACATGTCTATAATATTTGGCCTTCTCTTTGCTCCTTTCCTGTTATTAATAACTAGGTTAATTACAATGGTATCAGCCCCACAACTAATTAGTGGAGGACTAGGATGTAAACCTACACCATTAGACTCCATAGATGCATAAGAGTTTAAAGTTATTAATACTATGATAATTGCTTTTGTATATAAAAAATATAAATAGAGAGAGAAAGGGGAGAGAGAGAGAGAATTAGGTAGGCCAGCAGACATACTTCAGGGTCTCAAATCGTATTCTACATTTGTTGAAAGATAGACTAGCTTACCAGAGAAATGTACTGAGGCTCAGAATCGGGCAGAATCAGGGTATTGTAATTTCTGTCTGATGTTCAAGTTGTAATTTCTGTTGTGTGAGACTAAAACAATCCTGTAAAATCTCAGCAAACACTCTTGTATTCTTAAACTACTTCTGATAGGTTTTCAGATGATAACTTCTTATACTTTGATATCCAAGACTACAACTAATCTCATAAGCAATTCTAATTAATTTTCTTGGTTTTGACTATTTTCTTATAATTTTTACTCATTCTTGAACATAGCTTTCATTCCTTAAAAAAAGACAATTTTATTATAACGTCTTGTAACACATGTAGGTACTTCTGATCAATAATTTTGTTTGTTGGTACATTTTTTTGCATTTGTTTTCCTAAAAATCAGAGAAAGTACTATTTAAAAGAATTCTTTTTTTATGTCTATTGCCAAGACAGTTCAATTTTGACTACATTGAGACCTGCATCCTGGTTGTAAGCTGATTATGTTGATAAGCAATCAGTCTTGTCTTAGTAATAAAATGAGTTGGCTCTTATTCTCATTTTTTCCCCTCCAGCTGAAGACCAAATCATCCTTATTAGGACAGTTTTATGGTCTAATTTTTTTAATAGAGTAAAAACTGACATAAATCAATGGAAAATCAAACATTAAACCCCTAAACCTTCAGTGACTTACTCTAGACTTAACCACACAGTCTTCTTGAAATACTGCTGAATGACAAGTAATTACTTACTCAATGCAATGCTTGTCAGTCAACTGAATGAACAATTATTAAATTTCACATCACATTATTCAGCAAAACCCCAAATAATCGACAGATGGTGGGGGGGAGTTAAATATTTCAAAGACCACTGACTCAGGACACCTGTAAGTACATTTATTCTGACTTTGTTCATTGACATCTTTGAGTGAGGTAAAGTACAATGCCAATTAGATTTTTCTAAAATAGAGTGAATGATCCTAGATGCTACCACTATATTTCAGGAAATTTGCTTACTGACATTAATTCTGTTCTATAGGAAAGAATTCTAGGCTTGGTATTCAAAGCCCTAGGTTTTGCTTCTTTACTATTTGCTGACTGGGCCATCCATTCATAAGATTGCCATAGTACTTCTGTGCCTTAATTATCCATATCCCATCTTCATCATGGGATTATGAAAACATTTTGAATTATGTGAAAATATCCTTAAAATAATTTTTAAAATACAAATCACAAAGGCTAAAATATAATTTTTAAAAATTTGTTTTATTGTTGAGTGTATTACAGATGCCATGAATTGCTCCTTTGCCCCCCTCTACTCATCTCCCACTGTCTAAACAACATGGCTGATTAAGGCTCACATGTCCAAATAGTCACAAGAAGACCCAGGTGACACTGGTACTAGGCTATTTCCTTAGGTCTTGATTCTTTCCAGTTAAAGCTTTAGCTGCAACCCCATGAATATATCCATCCCCCTGCTCACACATGGGCGCAGCTGATTCCAATGACGCTCCTGATCCTTCTTCTCTATCCCATCCTGGCACCTTCATTTTATTTTCTTCCAGTCAGCTGTCTCCAAGACTCATGAGAAGATTTGTAGTCAATTATAATTAATAAAATTTATTTTGGAGTATTTTTACTACAGTGAAAACCCCAAAGGAGAGTTTCTTTCATGTGCTTAGCAATATCAACCAAAACCTTATTTATACTGTCCAAGTGGAAGATTCAAACATCAGACTCTCAATAATAGATCAAGAAAATAGAGACAAATTCAATAAGATGACAAAAATTTCACATCACAGCTTATCTCTAGTCAGATGTAGAATCCTGCTCCACCGTCACAAATATATCAAGTTAAAGATCAATATCAAAAAGATAACTATACTCATGCATTTGGGAAAAGGTTAACTTTTAAAAATGCATCAAGTGTCATATGCAATGATGAAATAGAAACCTTAATTTTAAATTCAAGAACAAGAGAAATAAACTCATCATGATTTCTACAACATCAAATGTAAGCGTTTATGTTTTTAGTTTTAAAACTTTATCTTCTTAGTCACATGATGATATCCATATTCTATTGAATTTATACTAATTAGCATAACCCTTTACAAAGTGCTTGATATAAGTTTATTGGCAGTCCTGCCCCATCATTACCTCTTCCTTTTCTTTCTCCCTTCCACAATTATGCAGTTTTAGACCTTGTTATATAGCGTGAGCAATATAATATTTAGATTTCTTAATGTTAAGTAACCCCTCCTGGATATATCTATTAATTCATGAATTATCTTTTTATGTATTTAATTGTTCTTAAATCCTGTACAGTAACTTAATATATATTATTGTAAAATATTTCAGAAATACAAGATGTTAAAGAAATAGTAAAAATATGCCCACTAATGATCTGAAGAGAAAGAAAGCAGCTGAAGGCCCCACTGTGTCCCTTTCTAATTCCCATCTTCCTATGTCACCCAGAGCATTGTATTTAAATGTATTTGTTGGCACTGCTACTACACATGTATTTCTAAATAATATATGACATTGTTTTGAATGTTTTTAATTTTATATTATTGGCAACATACTGTATATATCCTCTGTATCATTTTTAAATCAAATGTTCCTTTTAACACAGAAAATTTGAATTGATTCATTTGTATCTATATATATAAAAAGCCAGGGACCAGAACGTAGGAACTGGAACAACCAGAATGACCAGTCACTATGACACCCACTGTGGTCCACCAACTGGCCCGATCAGGGGCGGGGCCAGCCAGCCAACCTCCCACTGTCCCTCCCCCCCTGGCCGACCTGGTCCTGATAGGCCCCCATCAGGGCCGGCCAGGTGGACCCCACCCATGCACAAATTCATGCACTGGGCCTCTAGTTTCTGTATAAATTTCCATTATTTAAATATATAATTGATCCTTGAACAATACAGAAGTGGGGGGTGATTAGGGGCGCCAATGCCTGACAAGTTGAGAACCTGTGTACTATAACTTTCGACTTCCCAAAAACTTGAGTGGTCTTTTGGTATCTGCAAGGGATTGGTTCCATGACCTCTGGGGATACCAAAATGCATGAATGCTCAAGTCCTTTATATAAAACTAGAGTCCCAGTGCACAGATTCATGCACATTGAAAGGAAATTAATTAGAAGGTGGTCGGCAGGGTGGGACTGGGTGAGGTGGGCCAGACATGTCCTAGAGCCAACCTCCTGCTGTCCCTCCCTGGCAAGCCTCACATGGGGAAGCCATGGCTTGAAGGGCATCTGCAGAGTGAGCAGGGTCCCTCCAGCAGGTGGGGTCCCTCAGCCTGGCCTATGGGGATTGAGCCAAAACCAGCTCTCCGACATCCCCTGAGGGGTCCCAGATTGAGAGAGGGAAGTTCACTGCAGCTTGGCAGCTCCTGCATTGAGTATCTGGTCCCTGGTAGCCAGTGCGCATTATAGCTACCGGTTAGAGTGTCTGCCCCCTGGTCATCATTGCGTGTCATAGCTACTGGTCAGACAGTCGGTTGGTCACTTAGCCTTTTATATATATAGATGGTGTAGAACAATGCATGCAACCAGCCTCCCACACCCAAAGATTGAAAACACAGTTTTCCATTTGCCATTGGTTGAATCAGCAGATGTAAAACCTGGGAGTACAAAGGATCAACTGTTCATTTATTGAAAAGAAATCCACATACTAAATTGACCCATGCAGTTCAAATGTACTATAATTTATTTTATTATTCTCCTGTGGACATTAATTTCAAAAACTTTCATTTTTATTTTATTTTTAGAAATTCTTTTTTTTATAAATTCCTCTTTTTTTAGCATTTCCTTTCCTGTTTTGTTTCTTTGATTTTGTTTTGTGTTTTGTTGTTGTTGTTAATCCCCACCTAAGGATATTTTTTCTATTGCTTTTTAGAGTGTAATGGAGGGAGGGAGAAAGAGAGAGTGTGTGTGAGAGAGAGAGAGAGAGAGAGAGAGAGAGAGAGAGAGAGAGAGAGAAACACCCATGTGAGAGAGATACATCGTTTGGTTGCCTCCCACATGCACCCTGACCAGATATGTGCCTTTGACCAGGAATCGAACCCTCAACCCCCTCCATGCCATGCATGGACCGACACTCTAACCATTGAACAATATTGGCCAGGGCTCCTTTCCTGTTTTTATAGTTGTTATCCCTATCTATTTCTTAACTTATTAAAAAATGTGTATCTTACAGACTTTTTTCTACTATACCCTAGTTGTGTTTTCTATTTGCTAAACCTGCTCTCCAATGAACTCCAGTTTTTCATGTTGCTAATAAATTATAATTCTTTTTAGCTGAATCATACACACACACACACACACACACACACACACACACACACACACAGACACACACACTTTTGGAAGTCCTCTGTGCATTAGAGAGTGAGTCAGGGATTCTGTTTTTTTAGAAGTTAAGTTATCTACAGTTAATTGAAAGAGTTTTTTGTAATCCTTTCATCAAAAATAGATCAGACCTTCAGAAAGTTGTGTTTACACCAGGGCTCAATTTCAGCTCCGTCAGCTGGCAGACATGAGACACCTTCCCTGTGGAAGTCATCAAACACAGCCCAGAGGGCCCACATGCAAATGTCATCAGATCCCAACTTGAGACTCCTTTTGTGTTCCTTTTTTATTTCTGCCATCTCCCCACCTTCATCAGCAGTCTTATCAAATATATATTTAATCTTATTTAAAATTGTGATGTGTTTATAGACAACTTTGGAATCACTTTGATCAATCACAATACTCACGTTGTTTAAAATTTTGAAAACGTATTTTATCATTTGTTTGATTCTATCCCTGGTGATTTCTCAAATTATGTAAATGCAGTTCAGATTAGGAAATGTGTACTTTATCTTTTATTTCAGTGTAATTAAATATAATTAATATTTTAATTGTTTATAAAGCCCAATTAATATTAGGGTTTGACTCAAAATTTGGCTTATAGATAACAAAGTAATCTTCTTTTATAAAAATTAAACAAGAATATGTGAATAATATGAAAGAACTAGAATATAAGTAAGTAATTTATGTGCATGCTTTTCCATTCTCTTTTCTTATTTAAACTTAAAATGGAATTTTACTTTAATAATATTCTACTGCTATGAAACTATTTACTTGTTAAAACATATTTTTATTGACTTCAGAGAGGAAGGGAGAGGGAAAGAGAGATAGAAACATCAATGATGAGAGAGAATCACTCATCAACTGCCTCCTGCACGTCCCCCACTGGGGATTAAGCCCACAACCTGGTCACATGCCCTGACTGGGAATTGAACCATGACCTCTGGTTCATAGGTTGGTACTCAAGCACAGAGACACACCAGCTGGGCACTGTTTATTTTATTTTTTTTTAATTCCGCAAGTAGTTAAGCATTAACTCCCATGTCAGTTAACATTGCTTTGCATCATCATTGTTAATGGATTCCTATCACGTTCTAAGAGCACCCATCATATAGATTTATATTAAAACTAGAGGCCCAGTGCACAAAATTACTGCACTTGGGGGTCCCTCAGCCTGGCCTGTGCCCTTTCACAATCCAGGAGCCCTCGGGGGATGTCTGACTGATGGTTTAGCAAGGAGCAGGCCTAAGCCATCAGTCAGACATCTTGAGTGCTACCGCAGAGGAGGAAGAGGCTCCCGCCACCACCATGGTGCTCACCAGCTGTGAGCCCAGCTTTTGGCTGAGCAACCCCCCCCTCGTGGGAGCACACTGACCACCAGGGGGCAGCTCCTGCATTGAGAATCTGCCCCCTGGTGGTCAGTGTGTGTCATAGTGACTGGTCATTCCACTGAAACCGGCTTTCTGACATCCCCTGAGGGGTCCCAGATTGTAGGAGGGCACAGGCCTGGCTGAGGGACCCCACTGGTGCACGATCAGGGCCAGGGAGGGACACGTGAGGTTGGTCAGCTGGGGAGGGACCACGCAAGGGCTACAGGGCATGTCCAGCCCATCTTGCTCAGTCTCAATCAGCCAGACCTCAGCAGCAAGCTAATCTACTGGTCAGAGCATCTGGCCCCTGGTGGTCAGTGCACGTCATAGCGATCAGTTGAGTGACTTTAGCATATCATTAGCATATTATACTTTGATTGATTGAACGGCCAACCAGGTTACCAAACATTTAGCATATTAGGCTTTTATTATGTAGGATTATATAGGATTGAGAGTTAAACAGTATAGGGCCCAATACAAATGATATCTTATTTCATTCTACCAACCACCTACTGATTATTATTATAACATCATTATTCCCATTTTAAAAGATCAGAAACCAAGTTTTATAGTGGATAAGGCTTTTCATAAAATATATCTTGCTAGGAAGTTTCAGAGTCCTGAATAAGAAAGGCTGTTCAACTCCAAAGCCCATGTTCCTACCATTACCCTGTGCAGAGTCCCATCAACATCCACGTAACTGATATCCTACTCTTTAATATTTATGTTTTTGTTGTATATAGTTTGTTTCTGCTATGATAAAAATTAAATGCTAAGTGTTCTTATGTATAAATATAAACCTATTTTGTAAATTTTCCTATTGCCTCTGTGTAAATTCTTAGAAAGTGGAAGTGTTGAATTAAATAGCAATTTTTAAATTGCTTTAATGAATTTTGGCAAATTATCATCTGTAAAGTTTTTACTAATATACCAATGTAAACTGCTTAAGCAATTTAAGAATGTTGCCCTAGCAAATTTTGCTCAGTGGATAGAGTCTTTGCCTGCAGACCTAAGGGTTCCAAGTTTGATTCTGGTCAAGGGCACCTACCTCAGTTGCAGGCTCCTCAATGGCCTGGGCCTTGATCAGGGTGCATGCAGGAGGCAACTAATAGATGTGTTTCTTTCACATCGATATTTCTCTCTGTCTTTCCCTCTCTCTTCCACTCTCTCTAAAATTCAATGGAAAATATCCTCGTGTGAGGATTAAATTTTTTTTTAAAAAAAAAGACTGTCTCTATTTTTCTATTTCCATGCCAATATGAGTTATGGTCTGCTTTTTTTGTTTTGTTTTTTTTTCTTTGCCAATCATCAATTGCATTGTCAAAACCCAGAAATCATGAAATGTATTTTTATTTAAAATTATTTGATAATTGGTTAGGTTAACCATATATTCTGTTGTTTAATTACAATTTGTAAAATTATCCTTTTTCTTGAGAGATCAAGAGCACAGAAGTTTGACTAGGGAAAGAACATTCTTAAGTAATTTACCTCTAGGGTGGAGTATAGACAAAGTCTAGAGTTGTTAGACATGGAAAGTAAAAAGATAAGAGGCTAAATGATTGTGTTGATATCACAGCTTTCTTGGGAGTGTCAGGACTGATACTCAAGTCTTCATAAAACCATTTCAGGACACTTTCTGTTATCCTACAATTTCTCTGCCCTTGGTGTTGATAAATAGTAATCAAATTTTTAGTAATTGAAAAGATTTTCATTGCAAAATATTGAATACAATAGTAATTTATCCTAAAATCTTGTTCTGAAAGTTTGAATATATATCTAACAACATATTGTGTGTGATGAAATGAATTAGATGTCAACGGTAGACTACTATAAACTTTTAATAATTAAATGATTCATCACCAGGGACCAAGAGGATAATTATTTTTCCTGACTAGACTTCACTGTGCGTGGTTGAGAGTTTGGGATGCATATATATGAGTTGACAGTTTGCATTTACGGTGTTTTCCCCTAGGTGAAATCTAAACGTGTTTCATAAGTTTTAGTATTAATGAGAACAGAGCCCATTAACCCTAAAAAATGCCCTTTTTGCTCAAAGGAATATTCCACCTGGAAGAGTAATATAAAATTATGTCTGACCATGAAATGAAAATTCAGCTTTCAAAGAAGGTGTCTGGCTCTTTAATTCAAGACATAAAATAATAAAGAAAATCTGCATGCATATTCATAATAAGAACTATGTTTACCTTGGCTTTTAAAGAGAGATAAAACTGAATTGCTATTTTTTGCATTAAATTTAAACAAATTAGTATTTCTTAGATTCTTAAACTTGGAGGCTGTGCAAAACACTCAGAGGGCTAACTTCAGTGAAGACTATGTCTTTAGGAAACAAGGCAGCCCTACTTTCAAGAATCTGACAAACTATTACAGGAAAGGCAGGCATGCAGCATTCTCCCCACATCTCCAGACAGCACAGATACATCACTGTGATGTAAAGAGCACAGTACTGATCTGAGACACCTCAGCATCTTTCTCCAGGAGGCTTAGTATTGGTTCTAATGGGGAGGAGGTCATCTGTGAGAAGTAAGGAAATAAGGAGTCATCTGGGCACAGATAGGCAGACAGGGGAAGTCTTACACAGAATATCAAAAAAGTAGGCTGAAGGTTAAATAGTGGAAACATAACGAATATTTGATATCTAATGAGTGATTGATTAGTCATTATTAAAGGTACTTTTCATGGATTATCTCATTTACTTCATAGAGCCATCCTTGAAGTATAATTACTATCTTTATTTTATGAACAAATAAACTAAGATAAAGGAAGTATAGACATGTCAAAGGTTCCCTGTCAAGTGTGTGGTGAACCTTGGCATTGAGGCTCCAGAATAAGTGCTGTTAACACCATGCTTTCTACCTTCTGGCAGAATCAAAAGCCAGCCCCACATGATGTCCCTGAGGACATCAGTTAGGCTTCTTTATAAACCCCAATTAGACAGCCTGTGTGAATTCCTTTAGGAATTCCCAGAAGGAGTTTGTTATACCGTGTGGCATGAAGCTGAAGCATGCCATTCGTGATTCAGATATTGGTTGAGAAATTTAAGCACAGAACCCTGAGTTAAATCTTATTTCTAATTTTCTGCTATGCTTTTGCTAAATGTTTGTTAAATGCCATACATCTTGTCTACATGCTTATCCCTGCAAGCTTCTCTATTGGGTAAAATTGAATGGAAAGCATTACTGTGATAAATTTCTTCATGTTTAAAAAATTAACATGTGTGTGTACTGATGAACACAAATATAAGAAAGCAGTGAGTGGAATAGAAAGCCTTTATAAAAATTGTTTGATCTGGGTTATAATCCAATAAGAAAATCTTTCTGTTGTTAAACTTACATACTATGCCTAAGTGAATTCAAATATGTTTTTCCTCATGTGATGTTTTTAAAAGTGTGTAAATACATTTAACTCGTTAAATAAATGGAAGGCGAGACAAGGAGGAAAATAATTTTAGACAATGATGGAGAAAGCCTCTAATAAAAAAGGGTTAGGACAATGGAAGAGGATTTGTCAATTGAGGAGTGGTTGTAGTGGGGAAAGTATGACACAGAGATTTGCCTTAAAATATTATTTTTGTATGTACTTTGGATAATATGAGTGCATAGTACAGAATTAAGAAAGTAAAAATGACAGTCAGCCACCTCTGTTTCTAAGCCACTCAGTCTATTATTTTAATAGACAATTATTATATTAGTTTTTTGCGTAGACTTCTTCAATTGTATAGGAAAAACTGCATATAAAATGATATGTGTACAGATATGTATATATCAATACATATATATGTTATATATACACAGACATTACATAAAATAGGATGCACATGTGTATATTATTTATATGTAATGTCTGTATGTGTGATTATGTAAATGAAAAGTGTAATGTCACTTGAAAACAAGCATAGTTCACTAAAAATGAGAATTTAAAATAAGTGGTGAGCTCTGGATCATTCTTGTAAATGCCGATAGTCAATCAATTCGGCTGTCTCTTTGTGGCTGTCACTATGTAGCAGGCATACAGATTTGCAAAGGCAGTGTCTTATTAGGAGGATGTTGAATTTTTAATTTTGTTATGTAACAATTTTTTTTTTTTTAAAGTAGAGAAAGAATAAAACAGTGGAGCTATAGCCAAGTTGGCCTGGTGACATTGTGGTAGGCTGGGCCTTTTGTACTCTATTTTGAAGGAAAGAGAAAAAGGCAAAAATAAAAGAGAATTCAGGTCCTATTATTATACTTCAGGTAGCCTATTATCCCTACTACCTAAAAGCCTAAATCATCTCTTATCAGGAGTATTTTCTTTCCAGTTTTGCACAGGCTTATCTAACAACTGAGCTCAACTCCACTATTTAAGGTACAAATTCCAGGGCAAAGTAGTTGCTCTTTTTCTCTCTACTATAAATAGATGGCATCCAAGAAGCAGTTAGGAAAAGTATCAGTGTATAAATTAACCAAGAATAAATATAAATTTTCACTTGCTTAGATAAAAAAATTAGCCCAAAGGACCAAATGAATTGTCTTCAAGTCAATAATATATGTAGGTGAGGCTATGTGTCTTCTCTGGCAAACCCAAGGCCAGGGCTCCTTGAAGTCAGGAGGGGGAGTGAGACAGAAAATGATTGGGGTGGTGGTCTGAGAGTCCAAGTCCGGTGAGACAGTGTCCACCAATAAGGCGTGCAGCTCCTAAAGAATGTGCATCTGCTGGTTTGGCTCAGTGGATAGAGTGTTGGCCTGCAGACTGAAGGGTCCTGGGTTCAATTCTGATCAAGGACACATGCCCAGGTTGTGGGCTCAATCCCTAGTAGGAGGCATGCAGGAGGCAGCCGATCAATGATCTCTCTCTCTCTCTCTCTCTCTCTCTCTCTCTCTCTCTCTCTCTCTCTCCTTTCCTCTCTGAAATCAATAAAAATATATTAAAAAAAAGAATGTGCATCTGCACTGTTACATCCAGAAACTCTTACATGATTCTTTCTGTGTGCAGAGAATTTTCCTTCAGCAGCTTAAAGTCTCTCAGAAAAGCCTGATATGTCAGAAACCAAATCTCCTTAATGGAAACTCAAACAGGATTTTTATGCCCCTTGACAAAATGATTTCCACATTTTCCACAGATAAGACATAATTAGCAAGTATTTATTCCACATTTGCAATGACAAACTCTTTCTTTACTAGAGGAGACCCTGTGAGCCTCTGGTTCTTCTTTAATAGACCAAGGAATCTGTGAAATTAATAAGAGACTTAGGTGAATGCTGTTCAATAGAATTATAATGGGAGACAAACATGTGAGTCTCTATGGAATTTTACAGTTTCTAATGGCCACATTGAAAAAATAAAAATAGATAAAAGGTATTTTACTTAATCCACTATATCTAAAATATTTTACTTCAGTATTTAATCAGTAAAAAGATTATTAATATATTTTATGTTATTTTTATATTATGTTTTTAACTCCAGCTTGTATTTTTTTCATTCACTGTACATCTCAGTTTAGACTGCTCATATTTTATTTTATTTTTTAATATGTTTTTATTGATTTCAGAAAAGAAGGGAGAAGGCAAGAGAGATACAAACATCAATTATGAGAGATAATCATCGATCTGCTGCCTCCTGCAGGCCCCACACTAGAGATTGAGCCTGCAATGCGGGCATGTGCCCTGACCTGGAATCAAACCGTGACCTCCTGGTTCACAAGTCGATGCTCAACCACTGAGCCACACCAGCTGCAAAAACTGCTCATATTTTAAATGCTCACTAGCTATGTGTGTCTAATATTTACTAAACATGCTCTTGATTCCAGGTTAAAAAAAACAAAACAAAAACATAGTGTGAATATATACAAATAAAATGTTTGCATGAAATATCAGGTGGTCCTGAGACCCTAAACAAAGATTTTTTTTGTTTACAGAGTTAAATGTTCCTTAAAAAGAACATGTACCAGGCAGAAATTGCAGAAATTTCTTAAAGGTGACTTAGGATAAATTTTTTTCTGATCATATAAAAATTAAAGGCAGACAACAGTGTTAGGAATCTCTGCTATAAGAATGAAATCGTTTACTTCCCACCTTTCATTTCCTCATTGGATTATGAATGTAGAAAATCCTCCATAGAGTTCATGGACAGCCTGTGAATTGCTGTAACTACCCAAACAGAACTACTTCCTGAACCATCACTGGCAGAGCTTTCTATTTATCCTCTTCCTAACCCAAGCCCTCTTCTCCTGTCATATTTCTGTTTTTTTTATGTTCACTTGATTCCTATGCTACCACAGGTCCAATTAGTTGATGTTTCCCTTCATTTCCATTATTCAAATGCAACAGAATGACCATCTACAAAAGTAAATTGATTTATATGACTTGTATCTTGGGCAATGCCAATAATTGTATATCTAGTTTTTAAAAGAAGAAGAAGAAGAAGAAGAAGAAGAAGAAGACAGATGATAAGATGTGGAGGGATTAAACTCTATATATCAATTCTCATAGCAGTTTAAGTAAAGTCCCAGCTCAATTGAGTTTCACCCAAGTTCTCATATCTATCTCCCAATTTATTTTTTTCCCCAAATGTCAAGGTGTGTCAAATAATTTTTAATTTGCAAGATACTGAAGCCATTCTCACCATATATTTGCCAGGCTGAAATCAAGAGTAACCAAAGGAATGGCTAATTACAATGTCCATGAGGTATCAGTTAGAAAGGGATGTAGATGATATAAAGTCAGTGGTTGGAGATGGAGCCACAGATTTGGGTGCCAACGCATGTTATTCATTGTGAAAGTGGCTAAGAAAAGTCACTTATATTGAGTGCAAAGGGTGCTCATATTATATAAACTGGGGGAAATCTTCCATCAGAACCATAATTGTAACTTTTCTTGTATTATTAATAATACATTTTAGCAATTTTTCATAGCACCAAATGCTACATAATATAAGGTCTACTAGAATAGAATAAATATTTAAAAGCCATTTTTATTTTTAAAAATGATAAAGACCAAAACCCTATTCTATCTCTAAGTAAATGCATCTTTTCATTTAACTTATACCTTTGGCACAATTTCTAGTGTATACATCCTTACAAATCACCCCATTCATATCAATGCTCTTTTATTAATTTATATTTATAGTTTGGGATTTTCTCAATTGAGTGTAGGAGAGAGCTTTCACTGAGTCTGTCGTGGCTTACAAATAACTTTTTAAAAAGTACTGTTTGCAGCAGAAGAGCAAGGTGGAACTTAGAAAAATAAAAGAAGAACTTCAGTGGTAGGTGGGAAAGTACTGAAGTCAGGGGAGAAACACTTTTCTGAGGAAGAATGCAAACACAAATTAAGAGAGTCCTAGAAAGATGATGGTGCAGTGTATGTGGCAGGTCTTTTGTAAGCACATGAAAACCAACCCCTGGGAGCCCACAGGGAAATTCTGTGCCGTTAATTCGGCTCTGCTCTCCTGCACACTAACAGTCCCTGTCCTAATTAAATGTGCTCCTGGAACATATGTTTTATTGTCTGAGCTGTGTGGTTAGATTTGATATACTTCTGAGTCCTGTCATCTGGGATGGGAAATCCCTCTTGGAGGCTTATATCGGTATCAAGGACTTCCCAGCACAGAGTCCCTGAGTACCTTATTGTATTGACAATGAACAGCAGGCGCACATATAAGAACAAACAAGGTTGAAACCATTCCTTTGAACTCAGTGTGCTTATAGATTTAGTGGAAAAGAAATGTGTGTGTAGAAAAAAGATTAGCTTAAATCCACTTATGCAGTGTCCTTATATTTCTTTGGAAAGTTGGTATAGTTTTTAAAATTCAACATTTTATTAATTTGTATGAAATCAGATAGTGCCAGCTAATTATTACTACTTTTATTAATACATTAATTTGAATTGGTTTCTCAGGTAAACTGGCTCTCTCTAAATTATTTTTTTCTGTATGGAAATAGGTATTGCTACAGTAATATTTTTATGGTTTCAATTATGTTTATTGGAATGCTCCAGTTATTTTTTATAAGAAGGAGAATGAAGGAAAGATGAAAGATCCTTAATTCTGTACAATGTCTAAATAAGCTGCTTAACTGGGTAAAGGAAAATATTTAAGATTGATTTAACTGTTTGAAGATTGAAACGGGTCCCAACATTGTAAAAAAATGCATCCATTAGGGTGAAACAACAAATTATTAGTGAACCATGTTTTATTTTCTGGAATCTTTGGATTCTGCCGCATAGAAGTTTGCAGCCTTTCAAAGATCTAAAGGGGAATGTGGCAGCAATGGAAAAAGGAAGTTTTACTTCTAGCTACCTTTAGCCCCAAACCTCAGAGCCTTCCATTGCTTGCTAATTCTCAGAGACCCTCAGTTGAAACAGGGCCCCGTGTTTCATAAGTTCCTCATAAGTCAGTGATTCAGTTTAGTTTGGCTGTTCAGTTCTAATAGTTAGAGCAGGATGGGCCTAGCAGCTATGTTATGTTCCCCATGTAACCAAAGGTAAGCAATGGAACTGATCTTGAAAAAGTTCTCATGCTTGGGTTTAAGTGAAAATGGTTGGGGGAAAAGTATTAGAACAGTTCTTGTAAACATCCTCCTTAAAATTAGGCATGAACCCTTCACTATTGTAATTCTGTTCTCAGTCCTTAGAGTCACTATCATTACAGGATAATATGGAGAACAGGATATTATTTCTCTAAGGACAAACGTATTCAACAACATATTGTGGTTGAAGGCTAATTCTAAAGGAAGAGTTTAAGAGAAAAAAATGCATATATTGAAACAAGAAGTTAAATATATATCATCAACTGAAAAGTACTGAATGAAAAAATTAAAAGGCCACATTTTTAATATTGAGTTTACAACTTTAAGCAGATGGAAGACTGTAGATTAAAAGTGACATTGAGTGGGTGGTAATAGTGACTGAATTTGGAAAACTTTTATAATCTTTGAAACACATATCAAGAATATATAAGCAATGTTCTTAGGCTACCCCCTTCTCTTACCCAAGCATACATGCAAATGATATGAGAAAAACTCTGATCTATTAATTTTCTAGTTACTTGAAATATTCTTCTTCAAATCATTCACTGATTTGGTCATGAAATTAACACATATGTACAATATCACTATTATGAAGTATAGATTAGGGACACAAAAGAAGACAAGGTTTTCTGACTTTTTAAACTAATTATTTAATGACTATTTTTCCATTGGTTACTCTGCTCTTTACTTTTGGGGTTACCCTTCAGTGACTCTGATATCTTCCCTTGCTTTTTACTCTATCTTTATTATCTTTCTCTCTTCCTGTCCATGTTGCCCTTTGCCATGCTGAAATGAATATTTTTGGACTTTCTTTCCAAGTCCATAAATTTGTTTCCTACATAGTTTATTTGCTACACATTATTTGCATTATTTCATTTTTAAACATTTTTCCAACTTTTTTTCATATCAGCACATACATTTCTCATCTTAGTCTTTCCCCAGTTCATAAATTCAGTCCTTTCAAAGCTCTTTATTTTATTTTCCCATCACTATTTACCAGTATCCCCCTTATTCCACTTCTCTCTCTCCAGCAATCACCACACTGTTGTCCTGTCCAAGAGTTCTTTCTCTCTTTTTCCCTTTTTTGCTCAATCCCTCTACCCCTCCACCCCTCACCCCCACACCAGAGCTATCTGCCTGCTCTCTATGGGTGAGTCTGTTTCTGTTTTGCTTGTTTCAAAGCTCTTTGAGTGTAAGAATCTTCTAGCGGCCCTTCCAGCAACTATTGTGTCACAAATGTATTTGCTCTTGCTCCACTGACATTTTCTCTCCTTTAAAATTACTGAGTCTCTTTCTATGGCTTGTGCCTTTTATTTCTCCTTGATCATCTTTCCAAATTATAGTT
This sequence comes from Ia io, assembly GCA_025583905.1. Lineage (NCBI taxonomy): Eukaryota > Metazoa > Chordata > Mammalia > Chiroptera > Vespertilionidae > Ia > Ia io. Next base: position 59,623,295 of record JAJQQW010000011.1, on the reverse strand, counting down.
TATAGCCTATCATGTAGTTTGGGAGTTTAGAGTAATTGTACCATATTTGTGACTCGTCTAGTTGCATAGTCACATGAAAAAAGAAGGAAACTCTTAGCTCTTCTGATGTTTTCTTTTTCTAGCCCTGAAGTCCTATTGCTTCTATCAGTAGAGTTGAGTCTACCTATAGTGGTAAGCATCATGGAAAATGGCCTTATTTGTGGACTTATGAGTTTCTCTTTCATGTTATTTGTAACTGGCTTTATGTTCCCTTCTCTACCCAGCATGACTATTGTCATCAGGAGATGGTGTTATGTTCCCACTTAATACAGTAATCTGGTCATGCCTGGAGTAAGTGCGGTGAACACTTTACTAGTAATGTGCTGCCCTGGTCCCCTCCCACTACCACCTTCAAGAAAGGATCTACAGCCTACTTGTTGGTAGGGCTGTCAAGGCCACAGCCCTACCAATGAAGATCTATATTCAGTATCTGATTGGATTGGAGTTATAAAGGTCTGGCCATCTTGGCTCACCTTGGGGAAACTCAGACATACCATTCTAGCTCCACAGTTTCTTCTGGGTTAGCTGAAACTATAATCAGACCCTATTGCATCTCAACTTCTCCCTTTGCTTAATGCGCTATCCTTCCCCTCCTTTTCATAGTTGTCCTGAAGGACATTCCCTGATAAATATCCTAAACATTAAACTCTGTCCCTGAATCAATTCCAGGGGAATTTACCATGGAACATTAAGTTATGGAATGACCTGTGGGTAGTTTAGCTGTGTGTGAACTCATTAACAGTGAATTTACAGAAAGCACTTGACATATCTAGATCTCACCCTTTGCCCCTAAACTAGCAGTTGGCATTAAAAAATCCTCCAGTGGTTTTGCCCCTTTATTTTTCCTCTGGGCTCTTTTTTTTTGCATTTTATAAACAATGAATTGATTGGCCCTTCCCTCAACCCAGTCTCCCTTCTTTTATACTTTGCAGATATTCCTAAAAGCTTCTGGTTTGAGGATGATACAATTGTCCTCGATTCTCACTATTGCTTGCTTTCTCTGTTTTTTTTTATACCATTGATTGTTTACAACAAAGCTTTTAGAGAGAAAGAAAAATCTGTAAGCATGAGCTCAGAAGACTATCTCGAAGGAAATGTCCCTGACATATTCTTGATATCAAAATTAATATATTTTGCATCACCATAGAGAGAAAAAAAACAGAGCACTGAAATTTATTTAAAAAATATGAACAAATATTACAGTGTTTTTTCTATACAAATGAATGATATTTGAAGGTGAAATTAAGTTATAGTTATCTTAAAACTAGTTTGATTATAAAGATCATATAGATAAGAAAAGAAATGCCAATTTTTTTTCTAATTGAGGTTGCTGTACTCAGAGAGTTACAATTAGGAATTAGGAGCATAAATTGAAAAACTATCCAATCTGGATTTTAATCCTGGCTCTTTCATATATTTGCCTCAATATTGGTGGTTTTGGTGTTTCTGTTAATTTTGTTTGAGTGGGAGTATAATAGCTCAAATATAAAAAAAATGTAATTATGTGGTGTAACATCATTCTCTGAACTGAACACTTGGGTTCATATTATAGCTTTGTCACAAGTGGAGTAAGGCCTGGAAAAATTATTTAACATCACTGTTACCCATTGTTCTCATCTACAAGTGCAAAAACAAAACAAAGCACAACAAAATTGGTATCTTACAGACTGGTTTGACATCATGTGTTAGGAGAGTCAGATTAGAAGCTATATGTAAAAAACTGAAAATTATTTTAGTCTTATAAACATAGAAGGCATTGTCATTATTATTCTCTTCTTGAATCCAGCTTTATTGATATCCTTTCCTGAAGTTTGTAGAACTTGGGGCCCAGGGATCAAGACTGGTTTTGTTATACTAAAACTGATTCACCTGTGTTATCAGGGACAAATATTTAGAATATAACAGTGCTTAGCCTTTGAATTCAAGAATTAATTATTAATACACTTAGGATATTAAATTAAAAGTGAATATTACCTTATATATTTTTCAATACAACTAAAACTTTTTATTTATTTAGTGAAGCCAGAGAGAGAGAGAGAGAGAGAGAGAGATGAGGGTGACAAGTAGCAACAAAAAGGAGAATGCCTCACTAGTTGTTTGTTTGTTTGTTTATCTAGTCTGGTCCAGAGACCAAACATCCCAGAAACCATGGAAATAAGAACTCAGTCAAAGGGTATGTCATAGAAGATTTTCAGCCTGCTAAAAAAAAGTCTTTAAAATGTGTGGTGAAAAAGGTACAAAACAATTTGTTGTTGTAAATGTCCTCATGCATTTTCAAGGGTATTAATTCTAATGTTCAGGTCACTGAAGAAAACTTGTAGAAAATCATTTTCTAGAACTGTGAAACCTGTGGCTTAACTATAAACCCTACCATCTTTAATGTAAGGTACACTTATTACTTGTGCTATCTGTACAGGGATATGTTCCAAGATCCTCAGTGGATGCTCAAAACTGTGGGTAGTGTCAAACTTTATATACGCTGTTTTTTCTATACATACATACCTATGATAAAGTTTAATTTTTAAATTAGGAACAGTAGGAGGTGAACAAGAATAGTGATATAGAAAAAGTGTTTTATAATTAGAATAATAAATTGGTCTAAATTATCAAACAATGATAGCAATATACTATGATAAAGGTTATGTGAATGTGGTCTCTTGCTCTCTCTCAAATCTCATAGTACTGAACTCACCCTTCTTCTTGTGATAATGTGACATGATAAGATGCCTGTGTGATGAGGTGAAGTGAGGGGAGTGAGTCATTATTAAGTAAAATGAGGGTTACTGCACCATAAGCACTACTACACCCACCATCGATCTGATAACCATGGTGGTTACTGAGTGACTGCTGGGCAGGGAGCCTATAATGCATGAAGATGCTAGAAGAGATCAGGACACTTTGAGATTTTATCACATGAGTTTAAATGGCAAAATAGTTAATATTTGTAAATTTTTTTAATTTTGGAATTTTCCACTTATTATGTTTGGACTGCATTTGATTGCATGGAACTAAAACGATGAAAAGTGAGTCAGTGGATAAGAGGGGACTACTGTACTTACTGTGTTAGTGACTGTAGATTTGTCAGTCTAGTCCAGCACTGGATCCAGCACACATGAATTCTAGAGATGAATGTAATAAGTAAAAACAACAGTACAGTTGAGAGGCTTTGTATCTTCTCCCTGGGTTTGTACCTTCTTCCTATTGCCTTCTTAAAATGAAATTTCTGAGTTTCAGTTTTTTCAACTGCTGATTGGTGATCCTGGTATCCTTAGTACTATTGTGGCATAATATACACCAGTAGACTAGGTTTATAATAGTAAAAAGTTTATAATAATAACAATATTAGGAACCATGGCTGAGAAGTCCAAAAGTTCATGGAGAAAGGTGCTGGATGGAACATGTGTAGGATAAACTTCTTTATGGCCCCCCAGTTCAATTTTAGATCCCCTGATTTAAGTGACTCTACCTTAGCAATTTCCATTGATATTACCAACTAGAGGCCCAGTGCACAAAATTTGTGCATGGGTAGGGACCCTAGGCCTGGCTGGCGATCAGGGCCAATCTGTGGGATGACCGGCAGGGCGATTGGGGGGCCCCACTGGCACCAACCTTGGCCAGTCTGGCACCACCTGCTCACCAGCCCCACCCACCACCACCACTGGTTGCCTTCCTCTGTAGGGTGACCAGTGGGGCAACTAGGGGGCCCCCTGCTGACACCTGCCTTGGCTGGCCTGGGGCCTGCAGGCTGCGGGCAGCTTCTGTGTTGAACGTCTGCCCCCTTGTGGTCAGTGTGCATCATAGTGACCGGTCATTCCACCATTCAGTCGTTTGCAGTTAGGCTTTTATTATATAGGATATCTTCTTTCATAGCAGTTTTATTTCATGTTTGTGAAATAAAATGATGTAGAATAATCAAAACGGGATAAGCAAATGTAGCATTTATTTTTTGTATTAAATTCTCCCATAACTGCCCAACTGGTGTGGTTCAGTGATTAAGCATTGATCCATAAACCAGGAGGTCATGGTTCTATTCTAGGTCAGGGCACATGCCCGGGTTGTAGTTTCGATCCCCAGTAGGGGTTGTGCAGGAGGTAGCTGATAGATGATTCTCTTTCATCATTGATGTTTCTAGCTCTCTTTTCCTCTCCCTTCCTTTCTCTAAAATCAATAAAAACATGTTTTTAAAAATTCTCCCATAAGCCATTTCATTGTACATATACCATACTGTCACTGACTATATTGATGTCTAGTCCATATATGGTTGGGGTTTTTTAATCCCAGAAGACTTTAAGTAACTCTTCGGAGTTTGTTCTCTCATTAAGATGGAGAACTCCTCACTGATGACCTGGCTGTGGTGAGGACAGACGTGAGAAGGCGTGTGCCATTTGACATGAATGTGCCTCAAAGAAGGAATGCTCTATCTCTCTGAAGAGAGACTCATGGGCCTGCCCTATGCAGAGAGAACTCTAGAGTCCTTTAACACTAGTAAGTATATGGCTAATGATATCTGCTCCACATGTTGGCCAGTTCCTTCCAGGACATTGATTGTGCAGTAAGTGGGGGACTGTTAATCCAGTGTTTCAAGTTTCAGATTGAATGTTTTATCAATTCATTTTTATTCATTGTTATTGTTTCACCTATAACTTCCAGTTAAAGTAATTTTAGGAGTTAGATTTGTAGTGCCTTTCAAATAAGTGTTATTGACACCTCTGAAAGTTTTGGATGCCCTTAAGGATCTCACTCACTTTCTGTAAAACTAAACTTGCCATTTACTGTTAGCTGGTCTTGTTTTCAAATGGGCATTATTCCCCCATTACACTATAACCTGAACATAGATGTGGTAAATTAAGGATTTATTTATGTCTATTTAATTCATTTTGGGAATGATTACTGACATGATGAAAAATATATTCTCATGAGGTTTCTTTACCTGAAAGACCTGTAACGTTCGATATGTCATCAGGACTCTGTTACTGTAAAGATTTCATTACTTTCCTCCCCCCTTAGGAATGATACATTCAAGTCTATAAAGATGATGGGGCCCTGGCTAGTGTGGCTCAGTCAGTCAGTTGGTTGAGCCACACCAGCCAGGGCATTGAAAGATCATCAGTTCGATTCCAGGTTGGGGCACATGTTGTGGGTTCAATCTGGTTAGGGGCACATGCAGGAGGCAACAGATACATATTTTTTTCTCCCATGGATGCTTCTTTCTCTCTCTCCTCTTCCTTCCTCTCTCTCTAAATAATCATTAAAATATATATTTAAAAAAGATGATAGGAAATGAATAACTAAAATTGTGATTAAAAGTTAAAAAAAATCACTATAATTGTGAGTTTCAAATATTAGATAACTTTAGTCATGTGAATATTGAAGCATTAAGTCCATTTTTATGTCCCTAATAAGAAAACAAAGTCCATAAGTAGTTCAAATATATTTAACGTATTTTAAAATAATAAATGTATCCTACCAGTAAACCTTGAAATTCTTGGGGGTAACACAAGCTAATGAAAACTATTTGTCTAATGAAAAAACTGTATATGAAAATATTGGACTAAGTCATCAATGTAAAATCAATTACCTCAAGCTGAGCAAGGTGCCTCAGTGTGTAAGCTACCTACTAGGATATCTGTTACATGGCTTTCTCATAAACAAGCCATGACACTATAAGATCTAAGTTTGATGTATATTTAATTTGGTCAATTTTGAAGTGTGGCAACTTACTTTAAAGTAAAAATGTGTTCATTTTTATCTCCATTTTCTCTTGATTCTCAACATATATGCGCTTTTACTAAAAAAAACCAAAACAGCTATAATATATATGGTATGTTATATAATATACACTGAGTGGCCAGATTATTATGATCTCTGAATGTATAAATAATCTGGCCACTCAGTGTGTGTGTGTGTGTGTGTGTGTGTATATTAGAGGCCCGATGCATGAATTCGTGCATGGATGGGGTCCGGCCAGCCTGGCCAGGAGGAGGGGACATGGGCGGTTAGCCTGCCTGCCTGCTGGTCGAACTCCTGGTCGAGGGGACATATTAGCCATTTATTATATAAGATATACACTGAGTGGCCAGATTATTATGCATTTAGAGATCATAATAATCTGGCCACTCAGTGTATATTTAGTATATATATATATATTTAATATATATATATATATATATATTCTGAATATATATGTGGAAGTGGGAAAAAGTAGGTTTACAGTTATAAGTGACATTCTTTTGAGTTAATAAAGCTATTGTAGTAATCATAACCTACATTCTTCTTCCATTTGAACAACTATAAACCCATTTTTGCCCACTCCTGTGTATTATAGATATATAGGGAGATATGGATGTATTTCATATTTTTATTGAATATGTTTTTTCTAGTGCCTTTTAATTTTTACTATTTTTAATGTTAACTATAAAGGTTGAGTATATCAACAGTGAATTTGGGGTTTGGCAGATTTACCCCACTTTTTAAAAATCTATTTTCAAATAATGATTGGCTTAAAATTCCCCACATCTACATGTGGGAAATAAAATGGAACAAGTAGCCACATACTTTTATCCCAACTGGCTGTGGTAATGTAGGCATGCCTCATGAGTCAGGATGACATTTAATGGCAGTGGTAATATAGTGAGGAGACAGTTGTCGTGCTATTCTTTTCATGGTACCCACAGGACCAGGTTGCATACACATTCATGAGGAGAAATTGTTTATGTCACCCAATATCTAAATATAAATTAGAATGCCTTAACTGCATGGCAGAACAGAAGCCTGTAACATTAACACACACGCACACACGCACACAAAACAAAACAAAAAACTTGGATCATTAGCCTACTAGCTGATGAAGTCTGAATGGCAACTTCCCCAATTATCCCACAGTAAAAGTTAATTCACCTTGATATGGAACTGACCCTGACAGCAGTTCTTTTCTATTTTCTTAATATGATTGGACACATCTTTGTCTTGTAGAGCTTTAGTAAATATAAACCATGATCTGTGGATGTTTCTAGCAGATTTAAGCACAGGCGGCAAAGACATTAAATGCTTTTTCAAGAAAACAAAGAAAATAGAGCAGACTGAGATAAATAATGAAGGGAGAGATGCATAAATTGTGTCATGTCATACTTAGTGTTCTTGATATTTATCCCAGGTACTGCTGAGCTGGCTTGTCTCTGTCTTAGATATTTGCAAAGCTGCCAACATGAGCCCAGTTTCATTACTAAACAAGTAAAACCCAATGAAGACATAATTTATACTCAAAATGCTTATTATGGCCCCTGGCTATGGTCAATAACTTGAAGTAGATTCTCTGTGAAACTGTTAGATTCGCTCTTGGCAAATAAATATCAGGTGGCAGTGGCTTTATGTCTATACTCAGCTGTAAATATCAGGTGGCAGTGGCTTTATGTTTATCCTCCTCCTCCTTTGCTTCCTTCTTCACTTCCTCCACCTCCTTTCTTTGTTTCCTTTCCCTTCCTTTTCTCCTTATCTTTTTCTTAAAATTCTGCATTCGAATGCTTCAGGGATGTTTCTTCCTAAGTATTTATCAGTCAGGTATAGTCACAGAAAGTTTATTGATAGGGGGAAGGAGGGAGCTTTTAGGTTATACCTTTGAAAACATTATTCAAATTCATCCCCAGTTTACACACCATTGACATTTCTTCCAAAGTATACATCACAGATTAGGCTGGTCTTTGACAAAATGAAATAATAGAGAAATTTGTGTTTGGCCTTTGACTCCCTTTCTATACCAAATATCACTATTTTTAAGTAACTTATGTTCTCATGACATATGCCATATTGTAAACAATAATTTCTGTTTAGTTATGATCCTAAATCCAGTTATTTATGTCACTGAACAAAAGGCAAGCTAACTTCATCAGTTCAGTTTTATGTATCTAATAGACCTGATTATCACGGCCAATTAGTCAGTGACAGAAACACTGATGCTAAGGAGAGTTGGAATTTCAAAAGAGCTGGTGTTTCATTCCAGTTTTGACACTAACAAGGAAAGTGACTTGTATATTTTAACCTTTCTGAGTCTCAATGTCTTTGTCAGTAAAGTGGGAATAAGACTGATACTTACTACATGTGATAATTAAATGTCTATAAAGCATTTACTTGGAGCTTTTTTAGCACATATTAAGTACATGGGAAAGCAAAATATTTGAAAATGAAACATACATAATAATTTAGTACTAGAGGCCCAGTGCACGAAATTCGTGCATGGGGGTGTGTGTCCCTCAGCCCACCCTGCACCCTCTCCAAACTGGGATCCCTCTTACAATCTAGGACTGCTGGCTCCCAACTGCTTGCCTGCCTGCCTTCCTGATTGCCCCTAACCACTTCTGCCTGCCAGCCTGATCACCCCCTAACCACTCCCCTGCCAGCCTGATTGATGCCTAACTGCTCCCCTGCCAGCCTGATTGCCCCTAACTGCCCTCCCCTGCAGGCCTGGTCACCCCTAACTGCCCTTCCCTGCAGGCCCGGTCACCCCCAATTTCCCTCCTCTGCTGGCCTGGTGACCCCTAACTGCCCTCCCTTGCAGGCTTGATCACCCCCAACTGCCCTCCCTTGCAGGCCTGGTCCCTCCCAACTGCCCTCCACTGTTGGCCTGATCGCCCACAACTGCCCTCCCTTGCAGGCCTGGTCCCTCCCAACTTCCCTCCCCTGCTGGCCATCTTGTGGCAGCCATCTTGTGTCCACATGGGGCAGCCATCTTTGACCACATGGGGGCAGCCATATTGTGCATTGGAGTGATGGTCAATTTGCATATTACTCTTTTATTAGATAGGATAGCATAGTGCCTGACATTATTTTTACTTTGGAAATCTTTTTAACACTTCCCACATTTTAAAAATAAAGCTCAAGAAGACAATAAAACTCTCTGTCTATCTCAGCCTTAAATAATAACTTGGAAGACAGAAATGTGTATTTTTTTTTTATTTCACCCATTCTCACTCACCCTTCCCCTTTGTCAAAAATCAGCTTATTTTCTCTATATAGAGGTCTGTTTCTGTTTTGTCTTATTTATTCATTTGTTTGTTTTTGTTCTTTTAGATTCCACATATAAGTAAAATCATAAGGCATTTGTCTTTCTCTGTCTGACTTATTTCACTTAAAATAATGCCCTCAAAGTCCATCCATGTTTTCACAAAGGCAAGATTGCATTATTTTTTATTGCCAAGTAATATACCATTGTATATATGCACCACATCTTTTTCTATTCATCTCTCAAAGGCAACCTACATTGCTTCCATATCCTGGCTATTATATGTAAAGCTGCAATGAACATAAGGATACAAGTGTCTTTTCAAATTAATATTGTATTATTTTCTCAGATAACTATCCAAATGTCAGCTTTATTTTTTATTTATGTATTTTGGATTTTAAATTGATTTTTAGAGAGAGAGGAATAGAGAGAGAAGCATCGATGTGAGAGTGAAACATCGATTGGCTACCTCCTGCATGCACTCTGACCAGGGATCTAGCCCAAAACCTGGGCATGTGCCCCAGTATGAATTGAAACCTTGACCCTCTGGTGCATGGGACAATGTTCCAACCAAGTGAGTCACACAGGCCAGGGCATGGCAACTTTATTTATTTATTATTTTGAGGATCTATACTGTTTTCTGCAGTGGTTGTATAAATTTGCAATCCTACCTACAGCATATGATGTTTCTCTTTCCTTTACATTCTCTCCTGAAATTATTTGTTGATTTTTTAAATGTTTATTTTTTATGAAATTCATTAACTGGTATGAGGTAGTATCTCATTGTGGTTTTAATTTGTATTTCCCTAATGAGCAGTGATGTTGAGCATCTTTTTATATATCTGTTGGCAATTGTATGTCGTTTTAGGAGAAACGTCAATTTAGGTCCACTGACTTAAATAATCCAAATAATGAAATGAAAGACTAATAACTTTTACCAGCCTTGAGAGAAGTATATTGACCTTTGGAAAACCTGAACAATTGAATAATGTGCACTTCTTAATAAAGTTAGTGAATAATACATTAAATTATACTCATGTTTTGTGAAATTCAATAAGTCATCCCCTCTAACTAATTTTCCTAGTAATAAATCCATTAGAAAGAAGTGATACACATTAAAAACAGCTATGACAAATTTCTCATGTTCTTGGCCCTAAGCCACACTTCAAACTTTTGTGTTCTTTTTCATAGTCTTTGGATAGTAAACATGGATTGTTTAGTATATAACAAACTGAAAGCTTCCCTTAGCAATATTTTCAGGCATAAAATTAACATTACTCAAAAGAAAAGAAAATTTGTTTTCATTGATAGTTTTAGGCTTCTCTCTCTCTCTCTTTCTCTCTCTCTCTCTCTCTCTCTCACACACACACACACACACACACACACTTTAGAATATGAAGCAAAAATCCCTCTTTCTCACACTTTCTAGCATCCACTTATTTGCTCTGCTGTTAAAATTATACCTTTCATGGTAGAGAGATACATTAAAGAACAATGAAGTACCATATATGGGGAAACATATATGGAGAGTGCTTTAAGGAGAATTTAACTGTGAACACACCCTGTAGGTCTGAAACATATGGGAAGTAGAAAGGCTCCTGAACTTGTTTCCAGAACATACACAAAGTTAAGATTTCTAGATTAAAAAAAAATGTGAACCTTGTTTCTCACTTTTATTCTCATTTGTAAACTTGAAGCAAGTATCTTAATCACAGCAGAAAATATTGTACGTAGTCTTAAATACACTGAGTGGCCAGATTATTATGATCTCTGAACATGTAATAATTTGGCTACTCAGTATATATATATATATATATATATATATATATATATATATATATATGAATTGAATATATACATATGAATTGAATACATGAATTCGTGCATGGGTGGGGTCCGGCCAGCCTGGCCAGGGGGAGGGGACATGGGCAGTTGGCTGGCCTGCCTACTGGTCAAACTCCTGGTCCAGGGGACAATTTGCTTATTAGCCTTGTTATTATATAGGATATACACTGAGTAGCCAGATTATTATGTGTTCAGAGATCATAATCATCTGTCCACTCAGTGTATAATTGTGATACTTAAAACAACTTAAAAGGATAAAATGAGGCATATTATAGAGATTCTGATAATTAACTGCCTTTTCTGGAGGCAAAATGATTAGTAGATTCCAAAACTTATGGAATAATTAAATACTCTAATGAATAAGAACCGCCAAAAGGTGATATTAGAACTTTTTTGGAAGATGACTATATGACATGTATATGTCTGTGATTACTTATGTTGCCACATTTTGAATTTTAACCGTGATATTTCAGGATGTTTGAGATCATTGATGACCATTCTGGGTTGCTTTCTTTCATGACACCTATATTACCCCAAAGGAGAAGTAACAGATTTTCACTTACTAATGAAAGAATACAATTCTGTAAAAGCCCTCAGGGTCATACCATGCTGGCAGTCACTTACTTGATATATATAAGGCCATAGTTCTGGCAATCAGGTTTACATAGAGATTTTTTGGAAGCGTTGTATAACTAGGATTATGTTATCAGTGGAGGAGAATTTATCCTCCCCTTTATGATCAAGGTTGGGTAAGTTGATTCTCACCCAAAAGGAACAAATGTAGCACTTCATCAGTAAAGCCAGCAATCCAAGGTAGGCCAAGGGGGTGTTGGGTCAGACAACTTTTATCGAACATAGAAAAAGTTTGAGAGAACCAGCTTGAATTATGAAGAAAATTTATGCTAGGTAAAGCTAGGAAGGCTTGTGTCTGTCATTCCTTCAGAGGGGGCTTTTGTGTTTGTACTCTACATAGTTCTGAGTTTGCACTGTCCCATATCTAATTGATTCGTTTTGTCTTCCTGGCAGGAGTTGTCTAGACAGTTAAGACACCCACCTCTGCATTACAAGCATTTATTTGTATGGAGGATATGAACGTACTGTCCTTCCCTCACCTTTAACCATAGGAGTGTTTCATGTCTGCTTTCAGTGAATGTCTTGCTGGCTCATTTTGTGAGGCCACTGGAGAATCAAGAGCTCAGTCAGTCCTGTGGTCTGTGAAGAGGCATGGAATGTGGACTGTTCTTTTGTTACTATTATTACTTCTTTTATTCTCTAGATAAAAACAATGCTATTTGTGTTTAAATTGATTTTTTTAGAGAGAGAAGGAAGAGGGAAAGAGAAACAAAAATCAATGTGAGAGTGCTGCCTCTTGCATTGGGGAATACAACCCTAAACCCAGGCATGTGCCCTAAGAATTGAACTGGCAACCTTTTAAAAAAAAATACATTTTTATTGATTTCAGAGAGGAAGGGAGAGGAAGAGAGAGATGGAAACATCAATGATGATAGAGAATCATTGATTGGCTGCCTCCTGCACACCCCCCACTGGGGATCCAGCCCGCAACCCAGGCATGTGCCCTTTGTCCGGCATCGAAACAGAGACCCTTCAGTCCACAGGCCAATGCTCTATCCACTGAGAAAAACCGGCTAGGGCGAACTGGCAACATTTTGATGCTGGGGTGATGCCCAACCAATTGAGCCACACCAGCCAGGACTAAATCAATGTTCTTGCTAGTAGGCCATGGCTTAGAGCTGGATCCCTGACAACATACTGTGAAAATGAAAAGCCAAAAAAAAAAAAAAAAGGAGATTTAGAGACACAAATATGTTTTTTGTTTGGAAACACCTATTTGCAAGGAAAATCAAACATGACATGAAGACAGATATGAAAAATATCAGAACAATTTTCAAGTATAATAATCTTAGCACAATTCTCCTTTCTCATTATAATGCACAACGGGATCTCTTTTTACTATAAGAGAGAAGCATAGGTTTGGAAAGGTTTTATATGGTGTTACTAGCAGGATTTCTTGGAGCATTTAATCTACTGAGATTCCATTGTGAGTGGATATAATTGTCACAAATACATAGGCCCAAGGACATGAGTAGAAAAATACTTTATCTTAACTCTGAAGACACACTTCTTAGCATGAGTTTGTAACTTGCAGAATTTCATATTTCATGCTCTGTCATGGTTGTCTTATAACTCTAAACCCAGATGTCAAACTTCTGGTGAAAAAAAACCAAAACATCTAAAGTTTACCAATTGCTTAGAAATGGCATTTAATATATATGAATTTTTTGATTTCTGAGTTTTTTCCCTCAAAGTAATACATTTGTATTATCCCAAAACTCAGTGGCTTAAACAACAAACATTTATTGTCTCACATAATTTCTGAGGCTTAAAAATCTGAGGGCTACTGTGCTCTGTGGTTCTGGCTCAATGTCTCTCCTGAGATTATAGTCAACCTCTCCATCAGGGCTACTGTGGTCTTTAAGTTTTAACGGGAGTTAGAGGATGGGCTCCAAGACCACACATGTGCATTTTTACAGAAGACATCAGTTTTTGACACATGGATCTTTCTATAAGGTTATCTATAATGTTACTTCCCCCAGAGCGTGTGATGAGAGAGGAAGAGAACAATAAGGATGGAAGCTGCAGTTTTCCTATAACTTAATCTCAAACACAATCTACCATAGTTTTTATAATATTCTATTGGTCACACAGACCAATCCTATATAATAAAAGGCTAATATGCAAATCGACCAAACAGCCGAACAACTGGTAGCTATGAGGCATACTGACCACCAGTGGGCAGATGCTCAATGCAGGAGCTGCCCCCTGGTGGTCAGTGCACTCCCACAGGGGGGAGCACAGCTCAGCCAGAAGCCCTGAGCAGGGCTTATGGCTAGTGAGTGCAGCGGTGGTGGCGGTAGCCTCTCCCGCCTCCACAGCAGCACTAAGGATGTCTAACTGCCAACTTAGGCCTGCTCCCTGAATGTTGGACATCCCCTGAGGACTCCCGGACTGTGAGAAGGCACAGGCCAGGTTGAGGGACCCCTTCCCCCCTGAGTGCACAAATTTTGTGCACCAGGCTTATAGTTCTAGTGTAATGTGGAATAGATATCCACGCAGGTGAATAGAAAAAAACAATGAGGATCATTGTGGGTCATCTTGGATATTAGCTGCAATATAATTTATTAGTTTATGGGTTCTTATGATGTTTTTATTAATTAATTTAAGTGAATAATTTGATTAGTTTATTCAATGTATATTTGTTAAGTGCATAACATGGGGTATAGGAACTTAAATGACAGTCATATAGCAGGAGATGGAAAAGGAAGTCAGAAAGGTTAGAGCTTGCTTGGGCTTTGAGAGCAATAGGGCTTGGGTGGCCATTCATAGAAGACAAACATCTGTGTGCATGACATAAAAACTGAGGAGAAGAGTTGAATAACAATATTGGGAAGGTAAGAAACCATGCATATCTTGTAAGTTTTTCATTATATTTAGAGGACAATAAAAGATTAAGTGTAGGAAGGGGAGAAAGATGAATTTGTGCATAAAGAAACTATAGAAATCTTCAGAAAACCAGTGGCAGAACCAAAAAAATTTCCAGAACCACTCACAATTATAATCCTTGGCTTTGCATAATTCTTTGGAGCTCTCTGAGATATACAAAATGAAAGGTGGGTAAATATCCTTGAACTCAAAGGAATATAGGCCTCTCCAGGAAAAACAAAAAACAAAACAAAAACATTGATGCAAACACCCTGCAAGGATTTAATGCCTGATTTTCCATTTATCATCCTGATAATCTTCAACTACTTTGCTCTTATACTTTTAGGTAATACTAAATCAACTCCCAGAGTACCCTATTAATAGCTCCGAATCTTTCCAGGAATGACCTGACAACACCCCTTTGTCATTTCACATTTCTCTCTACATTCCACATTTCACTTGTAGGATGAGAGAAATCCATAAAAAGTGAGTTTAGAGAATTGATTTCTCATGAAGGAAATCTATCTTTCTTACTTCTAATGGAATCACCATTTTACTTACCTCTGGGATGCTAAAAGTAGAACCTTTTGCTTTCATTACACAAGGAGACTTACCACACTAACAGCAAGAAGAAGATATAATAAACTAGTGACCGAGTACACAAATTTGTGCATATTGAAAGGAAATTAATTAGAAGGTGGCCGGCAGGGTGGGACTGAAAGAGATGGCCCAGACAAGCCCTGGAGCTAACCTCCGTGGTCCCTCCCCAGCATCTGTGGAATGAGCAGTGTCCCTCTGGCAGGTGGAGTCTGTCGGCCTGGCCTGCGGGGATCGGGCTGAAACCAGCTCTCTGACATCCCCCGAGGGATCCCAGAGTGCGAGAGGGCACTCTGCAAAGTTGCTGTCATACAGGGTGTGGAATGCAAATGCAAGTGTACAGTAAACCAGATTTGGGGCCGACATTACCCCAGCAACAACATAACCCATGGCTGAAGGTGGAATCACATGGCCCCACGAGGAATTAGGCTCCCTCCTCTCTGGTTTCAGGGTGCATCAACAGAGAACCGCCACTGTCAAGTCTCTGCAGTTCGGCAGATCCTGCGTTGAGTGTCTGCCCCCTGGTGGTCAGTGTGCGTCATAGCGATGGGTCGGAAAGTTGGACACTTAGCATATTAGCCTTTTATATATACAGATGAGACAATAATCTCCACTTCCCCAAGCTTTTTTTCTCTCTTCTTCTCTTCATTGTACTATACCCATAGGACCAATATGAAATTCTTATATTTCTTCCCTTATTATCATGTCATTGTTAATAATACTTAAGTATAATCTTTATCTCTCTAATTTTCAATTATCTCTAAGAACACTATTTATTAATGTATTTCTTTATTAGGTTATGTCACTTTGAAATAAACAACAATGAAGGCAATTTAGCATTACAACATAAAGGCATAGAGTATTTTGGGGGGAAAAAGAAATTGAATGTGGGTTAATAACTAGAATTCTATGAATGCAATTGACTTGTATCTATAGAGAAGATAACTTAGTTATGTAAGTTCCCTATTGAAGATCAGTTTCATTTTAAGCAGTATATACACATATACATGTATATATATTATCCAAATATATATGCATATATATGATCCCATGTGTGTGTGTATACATACATAACTATACACATATTTTTATCTATTTACACACAGCCAAATATGTGTATGTGAGCAATCCCTTACTTTTTTAAATCACTGGAATCAGAAATGTTACTGGCTTCAAATGAAATTTCTATTATGCAGAATGGTTTTTCAAATCATATAAACTAGGAATGAGGCTCTCATATTTTTTGAATGTAGAGGTTTACAGTGTTCATATCTTTATGTCTTTCTTAAATCATAAAAACACACACGGGGTATACCAGAATGCATATATGCATCTATTTTACTTGTATGTAGGCAATAAATACTATAGTAATTTGTTTTTATGGATTTTGAGGACCTCCAATTAGAAAAATTGATATTGGAGTACCTGACACACTTTTGCTACTTATTTAATGTCCTTCAATGGAAATCATTCATGGTGCCACCCAAAATGTTCTACTCAAGCAGACCCAGAATGCTACAAAAGCTACACATTTCTGCCTGCTGATGCCTATTCCCTGAAGATGCATCTGCAAGACATGCTAGACAATAGAAATGTTTTTGAAAATTCAACACAGTGTTATGTATTGACTTGAAGAAGGTGGATGTCATGAACTACATCACAGTAAAAAAGTATTGTCAACAGAATACCTTGTCGCCATATTCCATTGTCTGAAACACCTGCTCCAATAATCTGTACTAAGTATAATATTGAATCAGAAATATTAGCATACCATTCAGGAAACTGGAAACACAGAGAGTGACTTCAGTGTTGCTACTTAAATCAATCATTGACCAGGAGTTACAGAGGTAGCCTGGATCATCTGGTGACGTCTGTGACTTGGATAGAAAAGAGATATCCACCCTGCCTTGTTGAAATCTTTCTTCTAATACTAAAATTGGCTCTTGATACTCAATTAAAAATTATTGAATTTATTGGTGTGACAGCCTATAAAATAAAGAGGTAATATGCAAATTGACTGTCACACCCTCACAAGTTGGCTGCCTATGACCAGGCTGGCAGGGGGGTTAGTGAGAGACGACCAAACGACTTAACGGCAGGCTGCCTGGAGTGACCAGGCCGGCAGGGGAGGGGGCAGTTAGGAGCGACCAGACTGGCAGGGAGGGGGAAGTTGGGGCCGACCTGGCCGGCAGGGGGAGCAGTTAGGGGTGATTAGGCAGGCAGAGGTGGTTAGGGGCGATCAGGCCGGCGGGGGGAGGGGGAAGTTAGGGGCGACCAGGCAGGCAAGTGAGTGATTAGGAGCCAGTAGTCCAGGATTGTGAGAGAGATGTCCCGGATTGGAGAGGGTGCAGGCTGGGCTGAGGAGACCCCTGCCCCCATGCATGAATTTAGTGCAGCAGGCCTCTAGTTGGTTAATAAAAGTATATAGATTTCAGGTATGCAGTTCAACACACATCATCTGTATATTGTATTGTGTGTTACCACTCAAAGGCAAGTCTCCTTTTATCATCTTTTATACCCCTTTATCCTCTTCTAACTTCCCTTACCCTCTTTCCACTGGTAATCACCATATTGTTGTCTGTGTCTATGAGGTGTTTTTTTTTCCTTAATCAATTTTTGTTTTATTCTTTCAAATTAGTGCTTATTTGTGTCAAAATTTATGACCTATTTTTTTTTTGTCCTAAAGTAGTAGGATTTAAAAAATGACTCTTTCTATGTCTTGAATGTCACTGCATATAGAAAACTATATCATTCTGATTCTGTCCACTTTGACATTGTCCTTAATGTCTTTAATGTGACTCCTGCTCTTGTTGCTCTGCACAAGCCCCAGACCCTTTCCACATCCCACCACCCTTTGCCCCTTTCTTCTTGTTCTCATGTTTTGGTTCTTTCATTATTTCTCATTATTTCCTCCAGATATAGGGCTCTTATTTGAACTTCCATGATTCTCTTATGACCAAGGTTCTGCCCCTGAACTCTAACTCCTGTGGCTTCATTTTCTTTGATGTCCAACATCCCTGAGGCTGTGTCTAGACAAATTAATAATTCAGTTCTTTACCTGCCAGTAAGCATTCTTTATCCTTGGCTTCTGATCCTTTATATTAACACTAGAGGCCCAGTGCACAAATTTGTGCACAGGTGGCATCTCTTGGCCTGGCTGGCGACTGGGGCCGATCGGGACCAACCGGATGTGGGGAGGGACCACAGGAAGTTGGCTGGCGTCGGGAGGTTGGCTGTGGGAGTGCACTGACCACTGGGGGGCAGCTCCTGCATTGAGCATCTGCCCCCTGGTGGTCAGTGTGCATCATACCGGCCAGTCGTCCGGTCATCCAGTCCTAACGGTCACTTAGGCTTTTATATATATAGATATGATGGGGTTAATTGCCTCTCCAATTTTTAGATCTCCCTTATTTCCACTGTATGACAGCATGCAATACCACATAAAGTGTGTTATTTTCTCCTTCCGTCCCCAAACCCAGGAAGATGCATTTAGGTCACTCTTACAGTTGAGGCAGAATGAGTAACAGGTGAAGTCTCATGTTAGTATTTTAACTGAAATACTGGTATGCATGCCATATAAATCACTGTGGTGATAGCCAATATACACCGATATAGCAAATATTGACTCCTGATGTTAAAATAGATTTTTTTTTAAAAAACAAACCCTAGATTTTGTGTTAACTAGGTAATAGTTTCCATCATTGTTCCTTTAAAAGGCAAAGAGATATGAGATGAGTCAGGATTTTCTAAGATAGAAAAAAAAAACGCACACAACTTCTCACCTAAATTTTAATGCAGAAAATGTTTTTTCTTCATTTATATTAATATGTAATATGATAATAAGTTTAGATGTTGGATTCATGAACTTATGCCATCGGGATGCTTCCTGCCCATGTGTGTTTATTAATTCCACTGTTCTTTGCAAAGGCCTCATCCCACACAAAATGCATAGAAATTAATGAGCATGGGAGAAATGCGGCAGCATTGCCATTTAGGATTTTACACAGTTCAGTTGGGGTTTCCTTTTTTTTTTTTTTTTTTTCTTTTTTTTTTTACTTGAGGCTGTAAGCCAGAGCACAGAAAGAAAATATTTAATTAAATGGAGTTCAACAGGAAAGTTAATTTACTTTAGTGTGAGAATATGAAAAGTGTGCCAAAATACAAGTAAAAAGAATGAATTATGAATTACATTTCTTCCTCCCTCCTTCCCCTCTTCTCTCCTAGGTGGGATTGGAGTCATTTTTATCCAAAGCTCTGATCATATTCTGACTGTTAGAGTGGATACATATAAAACTTGACATGTCCTCGGTAAATAAAAGCCTGGAGGAAATCCAAGGGACTGCTGAGTCACTTGGAGTGATAGAACCACACGAATAATATTTTCAAAACTAATCATTTCTCACTCGTTACGAATTGTTGGATTTTCGGAGTTTCACCTCTCCTTGAACTTATTGTCCCTTATTACTTGAGAGAAGCTTTTTACTTGGATGATTTTTGATCATTTATTCAATTAAGGCGGTGAGCAGACTCCCATGGGGAAAAGTTTACATTTATGGATGGTGGGTGGCAGAGCTATTGACTAGAATATTAACATCCAATTGTCCAATATCAGATCTTCTGAGCTACAATTATGCAAATTGCTAGAATGTTGTATGCCTCCTCAAAATATGTCATTTAAGATATATATAGTGAATCCTACAGCATGTGGGCTTTTTGTGAAGTCTGATATTTGAAAAGAAAACCAAAGACAAATATTATTATGAGAACTCATTACATTTATTTTTAAACTATATAAATATTTTAATGTACTTGACATTGCACTAAGGCACATAATTTGATTCACGTATAATATTAGATGTGAATCATTCCTATTGAGCTGAAACATTTCACTCAGGAAATGTTTGTGCAGGTGCCTTTTATGAAAAGTTCTTTAAGATCTCTAGCTTTTAATATAAACCTATTAAAACATATTTGATATTTAAGTGCTTATAAAATAATATATACTATATGGAATACATATTTATGCGTAAACATAAATATAGTACATGTCTATACTTTCTAGAATAATAATAGTGTCACCAAATTGAAGAAAAATCTGCATTCAGATGTTCCTTTACTTACAATGGGGATATATCCTAATAAACCCCCTGTTTAGTTGAAAATATCATAAGCCAAAAGATATATGTAGGCCGAAACCGGTTTGGCTCAGTAGATAGAGCATCGGCCTGCGGACTGAAAGGTCCCAGGTTTGATTCCAGTCAAGGGCATGTACATTGGTTGCAGGCACATCCCCAGTAGGGGGTGTGCAGGAGGCAGCTGGTCGATGTTTCTCTTTCATCGTTGTTTCTAGCTCTCTATCCCTCTCCCTTCCTCTCTGTAAAAAATCAATAAAATATATTATAAAAAAAAAAGATATATGTAGTACTTCTAATCTATTGAACATCGTGGCTTAGCCTACCAGTGGTCGGCAAACTCATTAGTCAACAGAGCCAAATATCAACATTACAACGATTGAAATTTCTTTTGAGAGCCATTTTTTAAACTTAAACTTCTTGTAACTCCACTTCTTCAAAATAGACTCGCTCAAGCCGTGGTATTTTGTGGAAGAGCCACACTCAAGGGGCCAAAGACCCGCATGTGGCTCGCGACCCGCAGTTTGCCGACCACGGGCCTAGCCTACTTTAAACATGCTGAGAACATTTACATTAGCCTAAAGTTGGGCACAATCATCTGACACAAGACCTATTTTACAAAGAAGTGCCGAATATCTTGTGTAATTTATGGAATACTGTTCTGAGCATGAAAAACTGACTGTCTGTATAGGCATTCACCATTAATGTACACAACTGAAAGCTCACTGGCACACAGAGGGCATTTTTTGGATGTGATGAGATGCAAACACACAAAACACATTATCCAAAAAATGCTGGTGACATAGTACTCTGTAGAGTGTGTGTTGTTCATACTCATGATCCTGTGGCTCACTGGGAGCTGCCACTGCTCATCACCACCAAAGATTATTGTGCCACATATTAATAGCCAGAAAAAGATCAAAATACAAAATCCCAAGTATGGTTTCTATTGACTGCATGTTACTTTCACACCATTGTAAAGTTGAAAAATATTAAGTAGAAAAGCCAGGGACCATCTGTAGTCATTATGAATCCCTGATTGTACAATAACACTACAGCTGTTCTCCTGTGGACACGTGTTTGCACCAGAGCCTTCTATCATCTTCTAAATGATTTTATCTGTTTAAAAATTTCTGTAGCATAACGATCTTTATTGTTAAACTACAGTTCCGGCACACGAAATTTGTATACGGGTAGGGTCCCTAGGCCTGGCCTGTGATCAGGGCTGATCTTCCCTGGCTGCCGGCAGCTGGCCCCACCACCACTGCCGCCACCGCCACTGGTCACCCTCTGTGTGTGCAGCCGTCCCTGCCACATGCCCCACCATGGCCGCCGCCACCACAGGTCGCCCTCTGTGTGGGGGCAACCAGCGGGGCGATCAGGGCCTGGAGCTGCCCTCGTCCACTAACACCCACCCCCGGTTCCCAGTTCCCTATCAGGCAATTGGAGCTGCCGGCCGGGGCGGGCGGCGGTGGGGAGAAGGGGAGTGACTGAGAGGTTGGCCGGCAGGCCCTCCAATAGAGCAATCAGGGTCTGTGGGCTGGGGGCAGCTCCTGCGTTGAGTGTCTGCCCCCTGGTGGTCAGTTCGAGTCAGAGCTGACTTGTTGATTTGCATATTATGCTTTTATGTATATAGAAAATTCTTGTCCTCCTTGTAAATCCAAATATTACAAAATTTTTTCAAAGCCAGCATCTTGGTTTTAAATTTTTAGAAGTATGTTTTTTAAATGTGAAGCATCAAAATAACTATTCTTAACACTTTTTTTTTTTCTTGAATTGAGGAGAAAACACCATTTATCCTCTGTCTTGGAGGGGTAATTTATTGTGCTATATTCTGATTTAAGTGTAGTTCAGTTTCATTGAAAAGATGTTCATATTGCCCTAGCTGGTTTGGCTCAGTGGATAGAGTGTCATCCTGGAGACTGAAGGGTTCTGGGTTTGATTCTGGTTAAGGGAACATACCTGGGTTGCAGGCTCGATCCCCAGCCCCAGTTGGGGCATGTTTGGGAGGCAACCAATCAATGTGTCTCTCTCACATAAATGTTTTTTTTTTTTTTTTTTCTCTCTCTCTCTCACCCTCCCTTCCACTCTCTTTCTTTAAAAAAAAAAAAAAATGTCATTGGAAAAATATCCTTGAGCAAGGATTAACAAATATAAAAGAAAGGATGTTCATATTGTTATTAAGTTGAGCTAATAATAAAATAATCAAAAATTGCTTAGTCTTTAAAATTCACACATTTTCTCTCATGTAAACAAAATTCAGTGATAAAAATGACAAAACTGAAGCTGTCTGACTTCAGACACAACATGAGAAGGCAGGGTTCTTGGGTAAGACAATACTGTGGGAAGAAATACAAGGCAGCAGGAAAAGAGAAAGACCAAATGTGAGAGCGATTGAGTCTGTAAGAAGCCATAGGCATGAGTCTACAGGAACTGACAGAGCTGTTGAGGACAGGACACTGGAGATATCACTCATTCAGAGTAGCCAGGAGTTGGAGCCAACTCAACTGCACAGGCATATAGCACACAGCTGCTGGAAGTATAAAATGAAATGGTGAGTTTCTGATTTGCCTTTTCACATTCTTCCCCATCCCATTTCAAAAAACACTAATTATTTTACCTAGACTTGATGGCTTGACACTAAAACTCTGTCTCTTGGCTTGTTTATCTCTCTTGTCATTATCTTCCAAACAGTACTCCCACACACACACAAAACCCACCCACAGACACATACATCTCCTGTGTTGTTGTTTTTTCGAGATTGGTTTCAAAATCATTCTGAACACTAGAGGTTCTGCACTTAGAGCTGCTGCTAGAAAGACAAATTAAATTATATGTTCTCAGATTGTCAGAGAATGAGAAATGTTGATAGAAAGAAAGTTTTCCTCCATTGGCACAATACCATGCATCAGTGAAGTGAGGGCAATGTTTGGCTCAATCAGAGATGCCAAAGATATTCTTTAAATGTGCAAATTTTGTTTTCCTACCAGAATAAATATTGTCCTTTATACAAAGAAAATAAAAGCTATACTTCCCTGCACTGTTGAGGGATTTCTAAATGGACCCGAATCTAAGAAAGTGAGCTTACAAAAGAGAGATGCTGTGATCTAATTTTGAAAATGAAGCATCAGAAGCATGAAATTACATTATTGACCGAGGACATTAGTGATGTCTTGGAAAACCTTATGTACCTCAATTTTCTGAATTTTTTACAAAGACCCATTTTTATACTCCACTTTATATTATTGAACTAATATTGGGGGAAGATCTCTACTTTAAATAGTAGTGATACATTATGAAAACATTTCTTCGTTATTTTAATAAAGCATATCTTTTGAAATTCTCACCATCACCCTTCACCTCAATTTCTGCTCTAGTCCTAGACTGTTAGTGTCCACTCCACATGATAATTTCTTAAGTAGTTTTCAAAGTCACTTGAGAAACTTATAGACTCATGTGGCCAATACATTTGCTGCTAGTTTAATCAATATATGTCCCCCCACATATTCCAGCCCTCTTGCAATTATTCAGTGCCAATGCGGTGTGAGGAGTAATGCAAAACAAATCTGGACCAAAGCTAATTTTCAACCTTCTAGCACTTCTCTTTCTTTTTGGCAATAACTGTGAAGGCCAGTGTAGAGATTGATCACTGAGTCACCCTTTGGCAGCTCTTCTAAAAATTAGGCAGTAGCAAAATTTCCATGAGTAAAGAGTAAATATATATTTGTTAAGGCATTGAGCTTTGAGGTTTGCATGAATTCAGGTTATCCTTACTAATATATGAGTCCTAGATCTTCAGACATAGGAGGTCCTCAATTGGCTATCCCAGAATATCCTCCAACTTCAGTTCCAGTCTTGATGTAAAGAGTAGAAAAAAAGCATGGAAGAGAGAAAAAAGTTACTTAGAACAATGATATTTAAAATGCTAGAGGTCTAAGCCAAGCTTCATTTGGAAATTCTGCTATAAAGGCAAACTTAAATCATTAGCCACCTTTTTTTTTTTTAATTATTGAAGCACTTCTGTTGTATTTTGACTTTATATTTTGGAAGTAAGTTCCAAGGGGAAAGGACTATCTCATCATTGCTTTATCTATAGTATCTGCTCAAGTAGGCAAAGTTAAACATGGCTTTCATGAATGAATGGTAACTTGATAACTATGCCTATAAGTAAAGACCCTAGGACAATGTAGGTTGAATTTTGATTAGTTATTCTTAGATCAAGATATTTTAAAAGAAGATTTGATCTTTAAATATCAGGTAAATAGATAAAAATTAAACTAACATTAAATTTTGCTTATGCTAATTAACACTTATTAGGTATCAAATACTGTGCTAAATATGCTTTGACATGGAATAATCATATGCCCCACTTGATCAGGAAGTCTTATTTTATGTATGTTATCCCAGAATAATTATTGATAGCTCTCTTTCTCAAAGTGTCTTGATTAGAATGAATACTTATTTGATCTACCTAGCCATTTAGGATTTTCTCATTTGATCCTCAAAGAATTTCTATGCCATCATTATCCCCATTTGAGAGGTGATAAAACTAACTTATTTATCCCTCGCTCTCAAGTAATTAATAAATAACAAGTCAGGAGCTATGCCTCAATTAATGCATGTTCTTGACCACTAAGCTTTGCCACCTTCAGCTTTCCAGGAATATGTCTATTGCATTCAGTCACGAACATTCACCTTGATTGATACAGTTCTACCAGATTTCAAAAATTACACTTTATCAAAAGCTGAAGTTATCAGCAATAAATGTGTGTAATGATGCCTCAGCAATGTGGAATGATCTATCCATCATTGAGCAAGTAGGATGGAAAGAAATAAGCATGTAGGATGGAAAGAAACTCCTTCGTGCCCCTGCCAATTAAACAACCACAGCAAAAAATGAAAATGGAGTTAGGCTGTGACTTATCACCTGCACTGATGTTACCACTAATCCTATATAATAAAAGGCTCATATGCAAATAGACCGAATAGCGGAACAACCAAACAACCAGTTGTTATGATGTGCGCTGACCACCTGGGGGCACACACAGAATATGGTGGGTGTCAGCCGTGACAGGATGGTGGAGCAGGTGAGCAGGGTGCCAGACCAAGGCGAGGCACCAGTGGCTGTCATCTGGGCGAGCCTTTGGTGGTTACTGAAAATTTTTTGCTCCCACACACTGAGGTCCTGCCCAGCGCTTGCACCCACTGCCAGCGCTGGCCCCACTCGCACCCGCTGCTGGCACTGGCCTGAATCACTCAGTGCCGTCAGCGGGTGTGAGCGGGGGCCTGCACCATCAGTGCATGGGAGCAGTGGTGGCGGGAGCGGGGCTGCTGGCAGACAGGGGACCCAAGGTCGTGGTGGGAGGGGCCTGGTGAAGGCATGGAGGATGGGCCGAGACCTGCTCCTGTGCCCACCACAGCCTTGCAGCCCACAGTTCCTTTCAAGGTGCACAAATTCATGCACTGGGCCCCTAGTGTGTATATAATTTTCCTTCATGAAGAAAGAAGATGTGCTTCTGAGTTTGTGGTTGTCGTTTTTTCTAGGTATTGCATCCATATTAGTACTCCATGCTGCTAAGTTAAGTTATAATTTATAGTGTTTGGAAGTAAGAATATCACTTTATTTTTTTAAGGATATTTTATCCACTTTTTCATAACCACTGTGACATTAAATGGGCCTCACTCTCAATGGCAGGGTCTTTATGAAATCTACCAATGTCTAGCAGTGACAATATTTGATGAAAGTGCTAGCCTTGTATCTATTAATGAGATCACTGTGATGAGGAGAAACATTTTCTGAAGGCAACAAATTTATTCTTAATTAAAATATGGATTGCTAAATTCAGTGAACATGGAAAATGGTAATTTAAGTTGTGAAATAAACTCTAGTTTTTGATAATAATAAAAGTTCTGTGTATAGTGTGGAAGTTTTGGACTTCACAGTTGGAGCTGTGCAGATAGAAAGTAAATTCTTCCACAGTGCTGGAATCCTCTCTTCCCAAACAGCACACTTATACTCAATTTCTCAATTATTTTTTATTTTTCAATTACAATTTGCATTCAATATTATATTAATTTCAGGTGTACAGCATAGTGGTTGAAGATTTATTTAATTTACAAAATGATCCCCCTGCATAAGTCAAGTGCTCACCTGGCACCATACATAGTTATTATATTATTGTTGACTATATTGTACTGTACTTTATATCCCTGTGACTATTTGTAACTACCGATCTGTACTTCTTAATCCCTTCACCTTTCCACCCAGCCCCAAAACCTCTCATCTGGCAAGCATTTTTTGTTTGTTCTCTGTATCTATAAATTTGTTTCTGTTTTGTTTGTTTAAAGTGAAATCATATGGTATTTGTATTTCTCTGTCTGACTTATTTCATTTAGCATAACATAAAAAAATGATGAAATCTTGCCCTGGTCCATGTGGCTCAGATGGTTGAGCATTAACCCAGTCACATAAAGGTTGCTGGTTCAATTTCAGCTCAGGGTACATGCCCAGGTTGCGGACTCAATCTCCAGTCTGGGTGCCTGCAGGAGGGAGCTGATCCATGTTTCTCTCTCCCATTCTCTCTCTCTCTCTCTCTCTCTCTCTCTCTCTCTCTCTCTCTCTCCCTCTCTCTCTTTCTTGCCCTTCCTCCCTCTTTCTCTAAAAATGAATAAAGACATATTTAAAATAAATAAATAAATAAAAATAATGAAATCTTACTATACGCAACAACTCTTTAATTCTTAATTCTTTAAAATAAATAAATAAATAAAAATAATGAAATCTTACTATACGCAACAACTCTTTAATTCTTAATCTCCAGCACCTAGGATAGGTCTAGAATCCATAAATGTTTTTAGAATCTTTGAATAAATTAAACCACTTATGAGATTTAAATAACACATAAAAAAAGTGTACATTTATGTGTGTTCATACAAGTGTGGAATTCCAATATGGTTAAAAATTTTTCTAAATTGAATCAACCTATTTTATTTTATGTTCCAACTTAACAGCATAAATAAGTTTGGTTTGGCAAAGCAATTTATTTTTTTGGTCATTGCTGATATAAAGAAAAGTCACTTTGCATATTTTCCACTCCCATATTGAACAGATGTTTTATGGTATAAAAGGAAAGAACCTTGTTTCAAGAAACAAAAGCACATGGAGGTTTGTAATTGAGATTTCATTTAATATATGATATATTTCCTCACTTTTCATGAATAAAAATGAATGCATGCATTATTAACATATGTAAAAAGTAACATTTAAACAGCTTTTCCAAGTTTTACAATGAAAAGAGTGTGACATTTTTGGTTTCTATTGAGTGATTTAAAAATTGTATGCATTACAAAGTTTTTACTTAATCTTAGATTCAATTACTTAAAATTATACAGATATTTGAAAACATACATTGAAACAAAGATTTATTCAGGAATGTTCATAGCAGTCTTATTTATAACAGGAAAGCAAATCAGTGTCCATCAACTGATGAATCAATATATACAATGACCCTTATGCACAGAATTGAATACTATTCAGCAATTAAAAGGAACAAACTATGGACTTATGATACAACATGGGTGAACCTCCAAAACATTATACAGTGCTCTGTGAAAAAAGTCAGAAATAACACACCACATATTATTGATATATATATATATATATATATGATTTCTCTTTAAAAAAACAAAACAGAAACAAATTTATAGATACATAACAGATATATATTAGAGGCCTGGTGGATGAAATTCATGCACTGGGGCAAGGGGGGTCCCTCAGCCCGGCCTGTGCCCTCTCACAGTCCAAGACCCCTTGAGGGATGTCTGACTGCTGGCATAGGCCCAATCCCCCAGTATTCAGACATCCCTCTCACAACTAGGATCCCTTGCTCCTTACACTTGGCTCGGTGCTCCTTAGCGCAGGCTCCTTACTACTCGGCTCGCTGCTCCTTAGCACTGTTGCAGAGGTGGGAAACACTACCACCACTGCTGCTGTGTGCTCCAGCCGTGAGCCTGGCTTCTGGCTGAGCCATGCTACCCCTATGGGAGCACACTGACCACCAGGGAGCAGCACCTACATTGAGCATCTGCCCCATGGTGGTCAGTGCGCATCATAGCACCAGTTGTTCCACCATAATAGACGCTTAGACTTTTATTATATAGACTAGTGGCACGGTGCATGAAATTCATGCACAGAGGGGGGTTCCCTTAGCCCAGCCTGCACCCTCTCCAATTGGGGACCCCTTGGGGAAGTCCGACTGGCGGTTTAGGCCCGAACCCACAGGGATCAGGCCTAAACTGGCAGTTGGACATCCCTGTCACAATCTGGGACCGCTGGCTCCTAACCACTCACCTGCCTGCCTGCCTGATCACTCCTAACTACCTCTGCCTGCCTGCCTGATTGCCCCAAACTGCCCTCCCCAGCCAGCCTGATCTCGCCCCCAACTGCCCTCCCCTGCTGGCCAATTTGATTTTGATTGGTCAGTTTCTATGCCAGTCAGCGTCAAAAGCTCTGCCTCTTAGGCAGCCATTGACTCCTCACAGTTAAGCCAGATTTGGTTCTGATTGGTTGGTTTCTATGCCAGTCAGCATCTCCGGGCCTAACTCCAGGCCTGATCAAAGAGGCTGGGCTGATCAGCAGCCCCCACGAGGCCCGGAGAGAAACAGAGGTGCAGCTGCTGGAGAAGCCCGCAGAGAGAGAAGCAACGGCTGATCAACAGCTGCCACGGAGGCTGCGGATCAGACCCTGCCTCTCTCTTTGGGCCTCTCTCTGGGCCTGATCCACAGTCCCCTCGGCAGTCAGTGCTGCATCGCCATGCCCGCACTGGTGGCAGTCAGTGCTGGGTCGCCACAGCAACCCAGCACTGACTGCAGGATTGACTTCTGGTGTTCAGTCGAGCCTTTGGCTGGTCGTTATGGACCCTGGGTTTTTATATATTAGGACTAGAGGCCTGGTGCACAAGATTCTTGCACTCAGGGGTAGGGGGGCCTTCAGCCCAGCCTGCGACCTCTCACAGTGCAGGAGCCCTTGGGGATGTCCAACTGATGGGCCTAAACAGGCATTTGGACATCCTTAGTGCTGCCACAGAGGTGGAAGAGGCTCCTGCCATGCTGCTGTGCTCACCAGCTGTGAGCCTGGCTCAGGGCTTCTGGCTGAGCAGCACTCCCCTGTGGGAGTGCACTGTCCAACAGGGGGCAGCTCCTGCATTGGGCGTCTGCCCCCTGGTGGTCAGTGTGCATCATAGTGACCGGTCGACCGGTTGTAACGGTTGCTTAAACTTCTATATATATAGTTAATTCAGATTGTTTTACCTGATGAGTAATCTGCCAATGTCAATAAATGCACAAAATAAGAGCATGTTAGTATCTTCTAAGTGATTTGTCACTTTTATCATTATATAGAATTATCTTGATATCTAGTATGTTTTTAACCTTAAAGTACTTTTTCTTGATGTTATTATAGCCCTATCAGCTTGTTATTGATTAGTTTTGCCTGCCACATATTTTCACCTCTGCTTTCAAATGTTCAATAACCCTTAGGTTTTGCTGTTTTCTTTATAAATACTATTATAACATGCATACAAATTTTCTATTTTGAATGAGGTCATAAAGTTTTTATTTTTAACTGAGTAGTTTAGTCCATATATCTTAAGTTGCTAACTGAAATATTTGAAATTATTTCTGTCACTTAATATGGGCTTTCTATTTACTTGATTTTCTAAGCTTTATCTTATATTTTAGAATTATTTCTCCTATTGGATTAATTAAAGATTATCCAATTTCTCCTGGTAAAAGAAATTATGTAGTCTATTTTTAGTTTATGTAGTTACTCTCAACATGTTTTTATTCATACTTCATTTTGAAATACCTATCTCTATTATTTCTACTCCAAAAGTAATTCAGAAAATATAGTGTTTTATCACTCTCTTTCATTTATGTCATGTTTTAATCAGGCATTCCATTTTTATTTTGTCTTTCACTCCCTAATTATAAACATTTTCATTATTTTTATTTATTCTTATTCATGAATTAATCAATTTCTTTGCTCACTATAATTTTCCTACATCTCCATATTTTCTTATGAAATGTTTTTCTTATTACTGGAGAACTTCCTTTTAGACTACCTTTACTGAAAATTTCTTAGTTCTAAGCTGTCTTTTTTTAATGTCATGTTTTTCCTTATAACTATGATACATGAACATACTTCAATTCTAACATTAGAGTTTTTCCTTCAACATTTTGAAGGCATTATTCCATACCTTCTCTATTATTACTGTTGAGAAATCTTCTGATTCTCTAATTTCATATCATTTCTCAATTCTAAAAATAGTCATCTTTACCATTAGCTCTTTTCCATTCTCCGTGTGATGGCCACCTGAGACATCAATTAGATGAATAATAGACGTAAGGCCTATTTGTGGATGTTAGTAAACAAGAGGCTGTATGTATGCAGCCAGATTCAGTGTGTGCTTTGCCTCACTAGTCCAAAGGATCTATAGATGTTTTGTGCTATTTCTCTATATTGGCACCTGGTCATGTCGACAACTGTCACTACAGGCTGAGTGATTTTCTGAGGCTACTGGTCCTAGACGCCCCGCCACAGTACTGGTTGGTACTAAGTTCTTACCTGAGCCATGTGCCTCTTTCCTTCACCTCAGGGCTTCTAGTAACTTCTAAGGCATGAGAGACTATAGGATCTATTTATATCTGCACATGTGCAACCTGAATGTGTATGGAGTTTACCTCCGGGTGGAAAACTTTGACAAATACTAGTAGGAGATTAAATGCAATGGTAGAGAACAATTCTCATTTCTTCCACCTCCAGTCTAGGCAGGACCAATCATTCAGCTTGCCATGAAGTTATGACTAGCTCAATAACATCTTAACAAACTTAGTAATACTTAGTGTGTCTGCTTCACTTTTCCACTTACTTTTGCTTCCCTGGGATTACACTTCTAATAAAATGTTAGCGTATGATATTTTGGCTCATGTAAAAGGAAATATGGGCAAATACATATATTTTTACATTTTCATATTTCTATTACTTTATTTTCTGCGCGTATGTCTATCGGTTTATTAATTCTCTCTGCCTGGTTATTTAATTTAGCACATTTATTGAGATATTTTAATTAAATGATTATATACATTTTCATAGATTGTTTTTCATAGCTGCTTATTTTCTTTTGATACTATGTCAGCTTTTCTATTCTCAATTCTGTCTTAAATATACTCATTTTATATTCTTTATCAATTTAATTTTATTATCTGCCCTGTGATGGTGTTTGTATTATGTTTCTGAATGTTCCTAGTAGTTCTCAATCACTTTATTTTTTTATTTTTTATTTTTTTAATCCTCACCTGAGGATATTTTTCCATTGATTTTTAGAGAGAGTGGAAGAGACAGGGAGAGACAGAGAGAAACATCAATGTGAGAGGAACACATTGATTGTTTGCCTCCTGCAGGCGCCCCGACCAGGGCCCAGGCCAGGGAGGAGCCTGCAACCTAGGTATGTGCCCTAGACCAGAATCAAACCTGGGACCCTTTTATCCACTGAGCCAAACAGGCTACTGCTGGCTTGATACATTTAAATAATGAGCTCAGGTTCCCCAAGGTTTACTTTGTGAGCATTCTGTGAAGATTGTTTTGGCATATGTATATCAGGAGAGCTTGTAGGCTTACTTCAGCCAGGCATCCTAGGTTACTATTAACCTGAGAAAAAACTTGACATTTTTCTGGGACCATGCAGAAATTGTAAAATCAGAAACTTAACTGCTGAGAGCTGCTGTGATTATAAATTGTTATGGGAGATGTTTTTTTCTTATAAGATCCTAGGCCAAGATAGGCATGTTAACTTATGGTTTTGCATTGGGCAGCATTAGAATTTCTCTAGTCCACCAATTCACTTAGGATATAAGCCATTGAGAGTTCAACTTAATTTTGTGTGCAGCCCCCTCTTTGATGCTATTTAGGCCAAGATCTTGTTTTCTGCATACAGAGCTATTATTAAAACTCAAGATGCCAGCAACTAAGCCTCTTGCTTAACAGGATCAGTAACTATACACTGGCTGCTTTAGTTTTACTACTAACTTAACGTTCTCACTTTTTAAAAGATTCTTTTTATTGATTTTAGAGAGGAAAGGAGAGGGAGACAGAGATAGAAACATCAATGATAATCATCTGCTTCCTGCACACCCCTTACTGGGGATTCAGTCCACAACCCAGGCATGTGCCCTGATTGGTAGTTAAAACAAGACCTCCTGGTTCATAGGTCAATGCTCAACCACTGAGCACACAGACCGGGCCTCACCATTTTTTAAAATTGAATTTTTGGGGTGACTTTGGTTCACAAAACCATACATGTTCCAAGTGTACAACTCAACAAAACACTATCTGCACACTGCATCATGCACCCATCGCCCCAAGAAAAGTCTCTTTTAGTCCCCATTTTCTCCCAACTTTGCTCACCTACCCCTCACCCCCTTTCCCTCTGGCTAACACCACACTGTTGTCTGTCTATGTGTTATATATGTATATATTTTTTGCCTAATCCCTTCACCTTTTTACCAGTCTCATGTCTAATTCCCTCTTTTCTGGAGACTTGGATGTTTATATTACTACTAGAGGCCCAGTGCATGAAAATTCATGCACTGGAGGGGGTGTCCCTGAGCCCAGCTTGCCTCCTCTCATAGTCTGGGAGCCCTCAGGGGCAGGAGGCTACCCGGCGATCAGGGCAAGGAGATGCCCCCATCACACCTCTGCTGCTGCCACTGCCGGCAGTGCAAGCCTCGACTGGCCCTGGTTACCTGAGCCTCAGGCGTTCCTGAGCGGCTGGGCAGCCACCATCCGAGGCTTGCCTACACTTTGGGCCCACCCTGAGCAACTGGGCAACCGGCATCTGAGGCTTGCCTGTGCCTTGGGCTGGCCCTGGGTGGCTGGGGGCCTGAGGGGACTGGGGGACTCGGGAGGCAGGTGCACGGAGCAGCTGGACCCGCCTGGGGGCAGGCTCAGCCAAGCCGCACCCATGCCTTTCTGATAGGGCTAAGGGGACTGGGTGCCGCCATCTTGTGGCTGTGGGTGCTGCCATCTTTGAGGGTGTGACAGTCAATTAGCATATTCCCTCTTTATCAGATAGGATATTGTGAATTCAGCTACAACATTTACAAAGTTGTGTTTTTATATTTTCTCCAGACTGCTTAGGTGTGCTTTGTTAGTTGTTTCTCTGGGTTATTTAGATAACTTTGCTGCTAGAAACAGAAGTCTGTTCTCTGACATTGAGTTATGGTGTTAATTCACTGTGCTGTAGCTTAACAGACTTGCACCAAGTATTTTTTAATATTATTATGAATGGCTTCTCATCTTAAGTGCTTAAAAAAAACACCCATGAAAGCATGCTTTAAAATCTTGAAAAAATGCAACATTGAAGAGGCAACAAAACATGTTGGTGAAAAACATAAACTGGAGGCACAGAGCCTGCACTTGACTCGCGGCTCTATGGCTTCTGTAACATTAGACCTTGGGCCAGTTGCCATTGTCTGTGACTCACTTCTCTTATCTACAAAATAGAAGCACTAATAACAGCATCAACTTCTTCACATGGCTGTGATTAAATGAATTAGTTTAGAAGAGCCTAGTACTTTAAAATGAATATTTCCTATTATTATTGTTGCTTTATTACCAGGGGTGGGAGCCTTTTTTCTGCCAAGGGCCTTTTGGATATTTATAACATCATTTGAGGGCCATACAAAATTATCAACTTAAAAATTAGCCTGCTATATTTTAGTCAAACATCTAATTTAGTTAGACATCCAATTAACTCACCCCTAATGCCTCAGCAGGGCCAGACTGAATGATTTCATGGTCCTTATGTGGCCTGTAGGCTGGACATTCCCCACCTCTGCTTTATAGGGTCCACCTTCAGGGCAGTTCTGAATTACTTAATTAATATGGTCAAGACAGCATTTTACAGGATTTTTTTAACCTAAATTAAACTCACATGCATTTTCCCCTTTTTAAAAATTGGCTTACATTACTGTGCAGTAACAATAGAATAAAAGAGTTTGCTCCCTATGGCCCTTATCCACATAAATTTTCTAAGGATAAGCATATGCAGGCAAACGGGAGTGATTTAAGAGTGGGAACTGAGAACATTTAGAAACCATTTTATATTCATATATTTTACATTGGCTAATCAGTTTATGATAAGAAGCTATATTTAAACAAGCAGAAAACCATTATCTGATGTACAAAATGCTGAAAATAGACAAAAACAATAGGATATCAATTTGAAACAGAAAATAATTTGATTGTCCTCTTTAGTTGATCACATTTTTTCTTGATAAAAAATAAAGGAATTATGTCAGGCAGAAAATTGTCTTTCATAGAGTATTGGCTGAAAATGGACAAATGGCCCATTAGTTTTTCCCCAGAATACAAAGCCAGACTACTATTCCTTTTTAATACATAATTCTGTATATCAAAGAGAATAGGAATTTAGATAAATTTCTAGTAATTTTTAAGTTAATCTATCTTTTACTGGGAAAAGCAGGTCATTCTTAAAAACCTCCAAAAATTAAAACAGAAAAGAAATGTGTGTGTGTGTGTGTGGGAGGGAGGGGCTGTTTTTTCTTTCAATTCTTCAAATAGTGGGTCTTAAGCTATTGTTACTATATTACACTTGTAGATTAAAAAAAAAAGTTCAAAAATAAAAAGCTGACTATGAAACTATTTGCATCTATTACTGAAAAAAGTTTATGTGATTTATTATTTATGTATATATTAAAGTAATAAATATATTTTAAAGAAAAAATTTCTTATTAAATAGATCTTAGAAGCTTAAGTATAGCTAAAATTCTTAAATCTAGCTCATCTAATTCATAAAAATATTTCTGCTCAGCAATAAAGTGAAAGGTTTGCTTTTGAAATTACACTGAGTGGCCAGATTATTATGATCTCTGAACACATAATAATCTGGCCAATCAGTGTGTGTGTGTGTGTGTGTGTGTGTGTGTGTGTGTGTGTGTGTGTGTGTTTGTGTATATATATATATATATATTTTTTTTTTTTTAGAGGCCTGGTGCATGAATTTGTGCATGGTTGGGGTCTGGCCAGCCTGGCCAGGGGGAGAGTACATGGGCGGTTGGCCGGCCTGCCTGCTGGTCCAACTCCTGGTTGAAGGGACAACTTGCATATTAGCCTTTTATTATATAGGATATACACTGAGTGGCCAGATTATTATGATCTCTGAACACATAATAATCTGGCCACTCAGTGTATACTGCAGAAACCAGATCAATTTTAGTTGATGTATAAGCATTTATTGTTACATTTCAGGTATTATGAAATATTTATTTTAGAAAAGATGATAACCTTAAATTTTATGATAGTTGGGAATTTAAAATTTATTGTGTATTTGTTTGTGTCTATGAAATTATCACCGCCATTATTTAGTATTAAACTCTAGCATACATTAATTTTCCATTAACTTGTCCTATAGCTCATAACTCAAAATACATATAACTGTAATTTGTACATATGTATATATCTATACTAATAAAAGGGTAATATGCTAATTAGACCAGATATCTTCTGGATGTCCTTCTGGACAAAGCCACAGTGACAGGGGCCATGGCAGAGGCAATTAGGGATGATCAGGCCAGCAGGGGAGGGCAGTTAGGGGGCAATCAGGTCGGCAGGGGAGGGCAGTTAGGGGTGATCAGGCCAGCAGGGGAGCAGTTAGGGGGCAATCAGGCTGGCCAGGAAGCAGTTAGGGGCATCAGGCCAGCAGGCAGAGGTGGTTAGGGGCAATCAGGCAGGCAAGCAGGTGAGCAATTAGGAGCCAGCAGTCCCAGATTGCGAGAGGGATGTCCGACTGCCAGTTTAGGCCTGATCCCTGCGGCAGTTGAACATCCCCCAAGGGGTCTTGAATTGGAGAGGGTGCAGGCTGGGCTGAGGGACACCCCTCCCATGCATGAATTCCATGCACTGGGCCTCTAGTCTATAATATAAATTTTAAATAATTCATATGTGTTCTCAGCTAATCTAACCTCTTATATACAGTATTAAAATTATTTCTCATGATAATATTATGTAGTAGGTACTATTCTCATAATTATTTATTATTAAACCAGCTGAGACTTGGTTTAATAATCTAGCTTTCCATAAACATGGATAATTACATCACATGTTTGGCTGTCTTACTGGCTTTCAGTGTTGAAATGTGTGCTAGATTGTCTACTGGCCACAACTTTTGACTCATGGTACATCTTAAGTTATTTTGGTTCCTGTGTGGACAAATCATTCAGAGTCTCTTAGGATTTAGGATCTCAAGGAAGCATAAACACTCCTGCAAACCCCTCGCATGTAGCCCACCTCACAGACTCTGCTTGATGAGCTCCTTTGCCCTATAGGGTGGCTAATTGGGGATCTGGGGAGCTGAACTGCATCCCAACTGTACTTTGTGTCCTTTAGTGCACCATGCAATTCCCATTGCTGTTCGACTCTTGTTTTATGGAAAAATGAAAGAGCTTGGTATTTTCCAGTCTGTTCATAGAGAAAAGAATTAATATATGTACCAAAAACACATATGTAGAAATATAGCATTTTTATATCAATGAAATGAGAGTACTGGCATGTTTTGTTTTTTTTTAAGTTCTAAATAAAATAATAACCCTCAAAATATCAGTACATAACTATTATTTTTTTCTCCTTGAGGATATTGGCTTGGAATTATTTCATATATAATGCATACCAAGCTGGTCTCCTAAAACAAATAAATGAAAATGATGAAATATCACTTATACTACATCATGTATAGTATTTGCAATAGGACATTTCTGTTTCTTTAAGAGCAAATGTGCAACATAGCATAAGAAGTAATGAAGTTCTTGTAAAAAAGGGACAAACATGTTCAAAATAGAATATATATTTTCTCTCATAGTATGTCAGAATCAAAGAGATGTAATTATATATTTCTCCACTTTATATGGATATTTAAAAATAAGGTGAGAAATACAAATATGTGCATGTATATGTGTTCACACCTGTTAAACTGAGAACTGGTAAAGATAAATCAGGTGTGAACACATATACATGCACATATTTGTACTTTTCACCTTATTTTAAAAATAAATATAAAGAGGAAAAATATAAAATTACATACACCTCTTCGATATATAATGGTGCCCTTTTGAATGGATTTAATTTATTTTTTCCTGTTACATTGACAAATAATTGATAAACATCACTGTTTACATTTACGGTATGGGACATGATGGTCTGATTTATATGTATTGTGAACTATCGTAGGTTTGGCTAATATCTAACTGCTTATATAGATACAATAAAAAGAAAAGAAAGAAAAAAAAAAGTCTCCTTGTGATGAGAGCTCCTAGCATTTACTTTCAATAACATTTCTATATACGATACAGCACTGTTATCTCTAGTCATTATGCTATACATTACATCCCTAGTACTGATTTGTCTTATAACTGGAAGTTTGTACATTTAGACCATCTTCTTCCAATTCCCTCTACCTTCAGCCCCTTCCTTTGGCAACGAAAGTCTGATCTCCTTTTCTATGAGTTTTTGTTGTTATATATAATATAAGTGAGATTACATAGTATTTGTCTTTCTCTTTCTGGATTATTTCAGTTAGCACAATGCCTTTAAATTTTATCTATGTTCTTTCAAAAGTTCAATTTTTCTCACTTTTTATGTCTGAACTAGAGGCCTGGTGCACAAAATTTGTGCATAGGTGGGGTCCCTAGGCCCGGCAATCAGGGCCAATTGGGACCAGGCCAATCAGGGCCCAGTCAGAGAGGAGGTGATGGTCACTGGATTGGGCGCAGAAGGAATAGACGCCCGATGCCAACGCTGCCATTGTTGGTGCCTTGCCACCATGCAGTTCCCCACCTTCACCCCTCACCCCCCTCCTGCCCTCGCTGCTGCACCACCATAGTGGTGGGCAGGTGGTGGGCCAATCAGGGCCTGCTGGCCGGGGGGAGGGATGGGGCACGGGAGGTGGCCACCGGCCCCGAGGAGGGAGCCGGCCCTCACCCCTGGGAAAGGGGCTGTGTCCACCGCCACCCACCCCTGATTCTCTGTCCCACCGGCCCCGAGGAGGGGGCCTGGCCGGCTGAGGGGAGGGACTGCGAGAGGTTGGCCAGCTGGGGGAGGTTGGCTGTGGGAGCGCACTGACCATCAGGGGACAGAGTGCGTCATAGTGACCAGTCATTCTTGTTGTTCTGTCGTAACAGTTGCTTAGACTTTTATATATATAGATAATATGCCTGTGTGTGTGTGAAAACTTCTTTATTTATTCATCCATCCATGAACACTTAGGTGTTTCTATATCTTGGATATTGTAAGTAGTGCTACTATGAACATAGTGGTGCAGATATCTTTTGAATTAATATTTTAGTTTCCCAGAATATGCCCAGAAGTGGGATTGCTAGATCATATGGAAATAAAGTAGTCTTTAAGTAAAGCTGTAAATTTGTCCTTAGCAGTGGAAGCTGTAAAATTTCACAGTAAACATTAACTTGCAAATGTATTTGAAATTAACAGCTGTTTCTATGATAAAATTTGTTAAAAGAAGGAAATAAAACAAGATAGTAAGTTTTGGGATCTCAGTTCCTCTAAGCATGTACTCCAAAATTGGTGAAAAAACACAAAAACAAACCAAAAACAAGGGAATCAACACAAAACAACTAGGAAAAACATGAATGACCTCAGGATCAAAATCCTAACGGACACATCAATATTGCTGGAATTTTATATGAAGCATAAAGATAAGTGAAAATTACTACAGAAAAGTCAATGTGAAAAGGCCAGCAAGAAAACAGGTACTCTTCTGGTTCTATTGATCTCCCTGAAAGATGGCAAAAATAAATATACAACAAAATAAAAATAGATAACAAAGTCAAACATAGGTAGGTTGCTAAACTTAAATCAGGTAATATGTGTGGATTATACAACTAATCCAAGTACGATGAAACCTGGAGGTCAGTTTTTTATTTATTTGATTATTTTTAAAAAACAAAATAAAACAATACAAAATGCTGACTAAATATGTCTTTGTAAATCTCCTAATGGATCTTGTGGCTGTCCCCATTGAAATATTGCTTTCAGAGATGAATATATCTGATTGGTCTAGGAGGATATTTATTGACTCAGTAATCGCCTATGGAAAGAAAGTTGAACAGTTTTTCATGGTGCAATATTATCAGAAAATTAGGTCTAGAACATTTTAAAAACCTATCCATAGTGCACTTCCAAACTGATAAATTGCTACTAAAATG
The DNA here is from genome assembly GCA_025583905.1 of Ia io. Taxonomy (NCBI): domain Eukaryota; kingdom Metazoa; phylum Chordata; class Mammalia; order Chiroptera; family Vespertilionidae; genus Ia; species Ia io. The sequence goes on along the minus strand of JAJQQW010000011.1, from coordinate 59,583,890 downwards.
TAAGATTTGAGAAAAATATATAGACTCCCAAGCTACAAAATATACCTGGTATTTATTGGGAAGAAAGCCAATTCTCTACACTATAAAGTTTATAAATAATGAAAGCCTAAATTCATTTGTTGTGAAGACAGTCATGTCAACATATGTAAATATAAGTATTCACTTACATATTTACATATGTTAATGCATATTTAATTAAAATGAAATGAGTTTTCATTATAGAAATTACATTCAAACATTCCACAAAAATTGGAACAGAAAACTAAAAGGAGAAAGTAAAATAATGGAAATAAAACCGCCATTATTCTATCATTCAATAAACAGTACTGGCCTAACTTTTAATCAATAATTATTATGCTTCATGGGACAGCAAGACCAAGAATTAGAAATTTTAGTTCTGTAATAGAGATCATAGTAAGTATTTTTAAACTTGTATGTCAGGCAGTTACCACATTAAACACTAAATTCTGAAGTTGTATGTTGAAAGCAACAACAAACAATATGTAAGTCAATAAGCAGAGCTGTGTTCCAATAAAACCGTATTTACAAGAGCAGGCACTCGGCGCTTGTAGCCTGCCTGCCATAGTTTGCCAGTCCCAGTGTAAGACTATCATGGCATTTAAGACTCCAACCTCTAACTTTAACTCCATAAAAAAGTTGAAATGGCCCTGGCCAGTTTGCTAAGTGGTTAGAGCATTGGCCCTCAGACCAAAGGGTGGCAGGTTTACATTCCTAGTCAATCGCACGTACCTTGGTTGCAGGCTGGATCCCGGGCCCCAGTCAGGGTGCTTGTGGGAGACAACCAATTGATGTGTCTCTCTCAGGTGTCCATGTCTCTCTCTCTCTCCCCTCCTCCTCCTTCCTCAAAACTCTCTCTAAAACAATCAATGGAAAAAATATCCTCCAGTAAGGATTAAAAAAAAAAAAAGTTGAAATGTTTGTTATTTGTAAAGTCCAAATCCATTACTGACAGAGAAGGTAGTTTTTCTTTTGTTAATGTGTATCTCTTTATCTATAATGTACTTTTTTTTCATCTTTTATTTTATTTTTTTAATTTATTGATTAAGGTGTTACATATGTGCCCTTATTCCCCCGTTACCCCCATCCCCCCACTCACGCCCTCACCCCCCGGTTGTCAGTGTCCATTGGTTAGGCTTATATGTATGCATACAAGTCCTTTGGTTGATCTCTCCCCCTAACCCTTACCCTCCCCTACCTTCCCTCTGAGGTTTGATGGTCTGATCGATGTTTTTCTGTAATGTACTTTAAAGCATTTCTTTGACAAGGGTTGATGGGGATCTGGAGAAAATAGAATTCTTGTACATTATGGGTCAGATATAATTAGTGCAGTCATTATGGAACACTGTAAGGAGGTTCTTCAAAAAATTAAAAAGAAAATTACCATTTGAACCAGCAATCTAAATTTGGGTACTTATCCAAAATAATTGAAATCAGAATCTCAAAGAGATATTTGCACTTCCATATTTATTGTAGCATTATTGACAATACCCAAGTTTAGCACAGATGAATGGATAAAGAATATTTGGTATATCCATACTGAAATATTATTCAGCTTTTAAAAAGAAGGAAAATCTGCCATTTGTGACAACATAGATGGATCTGGAGGACATTATGCTATGTGAAATAAGTCCAACACAGAAAGACAAATACAATCCTGGGTGATCTCATTTATATGTGGAATCTTAAATAGTCAAACACATAAGAGAATGGTGGTTTCCAGGTGCTTGGGTGAGGGAGAAATGGGGGAGGTTCTCGTCAAAGGGTACAGAGTCTCAGTTATGCAAAATAAATGTGTTCTGGAAATCTACTGTACAACAAAGGGCCTATGATTAACACTATATTGCATAGTTAAAGATTTGCTGTGTGTAAATGTTATATTAAGTTGGGAGTGGTGGGAAGGGAACTTTTGTAGATAGTGGTTAAATTGATGGCACTGATAGTGATGATGGTTTCACAGGTGTATACTTATCTACAAACAAATTGTGTACATTAAATATCTACACTTTTTTGTATGTCAGTCATACTTAGATATTATTAAAAATAAAATAGTTTATTTTTGCTCTAAAATGAACTGTTTTATTTTTAATCTAATTAGAGACAATTTTAACAGAAATTTGAACATTTTTCCAAAGCCTTTGGTTGTTGTATAAGGTTGCACTGTCTCTATGTAGAGCAGATAATCTGATTTTTGCCAAATCCCTAAAGATAAGTAGCTTTCTAAAATAATGGCAATTGTTCGACTATATATTATGACAGCTCATCCATACAAAATACTTTCTGACTTGCTAAGTTAATAAAATATTGATTAGAAAAAATATACTTTATAATAAATAAAGCACAAGGGCAGCTCATGAAATATTATTATATTATTCTGCTTTATTGACAGTTCCTCTGTCTTTTACCATCTGTGGGACTGCAGTGCACTACACAAGAATATATATGTACATATAGTCTCTATAAAAATATATATATTCTTCAATAAGAATGGTGTCTTTTCTGTTTTTGTTGACGTTTTAGAAGGAACTGGATATGAAATGAAAATAGTAACAAAAGAAGCTAACACTCAGAACCAATTCCACTTTGCTATCCCTGTTGGATTGGTTTGTAGTAGATATAGAGATGTCAGAGGACAGGATTCTTAAAGAAATCTCAGATGATTCATGGGGGTATGTAACAACAACAAAAAAATTAATCTCAATGCTGCTTATCGCCTTATAGCAAAAAAGTAAACACATAAAATCACTAAGGAAAGCTTGCTTTCAGAGACTTGAAAGGGTACCTCAACTACTTCAGAAAGGAAGTGAAATCTGGAGTTCATGGACTATAGGTACTGGGGAAATGGGATTAGAAAACCTCTTGAAAGCAGAAGCAAGCACATCATTTTACTCCTTTGTGTCTCTTTTTCTTCACTTAGCAATGCAGTGCTCCCTGCTACAGGGAGCTGTGAAGATTAATTATTTGACATATACTAACTACTATGAATGTGCTCCATGTAACTTTCTCATTAATCAAAATGCAAGCTCCTTCCATCTTGGTCAATGTACTGGTTTTAGAGGATACGAGTACATTATACAAATACAAAGACAGACAAAGAAACTTTTGCTTTTATTTCCCAAAAACCATACCCAGAAGTTTTACTAGGCTGTTCATCCCAGTCTTTATAATCTCACAGGAGCCAGGATAAGATGCTAGTGGGCCTTGCGGATCTTGTGCACTGGAGGGTCTGTGTAACTTCCAAGATCATGGGCTGTGATTGGGGCATCCATGGGAACAGCATGGACAGTTGAATTTTCTACTCAGGTCCATAGGCAGTTTTGGAGAGTTAGAAATGTTGAATGTCTATATCTAATGTCATACTAGAATTTTTTAAAGTTTCTGACTTAATTCCAAATGGTTCCTAAAAGAACTGGAAAATATCTCTGACACGTCCCATCTGAAGTATCTCTTAGGATATAGGAACCCTAATAATGTTCCTAGCCTGGGAATAAGCTAGTACTGGCCAAGTTTCCTCATCTCACATTGTCAGGTTAATTATAGTTATGCAATAAGTGTATGGATTTAGGTCACTTAGTGAAACCTGTGGCACAATTTATTGATTCTAAGTAATAAGGCAAGTTGCTACATATTTGAAAAGAAATCCTTGTATTAGGCCCAGAAATCAATATAGAGTTATAGCCTCTTATTTTTCTGTATAATTTTTCATACTGTGATGTATTCTATGAACATACTAATGCACTGGAAAACTCAGTATGCTTTTTAGAGGATCTAGATACTACTAGTTAAACAATCTATTGGAGAAGAGAACTGATTGCAGTACTTTCCATGCCTGTGTTAGCCTTGATTCATTTTTGTTGGTGTTGTTCAAGGTATTGTTGTCAGGGTAAATAGAGAGGAGAGAAAAAATACTTTCTTGATAAAGGGATAAACTGATGCAAATTTTGGTACATTCAAATCTGGCACACAGTCTCTGTTTTCTCAAAGGCTACTTTTACAAATAAAGTGGCCATTCATGGATAATTTGGACAATGAAAGAGTTACCTCAAAATCACATAAGTTAAAACTAGAGAATATGGACAACATAAACATTACATTTATTTGCATGGACTTTTATCCTTTCATTTCTACTAATGTAATATTTTAGAGTCAGTTAGACACACTTTCAATGGCATTACCCATGCTTCATTTCAATCTAGCAAAAAAGAATTAATACTATTCCTCTAAGAAACACAAGAAGATATCCATGCTCATTTGTTATAAGTAAGCAAAAACACTGAAATGTTTCCTTCTCATTATCATGGATAGTTGTTACTATAATATCTGTTTTTTATGCACTGCTTGTTTTATTTGCCAGCTATACTTCAAACATTAGGAGAGTGACGGAGGCTGAAACTGTTATCCCATTTTTCAACTTGTGAATTAAATTATATTCCATCAGGGATTTACTTGGTGAAATATTCTTTCAAGTATTTAAAATATGCAAATACATTGCAGCCTGCGCATAATATGTACTGCTACAAATTAGAGTAGTTAACTCCTCAAGTTAAAGCCAAGCACTGAAGGCATTTTTCTATCTTTCAAGGACAGTGTGAGTTCTGCTAAGTATTGTAACTCTGTGACAAGCCATTTATGGTAGATGTGCTTGTAATTAATGTTTTCCCTAGCTGCTGCAGTTTTCTCTTCGAAGAATGGCTCTGAGAGAATGAAAATGCCTTTTTGCTTCATGTAAATGTCAGAAGCTTCACTGATCAACATAGTCCTAAAAAAATCTGCAATAAATGAAAATCGTTCTTAGAAAGGAATCTGCATCTAATTTCAGAATGACCCTAAGAGAACCCAGCTTAACTACTCATCTCAATCCATTTAAAACAAAGTTGAGAATCACTTTTAAATTGTGATTCTTATGATCACATTTGAGTCCCATTTGCATATATGAAGAACAGCATGCAACTTATTTTTTATGACAAATTTATAAACAGATCTTAAGTAGTATTTAGTATTATTGCCACCATAGCTATATCCTCATTGTCCCTCTGAAGCATGTCACACATTTTGGTGAAATAAGTAATAAATATAAACCCATGGCTCTATTGAATCTGAAGAAATTGAAACAATTTAACTGCAAATTTACTTACTATGACTAATAAAAACTGACAAAAAAATCCAGCCTATTTGTGATTCAGGCTAATTTTTACAAGTAGAAAAAATTATAATAAAATAATTCACCTTTTTTTAAACACTACTAGTATTTCTCCAAAACTCAATCTCTGGATAAGTTTCAGAAGGATATCTATCTATACCTTACGTTGGTCTGTTTCAACTTCAGATTTATCATATATTAGAAGGGACATCCCACCCACTGTCTACTCTGTAGGAAAACGTGACTGATAGTAAAAAAAAAAAAAATGTATCAGAATCTTTAATTTTGATGTAAAAATGTTGTTCTGGTTTCCGTGCTCCAGAGATAGTTTCTGGTTTAAATTCACAATTAGCTAGTAGTCTGGAATTTTGTCATCCACCTTTCCACTGAAATACTAACTAAAACATAAAAACAGCAGAATCTTATAAAGTTCCAAAAGAACTCAAGCTTAAAGTCACATTTCTGCTGGTGTATCTACTTTTCCTTTAAACCATACTTGCTGGATTTTTTTTATTTTTATTATTAACTCGAATGCTGGCGTACTTTTGTAATACCAACCAGGAATTATAGGAAAATCTATTATTCATTTTCCCACCTCTGTTTAGAAAGGGCAGGTTAGTAACAAATGATCTGCTGTCATTATAACCTTGAGCAGCTATATTCTAAATTTCTAAAACAACTAATTTCTAAAACAGCCCTCCTTTCCTCTGTTCCATATCAAAACTTCTCTTTCCACTTTCAGTTGTTGACCATACTCCACAGCCATATCATCCATCCATCCAGATAGAGAAACAGCATATCAAGTGGGTAGGACAAATTCAGGGAAATGAAATCTTGGAAAGTCAGTCACCAAACAGAGTGCAATAGGCTTAATAACAGGAACAATGAATCTAGGAATGCTAAATATTTAGCCCTGAATTTTCTTAATTCCAAGCAGTGGGGAAAAGAAGACCATGACGTTTTATTACTAATAATTCACACATGATGAAGTCAATGTCAACAGTGGGAAGTATTCCAGGAACTGTGGACAAAAACCCACCTTTTAAGCTACAAATTTGAAGATGCTGATCAACCAGGCTCAAGGACACAGGCTGTACAGACAAATGAAATCCACCTTCCCACAGGTTAGCAAAGGGTGATTATAAGTATAATTGTATGCTGGAGGACAGTATAAAGGTTGAGATAATCAGAAAGCAGAATAAAACTAAAGTAGAAATAGATAAGATTAATTAGGCACAATTAAAATATCTATTAAAACATTTAAAATTGCACTGAAACAATGAAACATAAAAAGACACAGTACACTATTGAAGGGCAAATTTGTAAAGGTTTATGCAGAAGAAAAGGACAAATGTACATAATGAAGAAAAAAATAATGTAGAGCTAATTAAGAAGGTATTTCTCAAAAGCATAAATGGTAAAATTATATATATTTATAAAAGGCCCTCAGATGAAAAAAGATTGAAATATAAAAATGAAAATGTTTACCAAATTCCTAGGTGGGAAAAAAAACTTTGCAAAGGTTCATATTTAGCCATGCTAATGTTTAATTTATTATTAAAAGAAAAATATATACAAATATCCAGGCAGGAAATGATAAATTATCTATAAAGGAAAAGAAATCACTATTCTGCTGTCTGTGTCCATGAGCTTTTCTTTTTTCCTTTGTGATGCCAGATGGAAGGCGCGGAGTGGAGGGAAGTGGAAAAGGGTAAAGGGGGTATGAATGGTGATAGAAGGAGTCTTGACTAGGGATGGTAATCACACAATACAATATACAGATGATATATTACAGAATTCTGTATGTAAAATCTATATAATTGTATAAACCAATGTCACCCCAATAAATTCAATAAAAGAAGAAATCAAAGTTTTCTCTTGTAGCATAAAACTAGAATTAGTATTTTTTTTCCCGTGGTAATACACATTCACTCTTTTTAAAATATATTTTTGGAGGTGTTTCCCCTAACATACTTATTGTTAATGTAGTACAGATATCTGCCTTTTCTCCCCTCCTTTACCCCCCGCCCCAGCCCCTACCCACCTCTCCATGTTTTAACTACCCTATTTCCCATGTCCATGGTCTATGCCTATAAGTATATAAGTTCTTTGTTTTTTTTATTTTTATTTTTTTTATTTTTGAGAGAGGAAGGGAAAGAGGGAGAAAAATACAATTTGTCTGCCTCCCCTATGCGGGATCAAACACTCGGGAATTGAACCCACCACATATTAGTGTTTGGGGGACACTCCAGTCAACCAAGCCACACTGGCCAGGTCTACAGATTCACTCTTTAATCCTCCATTTAAAATGTATTTAAAGATCAATTGACAATAATAAAAATTGAAAATCCATAATGGAGCCCGGCAGGAGTGGATTAGTTGGTTGAGAATGTCCTGTGCACCAAAAGGTTGCTTATCTGATTCCCAGTCAGGACACATACCTGGGTTTTGGGTTAGATCCCTGTTGGGCATGTGCAGAAGGCAACTGATCCATGTTTCTCACATAGATGTCTCTCTCCCTTCTTGGGTGAGTATTAAATAATAATAATGGGTACATTTTGGTGTAAAAAATACTCATACTCATATCTCAGGATTCAACCTTTAGGAAATAATAAAAGATACTAATGATTTAAGAAATAAAATAGTGCTAACATGTTTATAGTAGTACTATATCATAGAAAGGAAATATGTAATGGCAAGAAATGTGCCATTAAAATAAGCATGTTACAAGACTCTATACAGTATATAATTTTTTAATTCTGTTTAGAATATTGGGTTTCCACCAAAATATCAATAGTGGTTGCCTCAATGTCAGTATTTCTCAAGTGAGAATGTGCACATGCATCACCTGGGAACCTTGTTTAAAAACAGATTCTGATTTTGCTGTCTGGGATATAGACTGATATTCTGTTTGTCTAATAATCTTCCAGGTGATGCCGATGTAACTGATCTGAGCACACACATTGCAATGTACAGATGCTGTATTATAGAATTGCTAGAGGCTTGGTAAACGAATTTGTGCACAGGTACGGTCCCTGATTGGGGCCGATTGGGGCCAATTGGGGATGATCGGGACCAGCTGGCCGGGGGGAGGGACCCTGGGAGGTTGGCCGGCCTGGGGAGGTTGGCTGTGGAAGTGCACTGACCACTGGGGGCAGCTCCTGCATACAGTGTCTGCCCCTTGGTGGTCAGTGCGCATCATAGCAACTGGTCGGCTGGTCATTCTAGTCATTCTGGTAGTTTGGTCATACAGTCACTTAGGATTTTATATATATAGACTAGAAGCCCGGTGCATGAAATTCGTGCATGGAGGGGGGTTGCCCCTCAACCCAGCCCATACCCTCTCCAATCTGGGACCCCTAGAGGGATATCCGACTGCCCGTTTACGGGCAGTCGGACATCCCTCTCACAATCCAGGACTGCTGGCTCCCAACTGCTTGCCTGCCTGCCTTCCTGATTGCCCCTAACCGCTTCTGCCTGCCAGCCTGATCACCCCCTAACCACTCCGCTGCCAGCCTGGTTGATGCTTAACTGCTCCCCTGCCAGCCTGTTTGCCCCCAACTTCCCTCCTCTGCCGGCCTGGTCACCCCTAACTGCCCTCTCCTGCAGGGTTATCACCTCCAACTGCCCTCCCTTGCAAGCCTGGTCCCTCTCAACTGCACTCCCTTGCAGACCTGGTCCCTCTCAACTGCCCTCCCTTGCAGGCCGGGTGCCTCCCAACTGCCCTCTTCTGCTGGCCATCTTGTGGTGGCCATCTTGTGTCCACATGGGGGCAGGATCTTTGACCACATGGGGGCAGACATATTGTGTGTTGGAGTGATGGTCAATTTGCATATTACTCTTTTATTAGATAGGATAGAGGCCTGGTGCAGGGGTGGGAGCCAGCTGGTTTGCCCTGAAGGGTGTCCCAGATCAGGGTGGGGGTTCCCTTGGGGCATGGAGCAGCCTGAGCGAGGGGCCTGTGGTGGTTTGCAGGCCACCCACGCCCCCTGGCAACCCAAGCGGAGGCCCAGGTATCTGGAATTTATTTTCCTTCTACAATGGAAACTTTGTAGCCTGGAGCGGAGCCAAGCCTGCTGCTCCCTCCGCGGCCGGCAGCCATTTTTGTGGCAGTTAATTCACCTTCTATAATTGAAACTTTGTAGCCTTAAGCAGGGGCTGGGCCCCAACAGGGTGTGCTGAAAGCTTTGCTTCCCCTGTTGCTGCCGGCAACCCTGGCTTGCTCTCTCAAGCTCCGTTCTGTGCCGCCACTTCTGTTTGAATTTGTTTACCTTCTATAATTGAAACTTTGTAGCTTGAGTGGAGGCTTAAGCCTGCAACAGCTCGTGGAAAGCTTGGCTTGGTCTGTTACCTGGGAAACTTTGCTCTCTGTGGCTGTAGCCATCTTGGTTGGGTTAATTTGCATACTTGCTCTGATTGGCTGGTGGGCGTGGCTTGTGGGTGTGGCTTGTGGGTGTGTCGATGGTACAGTCAATTTGCATTTTACCTTTTTATTAGGTAGGATAGCCAAAAGTGGAAATAACCCAAATGTCCACCAATCAAATAATGGAAAAACAAAATGTAGTATAATCATACATTCAGAATATTATTCAGCCATAAAAAGAAATTAAGTACTAGTATATCCTACAAAATGCATGATTCATGAAACCATTATACTATTCAAAGAAGCCAGATATAAAGTTAACATATTATTTAATTTCACCTGTATAAAGTGTCCAGAATAGGCAAATTTATGGAAATAGAAAGTAGATCGTAGTTGCCAGGGGCTGGGAAACAAGAGAAATGATGAATGATTTGAGATTGTTTTTTTTGGACTGATGAAAATGATCTGAAATTAGACAGTGGTGATTGCATGACTGTACAGTAAGTATACTAAATATACTGGATTGTACACTTAAAAGGGTTACTTTTTTTTTTTAAGATATATTTTATTGATTTTTTACAGAGAGGAAGGGAGAGGGATAGAGAGTTAGAAACATCGATGAGAGAGAAACATCGATTAGCTGCCTCTTGCACACCCCCTACTGGGGATGTGCCCGCAACCAAGGTACATGCCCTTGACCGTAATCGAACCTGGGACCTTTCAGTCCGCAGGCCGACGCTCTATCCACTGAGCCAAACCAGTCAGGGCTAAAAGGGTTACTTTTATGGTATGTAAATTATATCTCAAAACAAAATAACTGAAGCAAAAAGACAAAAGTGAAATTGTCACACATAGTTTCAAACTGTCAAATGTTCCCATTTTTATCATTTTATATTCAAAACTAGAGGCCTGGTGCATGAAATTCGTGCACGGGGGCAGTGGGTGTGTGTCCCTCAGCCCAGCCTGCATCCTCTCAAATCTGGGACCCCTCGAGGGATATCCGACTGCCCATTTATGCCCGATCCCAGTGGGATCGGGCATAAACAGGCAGTCGACATCCCTCTCACAATCCAGGACTGCTGGCTCCCAACTGCTCGCCTGCCTGCCTTCCTGATTGCCCCTAACTGCTTCTGCCTGCCAGCCTGATCACCCCCTAACCACTCCATGCCAGCCTGATTGATGTCTAACTTCTCCCCTGCCAGCCTGTTTGCCCCCAACTTCCCTCCTCTCCTGGCCTGGTCACTCCTAACTGCCCTCCCATGCAGGGTTGATCACCTCCAACTGCCCTCCCTTGCAGGCCTGGTCCCTCTCAACTGTTCTCCCTTGCAGGCCTGGTGCCTCCCAACTGCCCTCCCCTGCTGGCCATCTTGTGGTGGCCATCTTGTGTCCACATGGGGGCAGGATCTTTGACCACATAAGGGCAGCCATATTGTGTGTTGGAGTGATGGTCAATCTGCATGTTACTCTTTTATTAGATAGGATAGAGGTCTGGTGCATGGGTGGGGGCCAGCTGGTTTGCCCTGAAGGGTGTCCCAGATCAGAGTGGGGGTTCCCTTGGGGCATGGGGCAGCCTGAGCGAGGGGCCTGTTGTGGTTTGCAGGCCAGCCACGCCCCCTGGCGACCCAAGCAGAGGCCCAGGTATCTGGAATTTATTTACCTGCTACAATTGAAACTTTGTAGCCTGGAGTGGAGCCAAGCCTCCTGCTCGCTCCATGGCTGCTGCCATTTCTGTTTGGATTTGTTTACCTTCTATAATTGAAACTTTGTAGCCTTGAGTGGAGGCTTAGGCCGGCAAGGGCAGGCGGAAAGCTTGGCTTCCTCCGTTACCTGGGAAACCCAAGCCTCCCTCCTGCTCTCTGTGGCCCTAGCCATCTTGGTTGGGTTTATTTGCATACTTACTCTGATTGGCTGGTGGGTGTGGCTGGTGGACGTGACTTGTGGTGTAACAGAGGTATGGTCAATTTGCATATTACTCTTTTATTAGGTAGGATTCTTTAGGAAAGAAGTTTATAGCAAAATTTAAAATTTTTGCTATTTCCACAACAGATTATACATAAATAATCCAGTGTTTACATTTCTAAAACAAGCAAACAAAAAGTCTCTATGTATTTGTTATCCATATTTTACTTCTAATATGTATATATAAATAAAAGTATATATTATTTATATGTTATTAATTTATTTATAAGTACTCTTTAGAACTTTATTATTTCATCTTTCCTACACATTGATATTATATATTCCAAATTGTCATTTTATCTTAAATTTATTTTATGATACATTAAAATATAATTTTTAGCATTAGTTTCTTTTAGTTTTGACACACGAGATTAGTATATATTTATAATTCTAATTGTATAGCTTTTTTCATTAATTTTGAGGTTTTCTTTTGGTCAGAGATAATATCTGTTGTTATGTATGGATTATTGCTCCCCCAGCTTCTGTTTTTTTTCATTCTTTTGAAATCCTGTTTTATATTTCTCTGCTTTGAAAGTCAACATTTCTACCTCTTCTCTTTATGGCTTTCCCATACATTTATTTCTTTATTTTTCCCCTGAATTCTGATAAAATGCTTGGTCTTATCTTCTAACTTATTGACCTATTTCTACAGAATCCCATCTGATCTTTAAGAGTTACTTTATAAGTTTAGTTAGTTACCTCAAGAAATACCTCCTCACCCCACTTCCCCATCACCTACTTTGTGGCCTTCCTTTTGGTTAGACTACTGATCCTAATCAGAAATTATTGTTGTTTTATCTTAGTCCCGGGTTTTGTTATGTAGAAGTGCTTTTCTCTAACTTGTCATAAACAGGCATTCAGCTCTTTCCACCATCCTGTTTCACCTGCTTTTTATCTTTTGGAAATGTCTCTAGTTTTCAGGATTTTTTCTTAAGCTTTGTAAGTGTTTTTTACGTTTTCTATTATTTTCTTCCTTCAGTCATTTCAATAGGGATTAAGAAAAAGTGGTGTTAAATTTAGGTTGTCCCCTGACAATCACTTCACTTATTTTCCAGCATTCTGTTGCAACTGGTAGTATAAAGCACCCAGAATAGGACATACTTCCAGATCTAATTAATGCCAAATTCCAATTATGATGGGGTATCAGAATCCCCCCACACCCCAGGCCAAACCATTGGCTTTGAGGGAACTTGGAGTTTGGCTCTCTCCCCAGGGGAATTCAGACAAGCCTCCTAGGTTTGTGATCATTTCAGTTATGGGCTGGAATTGGACCTCCACTACCCTGTCTGCCAAATATTTGTGCTGGACATAAGACACACAAAATCACCAGGCATCCTTGGCTGAGTAAATTTTAGTATGTCTTCAAGTCTCAACCCAAATTTCATATCTTCTTCAATCCCGTTTTTTAAAAAATGCCCATCTTTGTTGGTGTCTATGGCAAGAAGAGTCTTTTTTTTTTTTTCATGGTGGCATTCCATCACTATAGATGTTCAAATAAAAGGAACCTGCTGAGCTTTCACATTACGTTCTTGAAATCCCTTCTATTACTACACTCCCTTTGTGCCTTAGTGATTCTTTAGCCACAGGTTGAACTTTAAAATGAGCCAAGTAAGAGAATTTGAACTTCAGAGCATGAATCTATGACATGTGACTTCCTCCTCCACTAAGACAATGCCCATTAGTCTTCTGTTTTTAAAGTGTTGACTATAAGTCAGTGGTGTTTAAGCCACATTCCTGTTTCATTCATTTAATAAACAGACCTGGCAGGTTCAGTACAACTATTAAACTCCTTTTATAGATGGAGGAACTGAGATACATAAACACTTCAGTAGCATATTGATGTTCATGAAATAGTAATTGGTAGAGCTGGGCTTTGGAGGAAAAAAAAAACACACTAGAATTCAGCATCTCAGCTCCTGACTAGTATGCTAGTCCAGTGGTCGGCAAACCGCGGCTCGTGAGCCACATGCGGCTCTTTGGCCCTTTGAGTGTGGCTCTTCCACAAAATACCACATGCGGGCGCACACGTACAGTGCAATTGAAACTTCATGGCCCATGCACACAAGTCAGTGTTTGGCTCTCAAAAGAAATTTCAATCGTTGTACTATTGATAATTGGCTCTGTTGACTAATGAGTTTGCCGACCACTGTGCTAGTCTGTTTTCACTAATGTCAGCTGCTTAATCCAAAAGAGAAGGCTATAGTACAACATTGTTCTGCTTTGAAAAGCTGTAGCTTCTTTTACATTCCTGGATGTACTTTGTAGAGATTGTTAGGCTACAAAGGAACGATCTATTAGATTCCATTACACATAAACAAACATTATTAAGCACTAGCTACGTGCCTAGAGCTCTAGTAAGTATCTCATACTTGTGATTTTATTAATATGTAATACATAAGGCTGACCAATATAAAAATGGAGGATCAGAGTTGATGTCAACCATGCAAATGGTTGATAGGCGAATTGGGAATAAATTCCATTCTGTTATTAAATGGAAAATAATCAAATGATAAGTTTAAAGGAGGCTTCTGACTTTGAACCAGGAATTTATGGAGCTCCAGCCAAATGTTTTGTTCCTTGTAACACCTTTCTTGATATTGAGTTTGTGTCTCCTGAATCAGGCCCCAGGCTTTTCCCAGCATCACGTGCAGTTTCATTTCATGTAATCCAGAATGTTATTCTGTCAGACTCTGTTGTGACAAAATGTGATTTAGTAGCATATAGTAGTACTTATTCACTCACTCAATAAAGTATTTAGCATCCTCTCTAGGAAAGGTGAGATGAGGAAAATAATAAGACCCAACAAAAACGGGTCAATAAAGAGCAAGACATGCATTGATTTTACATTGTATTTTAAATATATTTTTCATAATTAATCTCTATTATTATCATGTGGGTTCTCTGAGGGCAAGGACTGCACTTTTATCTCTGTAACTTCTGGGCCCATCATTGCACAGTAATAAAAATTAAGAAAAAGTATATGGCTCCATGTCCAGCGGATCTGTGTGGAAAAGCATTCTGCCACTCAATTAAATTAAGCAAGTAATAAACTTTCCTGTTGAATGAGAATAGTAATACTTGAAAGGATTTTGAGGATAATTAAATGAAATAATATAACACTTTACACATGATAGTTTTTTCAATAAAACATTAATAATATTAATTATTATTACAGGTGTTAAATTAATATGTGTAGAATGAACCAGAGCAGACTGCAATTGGTGTTATAACATTAATCAACATTATAGTTTTATCAGATCTTAGAATATTGAGGGACTAGTGCTTGAATGGACAGCCTTCAGAATGTAGGTGATGTCTTAGATTGTCCAAAAGTGTGTTAAGTCTGTCAGTCAGAAAAGGTAGGAGGAGGAAGGTACCAAAAAAGCATAGCCCAAAGAGAATATTCAAAAATTCTTGCCTTGCTGGTGTGGCTCAGTGGTTGAGCGTCGATCCATGAACCAGGAGGTTATGGTTCAATTCACAGTCAGGGCATATGCCCAGGTTGTGGGCTCCATCCCCATTGGGGGCATGCAGGAGGCAGCTGACAATGATTCTCTCTCACCATTGATGTTTCTATCTCCCTCTCCCTCTCCCTTCCTCTATGAAATGAATAAAAAAAATATATTTTAAAAGTAGCCATTCAACATTTTTTAATCCTTCTAACAATCCTCTGTGCTTAGTATCATTACCATTCTTAGCTAGAAATAGGGAAATGAAGCACACAAATTACTATAGAGGTCCGTAAAGGTATTCACAAGGTCCTGGGGTTCCTAACACTACCCCAAGCTGGGAACAGGCTTCACAGGGGAGATGGTAAAGATTAAATATTAAATGATCAGAAGGGCCCTAGTCGGTTTGGCTCAGTGGACAGAGCATTGGCCTGTGGACTGAAAGGTCTCAGGTTCAATTCTGGTCAAGGACACATGCGCAGGTTGTGGGTTTGATCCCCAGTAGGGGCGTGGAGGAGGCAAGTGATCAATGATTCTCTCTCCTCATTGATGTTTCTACCTCTCTCTCCCTCTCCATTCCTTTCTGAAATAAATAAAAATATATTTCAGTGATGAGAAGGAGCTGAATAGTGAGAGAAATGGAACACAGGTATTTTAGGTCTCTGACAAAAACTTCCCCAAGGTGCTGGATAATGTTATGGGCCTATATTCCTTAGAGAATATGAAGAAAAGGCATCAAGCAAATTTAAAATATCATTCATCTTGTGGGAGAAATGTGCTGAGCGATACACTCTGGCCTGAATGACCAACCACTCTCTTGCTTGAAGATAAAATGGACCCCACTGAGATAGGCACATACTTCACTGATCTGAAAAATGTGTCTGAGAGTTGCTCTGTGAAATTATTTTTGGCAGGTGATTTTCAAAGGATCTATATCTGTGTCTTCTGTCACGATTTTCCTAAAACACTCAATAGGGAGAAAATGTCAACTTTGAAATCTACTTTTAAATTAAGTTATTAAGATACCCTTTCTCTGCTTCCTTGTACCCCTCAATGCTTATCTCTACTATATATACTCCAGCAAGTGGAACAATTATCAAGTTGCCCACTGAAGGCCTATTTTAGATAACAGGTAATCATTCTGTTGTAACACATCGTGTTCTAGTTACCTATTACTTTCTTAATCTTATGTAATATTATCTAGGGTAGGAGTACTTACTGGATAAAATTAGAGTTCCCTAAACTTATTTTTTAAAAAGCTGAATGTGTTTTAAGATAAAAATGTTAATTTTTTTCCACGTATTTCTTCTAAATTATGTTTCCACCTTTCAGGAGTTCATTAAAAACCATGTAGTATGATGCGCGCGCACACACACACACACGTAGACTTAATGTTTCCTCCTACTCATACTTTTACTTTGAATATAGAATCTGTTTCCCAAATAACTTTAATCTCCTTCAGAAAAAAAAATTCCAGGCCATTAATAATCTTTATTTTAGTACTAGACTTCATGTAACTATTGAATGGAGTAGATTGAATTGGGGACACAAAGAAAAATATTAAATATGCAACAAATTCTAATTTTTATTTTATTATAGGAGACATTTGACCCCCACAGCAGCATATGAAAATGATTGCTTTAAACTCTGCTCAATTTAATTATTTATTAAAAATAATGGACACTTGTTAATGTTATTGAAGTTTGGAATGTTATAAAGTGGGTTGGTTTGGTTTTGAACTTGAATGACCTTTGCCCTTTATGTTCAATCACATCTTTTAAAGACTTCAGGGAAAGAAACAAATAATTTGGATGAGACTACACAGATCTTCTGTTGACAGAAAAATTGTCATCAATAAAAGAAGACCATACTTTCCTGTCTTATATTTTTTTTTCTCCCCAAGAAAGTAATTGTACATATAATTTGGTGGAAATATAGAGGCATATCATATAATGGCCTCACAGCTAGCAAATACACAAGACTAAGAAGACAACATTATATTATTCTAAATAGAATGAACTCAACAGATGTAAAACAAGTCTTTGGAGACCTTACTGTGACTTAAAATGTGGACACAACAATGACCAGCAGATTATGCTACCAGAAAAAGGACAAGGTGGAACTAAATACAGCAAAATATCAGAAGAGTGCCTGAGCCTTCAAATTTACACTGACAACAATTAAGGCCCACTTCTACCTTCCTGCATCTGTGCTGAGAACTCTATAGCTTGTGCCAACATCACAGAATGCTGAAGAGTGATTACTCTGGAGATCCATAAGCCATCTGCCCCAGCTTCACTTTATTGGAGGCAAGAATAAGACACCATGAATGATCCAAGAGTATGTTGTGTTTGAGAGAGAGGGAGAGAGAGAGGAAAAGAGAGAGAGAGAGAGAGAGAGAGAGAGAGAGAGAGAGAGAGAGAGAGAGAGAATACCTCCTTTACCATCATGCTTCTACTCCTGGATTCAAAGTATCAGCATAATCCCTAGACATAATGAGTAGGCAGAAGAACCAGGTCATTTTACAGGCTGGGCTTTGTCAAGTAGGGAAACTTGCCATAATTACTAGATTATGTTACTCATCAGATTAATCACTGATTAAATTATTATTAGTTTTAAACTGATTGCTCAGATTACAAGTATTAGTTCCTCTTCTCTAATCTTGAGTTTTATCATTTTTCTGCAGAGACTGAAATGCTATTGTTATGTAGGACTCTAGTATCTTAAATGGAGAAATTCTTATCTGCTTTTATTTCTGCCATGTGCTTCTTGATTTATCTAGCTTAGAAGCTAAAACAAAAACAACAACAAAATAAACAAAAATCCCTGCAAACACTGATGTTTCCATTTTGTTTAGATATTGAAGTTATTGTCTAATGCACCCAGGAAATTACCAGATTGGAGATATGTCCAACAATGTATATATGCATAATATTATTCAGGAAAAAAGAGGGTATTTTCCAACAGTTAATTCAAACCAAAGTTAACCAATGATACAATGTGTTGGGCCCCTGTCACCTCTCTCTTCCCTTCAAACATTTCCAGAACACTATTTTCATTGTATCATACTTTATAAGGTCACTTATGCTTTACACATTCTCAAGGAGCCTGCATAACACATTTTGTTTAATTGTCTCATTAACAGCTATCAACTATTAAATACTGTGTAGATGACTTTGAAAGTCAACTTGGGTTCAATTTATTCATCAGGCAATGAGAATAACACAGTGAATAATTGGGATATGTATAAACTGAGGGAAAGATAGTTCAATTAACTCATGAGTGTTCCCACTATTGACTCATTGTTTCAGGAATTTAATGGTAGATCATTCAGAATGGTGGATAATGGATAATCATATTTGGAAGTTGGTTTCACATATATAAGAGTATGATATTTCATACTCATTTGAGAATTAGCAATGCTACGGACAAAGCAGGGTAAATTATACCCAACTGTCCCCATGCTGAACTCTCTTTTTGGAGGAATTAGAATGTTTGTCAGAAACCCTTAAACAGATGCAGTAGACCAGGCCAAGCAGTACCGGGCTCTCTTTGAGAGCTTCTACATCATATTAAGTGAAGAAACAATTAAAGTGTTGGCTTTCAGATTTTCAGCAGGTTAATTATTCATTATTTTGATTTTCAAGAACACTGTTGTTTTTTTTCCAAATTTTGGTAGAATAGAGTAAATTAAGGAATTATGAGGGCAGCTTTATATAAAACCTTGTCCTTAGCATTTGAATTATTGACATTAGCAATATGAACTTATTTTTAAGAGTTGTCAAGTATAATCATGTTAATTAAAATTGCTACTACTATTTATAATTTGAAGGATATTGCATTAGCTAATTTGTTTCTCACTATGACACTATGATATGAAGACAACGAATATGAACTCATTTTATAAATTTAAAGAAATTGAGATGAAAAGAAATCTAATGATGTTTTCCAAGTTATAAATCAATGAAGTAGCAAAAATAAAACCTGAGTTGATTTTTTTTTACTCTAAGTGACACCCTTCATTTTACTTTCTAGTAAACTATGGTTTGCTTCTTAATGATATAATTTTATGATTTGCTGTTTCTATTCAGTACTTATGTTGCAAAAGAAAAGCACATACAGATAATAAATTTATAAAATAGTGCTGAGTGATAATTAAACATTTATGTGCCAGGTATTGTGCTAAAATTTTTCCAAGAGTTACCCTACATCTCCCTCAAAACATCTCTATTAAGAAAATATTACGTTTTCTTGCATTTTTGAAAAAATAAGTAAACAGAATCTTAAATTGCACTTATCCGAGTTAAGAGCTATTAAATGGCAGAAGCCAGTTTGAAACTTAAACTCCTGACCTAGAGCTGTTTAGCATTTATAATAGTGTATATTTCATACAAATATATTTCCTTTTCTTAATATTGCACTTTATTTTACCTTGAATTAAATAATAATTGTTAAATTATCTAGTATAATCCTATGTGTTCAAGCTTGATTTTCCCAAAAGATTTGGATCATTTTTGATACAAATAAGAAAATATATACCTATGTTTCCTTAAAGTAATATTTTAAAATTCCAAAATCCATTTCCCAAATATGCTAACCCATTTTCTCAAAGGATATTTAATCTGAACTCTTTCCATGTGCTGCTTAATAATTTCAAAAAAAAAATAATTGCATGTTTACCATAAAAACTTTTGAAAATACCTTTCTTCCCCCAAAATTACATGGAAAATAGAAAAAGTCACAAGTAATGTTTTCACCAGCCACTATTATTAACATTTAGTCATATGCCTTTACATTTTTTCTCAGCATATCTGTTGTGAGAAATTTAAACCATAGAGAGATTGCATAACTGGATTAGGGTCATATACCCAAACCAAGACACAGTTCAGAAAAAAATGACTCAACCTTCCCTATCATCAAATAGATTGCAAATGTTTATCTGTAGAAAGCACTCTTAGCTCAAGGACCATATTGAGCCTATGGACCATAGTTTGCCAGCCTGTGCTCTTGACTGCTACTCTACCCTGCCTCTCAAAAACAAACCAAAACACAAGACAAAGAGAACAAAAAGTTTGTTTTGAATGTGTTATTCCTTGAGATGCCTGTTTGCCAAGCCAATTGGAAATATCAATTCTGGGGTTCTTGAGAAGAATTGGAAATATAATTTGGAGTATAATAGAATGGCATGAGGCAGAAAAAAAATACATCTATCTATATAAAAGACTAAGTGACCATCCGACCATCCAGTAGGTATGACATGCACTGACCATCAGGGGGCAAGATGCTCAATGCAGGAGCTGCTGAGCTGCGGTGACTTGGCAGGGGAAGATCTTGGGTGACGAATCCCAGAACCAGAGAGGAGGGAGCCTGATTCCAGGGTGTGTCACCCAAGAACCACCCTCTCGCAATCCAGGACCCCTTGGGGGATGTAGGAGAGCCGGTTTTGGCCCGATCCCTGTAGGCCAGGGACCCCACTCACTCCGCAGATGCCCTTCGAGCCTAGGCACTGCCCAGGCGTGGCCAGCCGGTGAGGGACAGCGGGAGGTTGGCTCCAGGGCATGTCCGGCCTGTCTCCCCCAGTTCTGCCCTGCTGGCCACCTTCTAATTAATTTCCTTTCAATGTGCACAAATCCGTGCGCTGGGGCACTAGTTTAATATGAAAAAAAAGTGACTTTAAGGTGTGAGCAAAATGTCTTTTGCTTTACATTTCACTTCTCCTGAAAGGGAACAAGTATAGTTCATTGAACAAAATTATTGGCCTTTATGGTTGCCTACTGAACAGCCACTGTGTGTGGGTTAATCAATCACTTGGTGTAGAACCTGCTCATAAAAGTAGCATGTCGTTCAGGTTTAAGAAATCCAATGTAACTCCATTGAAAAGCACACACACAATTATTGGGTCTCCTGCCATTGACTTGATTCTAAACAAACGATGCTGGTCAGACATATGGGTTGTGTTCCAAATGATTGAGAGGAGCTGGCACTTCCCTGACAGAGCTTGTGTTGATTCAAGTTCAAAACATAAGTGATTACATTTTGTTTCTTGCTATTTCAATACCACTTAAATGCTGATGCTATCAAGTGGGGGGAAAAATAGTAAAGAAAAAGAAAAAAAAAAAAAGCTTGGGAATATTTAGACAACTCTTCTGCAGGAATTATCTACTCTGACAAGATAATGGTTTATTACTGAAAGACAAATAGTCTTTCAAATCTCAAGTCATTTGTCAGGAAATAAAAATTAAATCGAATATAGGATATTTATTATGAAGTACATTGTTTTAGGAGGATAGTCTAATTCTTTTGATTGAAGTATGCTGTATCACTATATATAAAATATTAAATTCAGTTTCAGATTCTGAAAACCATTGCCAAATTTAACACATTAAAAAAAAGCTATCTGACAATGTTTAGAGGGAGAAGAAAAAGACTTTGTTTTTAAAATGACTTTTTGACTGATTTAAGTAATGAAGAAATTTGTAAAAGTTGCTTAGAAATGCTTATTCCAATATTCACTGAATCTGAAAATTCTTGTTTCTAAATATATTTATAAATATTCAAAGAAAAAAGCAACTAGTAAAGGCCAGGACTTAATATCTTAAGATTTAAAGGAACTAACAGTCCACTATTACCTATAGTATTGAGTTTATACAAGAAACCTATCTATAATAATAAAAGCGTAATATGTTAATGATAATGGACAGCTGAATGACCTTCTGGAGGAAGCCGAGGCTGCGAGGGCTGAGCCCCTTGCATGAATTTCGTGCATCGGGCCTCTAATATATGAGGGAGAGAGAGACAGAAACATCAATGATGAGAGAGAATCATTGATTGGCTGCCTCCTGCACACCCTCCCCCACTGGGGATGGAGTCAGCAACCCGGGCATGTGCCCTGACTGGGAATTAAACTGTGACCTCCTGCTTCATAAGTTGATGCTCAACCACTGAGCAACACTGGCTGGGCAAATCATTCTTAGTTTTCCATGAACTTTGTCTGCCAAGTCAATAAGCACCCTAAATGCAGGTTCCTGTTATTAATTAATTAGAATGAAGATAGCTCCTGCTTGTTGAACCTGGCTGCACATTAGAAGCATTTGGAGAGCTTTGAAAAATTACCAATAGGTTCGATTTAATGGGTCTGAGGTGTGGGAAGGGCACTGGTATTTTGTTTGGAAGTTCCCAGGTGAGTCTAATTGTGCAGCCAGATGGAGAACCAGTGGACTAGCTTGGTTGGTGCTTAATTTCTTGAAATCAAAAGAGCCAGACTGAAATTCATGTTGCTAAAAGTACAGAAAGGTAAAATTAGCCACTCCTGCTCTAGAATTTAACCACTAAATTGCATGCTACTATACTGTGAGCTAGTTATTCCTCTAATTAATGGTCTTCTTGTGGTTAATGATAATCCAATTAAATTGTTTTGCTTGTTTCGAGTTTCAGAGCATTTTCACATACATAATCCCAATTGCTTTCAATGTTAGGTGCACTGTTCCACAGTATTTTTTTTACATATACATAGGCTTCATAATAACATCACAGTCATCTACACTCTACCCCACATTTCTCAAAAAACATGTTTTTATTGATTTTTAGAGAGAAAAATAGAAACATCAATGAGAGATAAATATTAATCGGCTGCCTCCTGCTGGCAACCCTACTGGGGTTGAGCCTGGAATCTGGGTATATGACCTGACCTGGAAATGAACCGGTGACCTTTTGGTTCCTGGGTTGATGCTCAACCACTGAGCAACACTGGCTGGGCTCTACCCCACATTTTACAGGATTCTTCCCCAAAGTAATTCTATATAATATTTTATAAACAACCATATATCCCATGCAAATTAATGGGCATGGCTATCCTATATAATAAAGAGGTAATATGCAAATTGACCATCACTCCAACACACAAGATGGCCACCCCCATGGGGTCAAAGATGGCCACCCCCATGTGGACACAAGATGGCCACCACAAGGTGGCCTGCAGGGGAGGGCATTTAGGGGCAACCAGGCCTGCAGGGGAGGGCAGTTAGGGGTGACCAGGCTGGCAGGGGAGGGCAGTTAGGGGCAATCAGGCTGGCAAGGGAGCAGTTAGGCTTTGATCAGGCTGGCAGGGGAGTGGTTAGGGGGTGATCAGGCTGGCAGGCAGAAGCGGTTAGGGGCAATCAGGCCGGCAGGAGGTTGGGAGCCAGCAGTCCTGGATTGTGAGAGGGATGTCCGACTGCCTGTTTAGGCCCGATCCCTGTGGGACATCGCTCTAGGGGTCCTAGATTGGAGAGGGTGCAGCCTGGGCTGAGGGACACCCCCCATGCACAAATTTTGTGCACCGGGCCTCTAGTATTAACATAAAACATCATGTAGTAAAACAGATGGAGGATCAGATTTGACACATGGGTTGTAGTTCACCAAACCCTGCATTGTGCAAACTATAGTTTGTCTGTATAAACAATTCTTGTGCTACAATCATTATCTTTTAACCCTTTGCACTCACTTGCTTTTTTCTCGATTCCTTTATTCTAATGCTAACCGTGTCGAGTCACACTCGACATCCGAGTGCAAAAGGTTAAAACTTTAGATATAATGAACCTGTCTTGAGATATTTAGCTTGTGCAGGGATATTAGATAACCAAAATAATTTTCACCTAAAATAGGCAACCATTTTTGATTGGAGGAGAATCTGACTTTTTTCTTCCATTATTAGCATTCAAAACTTAGCCAATTATATACCAAGATATATACAATTTTGCCTGGTACACAATAATATAAAAATCTTAAATATTTATTTAGTGAGTGACTCTTTTTACCTCTTACTGTATTCTTATTTTATGTATAATTATCAATGACAGTCCTTTCATGTTTTGTATCTATTCTTTAATCTTTTATATTTTTCCATTGTTCTTGACCCTTCCTTTGCTTAAGTCATTTATTGTTTTCTTTTACAGCAAATCTGCTCTCTGTTGCCTACTTTATATGTTAAATTTACGTTAGTCTTATTTCTGTAGTTGTTTTTTGTGGTGGCCCTGTCCAAAGTACACCGGATGTTCAAGGCCAATTTACTATACGCGTGTGCAAAGGCCACAACACAGCAGTTTTACTGTGTGCACTGTGCAGGCATACCTTTCTATAACCCAAATAGTAATGTCACTAATTGGCAAGAAGCTTCTTTTGTATAAAGATGTGTTACTGAACTTGCCTGTGTGTGACTGCTTTGTAAGGCTGCTTTGTGCAGCCCCTTTGTAGGGCTACTTTGAAGAACTGTTTTGTCTGATGGCTCCTTATTAGCAGTGGCTACTTGGTCTGTAATAAAGTTTCTCATATATGCCTTTGACTTCTCACATCTTCTCCGTCTAATACCCAGCAAACAAGGATCTGTACTCCCACATCATTGCTCTCAAATTTTGATCACTTCATTGTTACTAGCTCTCAATATACAAGGTGTGATACTTTTGAATCTAGAGTAAAATACAAATCTGAGACTTCTTTCAAATAAACTTCTCGTTTTTTTAAGTAAGTTGATTTCACAGAAGGGCATCTCAAATACTTTGGCTGGTTTTCCTTCCTACAGAATGCCTTATCTTTCTGGATACCACATGATCATTCTCAAGGTGGTTTCACAAATCAGATCCGTGCGCAGATAAAAGAGCACAGCTGATTTCTATTAGCAGCTGGATGTGTTCTTCGTTGAGATCTCTGGCTGAATCACAGAGAAAAGGAGCAATTTAGATGTTATTAGCTTTTGCAGGTATCTAGCTGCCCAGGCAGGTAGAATGGGAAAAGCAGAGCAGGAGGCAGGCATGGCAGGCTGCTCACCTCTGTGCTCACAGTTCCTTTCCTGTATTTGCTATGGGAACTCTAAGCTAGGGGAGTCCGTGTCCTCCTTCTCTGCCAGCACTGGCCCTTTATTGGGAGCCAGCTATCCCAGGGCCCAGCCTTGCCACCAGGGCAAGAATAAATACAGCTGCTCAATTTCCACTGTATTGAAAGCAGGCGATCTGGTTGCAAATAAATTGTTTGGGGGGGAAATGTTGCAAATGAGTAAGTTGAAAACAAACTTGTTGAAATGATAAATTGGTCAAAAATGAATTTTTCCAGTCACTGATTTTGCAATTTGTCCAGTCACTGATGCCTGCTTTACTTTTAAAAACAGCAATTACTCAAACTAAAGAAGTAGCCTGGTTGTTCCCACTTTTAAAAATAGTGGCCAACCAATGGTAGCTACCTTTCTGTTTACAAGCCATGATTGTTTAATCTAAAGGTATAGCCTTTTCTAATTGTAAATGGGTACACTTAAGGCCAAGGTTCTAATAATATCTATAATTATTAGGAACTAGTGGCCCGTTGCAGGAAGAGATTTGTGCAATAGGCCTTCCTTCCCTTGGCTTCCAGCACCGGTTTTCCTCGGGCACCCGGGACCCAGGCCTTCGCTCCAGCCAGAGTCTGCTTTCTTTGTCTTTGCTGCAGACTCTGGCTGGAGTCTGCCATCCTCGTCTTCGCTGCTGACTCTGGAGTCTGCAGTCTTGTCTTCGCTGCAGCATTCCACTCCTGTAGATCCCTTCGCCCCCCACCCTCCCTCTCATAGCAGGCGTCCTGCCCAGCCTGGCCACTCCTCACCTGGAGCAGCTGGGGGCTGCCATCTTTGGCCTTCTAATTTGCATACTCACTCTGATTGTCTGTGGGAGTAGCGGAGGTACGGTCAATTTACATGTTTGTCTATTATTAGGTAAGATGACAAATTAATGAGAAATGAAAATTTCCCCCTTAATACCTACTTTAACTGTTTAGCTATATATACTCCTTTTATCATTCATAGTTTTTAATTCTTTTATTAATATATAGCTTTACTTAAAAAAAATAAATGTCTGTCATGAACATACATTCTTTCTAATTGGTGTTTCATGATTCTTGGGATATATTCCCAGAAGTGGAATCACTGGGTTAAAAACGCAATATCAACATCATTTACAATAGCTAAGCTCTGAAAACAGCCCAAGTGCCTATAAGCAAATGAGTGTATAAAAGAGCTGTGGTACATTTACACAATGGAATACTACACAGCTTTAAAAAAGAAAGAACTCTTAACCCTTTTCAACAGCATGGATGGACCTGGAGATTATTATGCTAAGCAAAATAAACTGGTGAGAGAAAGATAAATACCATATGATCTCATTTATATGTGGAATGTAATGAACAAGATAAACTGAGGAACAAAATAGAACCATAGGCATGGAATCATGGAACAGACAGACAAATGTCAGAGAGGAAGGTGGTAGGGGAGACTAGATAAAAGAAGGTGTAGATATTAGCCCAAGAACATATATGCATAGCCCATGGACACAGACAACAGTGTGGTGATGGCCAGGGGAGGGAGTCAGGGGCTGGGGGGATATGGGAAAAGTGGGGCAGGGATGGGGGACATCTGTAATAGTGTCAATAATAATAAAAACAAAAAGTCTGTTTTATATTGAAACAAATTCCCAGTGAAGCAAATAAATATGAATTTTTGTCTGAGTGTGAAAAAAAATTATCTAATACACTTCTCGTTGATCAATCTATCAGGTAGTCTGAATCCCCTAATTTGCAAAGTAAAAAGTGGACACCTCTGGAAAAATATTTTTAAATTAATGGAAAATTTACAATTCTATTAATTTCTAATTTTGAACAATGTGCAACATATTTTGTCAACCAATACATTTTTTTTTTTTTTTACATTTACTTGGAACCATTCTTTGTGTTTTCTAACCACTTGTCCATTTGGATGGGAACTTGTAGGATGTATGTGACTACCCTCCCATGGCCTGCCCTCTTACTGACTCCTCCAAAGAACCCCCACAAGTAGGTACTATCCAATCCCATTCTATAGACAAGGAAACTGAGACAAAGTCCCACAGCTAGAAAGTAGGCAAACACAGAATTCATTTGAAGGCATGCTGACTCAAAGTCAGAACTCAGAACCTTACCATACAATAATTACCACAGGAAAATGTTTTGTAGAAGTCATTGAGTACATTTTTTAACTCAAAATCACTTATATTCTAACTCTTCCACCACTCATATTAGCATGGGATGATTTGAAGATGCACTGACAATCTATCTGATTTTCTTTTGTTATCGTTTTCGTAGCATGCCTATATATAACAAAGTAAATTAAAAATTACCTTATATAAATTTCTTTTATGTCAAACATTTTATTTAATTTTTCTTTATGTTTTTTTCAGTCTCATATTGTGACCTAATTGTGTACTTCATGTTCCTGCTGTGTTTGGCAAAGGGACTCATTAATTCTATTACCCCTAGCAGGATAAAAGGGGAATTTTGAGATGGCTGGCAGCTACAGATCAATACCCTAACTCAATAGAGATAATTATTGAAATCACTAGGAGACTAGCAAGCTGTCAGCTGTAAGCAATCATTTTTTAGGCCTGGGATAAATCTGCAGAAAATACAAAACAACCTTTAAGTGTATTCTTTTAAAATTGAGAGTCATATGCCTATGGTTGTCTTTCTGTTATCCAATTTCACAGATTTGTTGTCATTGGTTCAAGATGATATATATTGATTTATAAATAATTTGACCCCCTAAGCTTCATATTATACTCACCCTCAATTCTTCCGTTTTTCTCATTGATTATCCCTGCTTTGCTGTTTTACTGAACTAGTAATTTTGTTCACTTACTTTATTTGTTAAGTATGAATATCTTATTTGAACTTAAGCATTCACAGTGATCACCTATAGAAATATAGGAGACAAAGTTGCCATGCTTCTACAAATTAAAATAAAATTCCTTATAAACATAGCATTTGTGCAGTATCTGAATTCTGTCTGGATGATACATTTGCATTTTGTCTTCTAGTTATAGTGAATCAGGTTGTAGGTATCACCAAGGATTCTCATCTGTATCTCTCTCAAATTTAACACAGCTTTCTGTTTCTTCTAAACTATGTTCATAAATATCCCTTTATCTTCATCTTACTTTTTTTGTCTTTTTTTTCTTCTATCCTAGGATTCCTAGCTCCTTTTCAAAAATTACTGAATGGGGCCTGAAACATTATTATATTCCTGAATTCAAATGGAAAGCTATTCTACTGTATACGCCCCTGAAAAAAAATCAATGAGGCTAAACTTTACATCAAGCACATGTTTCACTTTGTTTTGAATTTCAGTGTTGCATTCTTGGTATTGTAAGAAAATAGAATAGAAAATTAATAGAAACTTTCACAAGGATACACACACAGAGACAGACAAATTTTATTATAGAGAAGTACATGCAATGTTTATAAAAATATTATAATAGAATTTATTGTGTAGATTCTGAGAACAATATCATTACAAAACCTGGAAGCATATAACTTTATCCAATTTGTAAAAAAAAAAAAAGGTAAAAGACAAAAGGAAACTTTATAACTTATTCAATGAGTAATATGGACGGAGATCTTTTAAAGGCATGATTCTCTCTTTTGTGAAAAAGGAGTTGTAACCTGATTTCCTTTGTATGCCTTTTCCCAGGTCATGTGAGGGTTGTTGCTTATCTTTTATTGACCTCCTTGTGATCAACAGTTAAGCATGTTTTCTACCATAACTTACCTCTCATTTACAAATAAAATACATTTTTTAGAATTTACTGTAGGTTCTTGAAGAAAAATGGAAATTAAAGCATTTAGGATCTGAGAACAAATTACATTTTCTGAAAACAGTAGCATACTGGAGGGAAATGGTTGGTTGGTTTTCATAGATGCTTCTAGTGTCATGTGAACACCCACTGCTTTTAGCTTCCTATTTGACAAGGTGAGACAAAGAGTGGGGGAAAAAGTATAGTCTTTATGCAGGTGCTCAGATGGCAAATTTGATAATCAATTTAGTCTTTATGTAAATAGTTAATGCTAACAGATGACAGCCTTGCATAAATGCTGGCTTTATAGATGTCTAGGGACCTTTAAAAGGTTGGTATATTATCTATCCTGGAGAAAAAGTATGGAAAGTAGTTGCCAGCCATGACATTCCATGTATTAATTTTGGGAGCAGACTCACACACATGGCTAATGATCCACTGGGGGATTTCATTTATTTTTGTTTCAAGAGCTTAGTCCTGGGCATTAAGATGATAGATTTATCCTGATCCTAAATGCTTTCTTTTGAAAGTCAGACTTCGGTAGTACAGAGAAAAGTCCTTAGTTCATTTGACAATACGAACTTCTTTAAGTAATTTCTGGTGGGAATGCAAACAGTTTCTTAACTGTCATTTGGCTTTTCTCTAGAAATACCTTCCTTTTCTGATTATCTTTTTTTTTTTCCTTTGTCATAACAGTAATTATTTGGTTTGTGTTAGAAAATACCACTAGTACAGAGTTTCTTGATTTGCACAACTACTACTGTTTTGTTTAGGCCAGATATTTCTTTGTGCTGGGGGGTTTCCTGTGCACTGAAGGATATTTAGAAGCATCCTTGTCTTCTACCAACTAGATGACAATATCATACACCCCCACTCTTACCAGAGAAAAATGTTTGCAGATATTAAAATGTCCCATTGTGAGGGAAGGGGCAGTGAGGCAAAATCACTCAAGGCTGAGAACCATTGCTCTAATATGTAATGCTGATTATTGCCTTTGTTTGGAGTCTGCTTGACCTAGATACACACAAATAAAGTTAATTATCCATTTGAGTCATTTGAGACATTAAAGATTAGAGAATGGGTAAGTGGTTAATCAAAATAATTGTAGTAAAAATAATAGTAGATAACAATGCTTATTCTGGCAAACATAGTTTTAGGCAGTTAAAGTGTGTTAACTTTTTAAATACTCATTTAAGCACATGAAATAAATACAATTACTTTTTCCATTTTATATAAGTGGAAAATGAGGTTTGGACAGGTTAAATAATGCCAAGATCACATAGTTAGCAAAAAATATGTATGTAAGAGATACAGTTTGGGTTATTCAAGATATGTTTAGATCTGAGACCTATTTGTTTCTAACAATGCAAAGTAGTTAGTGACAATATCTTTGGTTGAATGTATGAATGAAGAAACCTCTGTGGGTTTAGGTTCTTGGCCTTCATAATGATGCCTTATATTTTTTGCCCTATTCCTTATAAAAGTGTTCTGACACCTAATGTGGTTTTTGTGGTTTTGTTTAACTTAGTTGGTTTCCATCGATTAAAGTTGAGATGGTAAAACCATGCGCTTTCTACAGGGCAGTAAGATTAGTGGAATTGGGGTAAGTTAAACCAAACCAACAAGAATAAATGGCATCTAGCATTAGGCCTCAGTGAAGAAAACTGGCAATGGTGGGGCCAGTAGCCCACTGAAAGGGGACTGACTATAGTCAGAAGGGCTATAGCTTTTGAGCTTCAACTGATGTCTTCCACACAAGAATAAGGGGTCAGGGATCGATCCCAAAGTTGCAAATTTCTCAACAAAAGCAGACATCTCCGATTTTTAAATAAAATGTTCTTATGTTATTAGTTATAATGAATTAAAATAAAATAAAATAAAATAAAATGAAATAAAATACAAAGGAAGTGTTTGACCAAACAAAACACAGCTATAGAAAAATGCCGTCCACTGGGTACTGTTTTTGACCTTTAAATAATGTCCTTAAGTTACAGCATAGCACAAGATTCATTCCTTTCATTAAAAAAAAAAAAAGGAAATATTTCCGTAACAACTATTTATTACTAAACATTTGGTTATTTTGCTTTTTTTTTTTCACTTCTAGAAGAAATGCAAGTCTACCAAGCACTTTTGAAACTATCTCATTAAATTCTCATGAATGATTTTGCCACCTTAAAGGATGTTATGTCCATTTTACCGATTTACTCAAATAACCTAAATTTGTTATATTCCTTGTCGTAGAGTCAATGAGTAAGAGATATTGACACTACTTGGCAAAACAGTGTCTACATTTCTTCTTTGCACCTTTTCAAATCAAGCAAAGTATATTATGCCCATATCATCAGAATTTAATAAGAGAAAACCTAAAAAATTGTTTAAAAAAATGCACAAAACCAGGGAACTTTTTTTGTTCAAATGAATGGAATTTATTTAGACCTGTCTTTGGAAGTATAGGTTTAATCATATGCATATAGAAATTCTGCTGTTGAACTTCTTGTTTTCAGATGGCTATATTAAGAAGCTGAGAGCTTCTTAACACAAACCAACTTTGTTGCCTATTTCTAAAAATGGACTTCAGATGGCAAGTGCTTTAATTTAATAAAATAATTTATGCCAAAACAGGGTTACATCACCCAAATATTTGTATGTTTCCACTTCTCTTGACTCACTTGACCATAAAAATATATTTTCTTGCCAATGCTTTGTAAGGCACATCTGAGTACACACACACACACACACACACACACACATTGTACACACAAACACACATTTATCTAGTTTAAATCATGATTGTTCTATACATACACAGGAATATATTCTGCTTTATTGTTCCCTTTTAACACAGAACCTTCCATTGCCTGCATCTGACTTCATTTTCAAATAATTTCTATGAGATGAAAATAAAAATGCAGAGATACAGGATGAGACAGTAGAGAAACCTGTTTAATTTTTAAAATAAAACACAAATGTTAAAAAAACATTTAATTTTTTTGCTATTGCTGAGAGTGATAACAAGGATCAACTGTTTCTGTTTTTATTATAATTTTCAAGTTTCAGTGGATATACAGAAATAACTTGAAAGCTATTTAAATGTCCAGTGGTCCTGAACTTGGGCTATTTTGCCCTCCATGAGACATTTGGTAATGTCTGGAGGCATATTAAAAAATTTGTATTGAGTTCATTAGGGTGACATTGTTGAGAAAAATTGCATAGGTTTCAGGTATACAATTTTATAATACATCACCTGCATATTGTATTGTATGTTTATTACCCAAAGAAGACACGTGTGATTGTCATGACTTGGGGTGGAGTTGCTATTGACTCTAATAGATACAGGTCGGGGACACTGCTAAAAACAACCTATAATACACAGGGCAGCCCACACCCCCCACCCCAACAAAGAGTCAGCAGATCCAAAATGTCAATAGGCCAACACTGAGAAACCTAAATAGTTCATCATCTAAACACAACCAGTCTATTGGGTGTTATGGGTTGAAATGTATCCTTCAAAAATACATATATTTAAGTCCTAATCCCCAGTACCTCAGAATGTGGACTTTTGGAAATAAGTCACTGCAGATGTCATTAGTTAAGGTGAAGTGACACTGGAATAGGGTGGGGCCCTATGCCAATGACTGGTGTCATTCAAAAAGGGGGGTTTAGATACACACACACACACACACACACACACATACACACAAACACACATCATGTGAAGATGAAAGCAGAGATGAAAGTGATGCTTCTGCTACCCAAAGAATACCAAAGATTTCCAGCACATCACAGAAAGCTAGGGGGCAATCATGGAATGATTCTTCCTCACAAACTTCAGAAGGAACCAATCCTGCTGATACCTTGGTGTCAGATTTACCGCCTTTGGAACTCTGGGGCAATAAGCATAGGGTGTCCCCCCAAAAAATGTATACACACACTTTGCATAATTATAAAGGCAGTGTTTATTAAGATACATTTCCTTTTCAAAATTGATCCATCAGCTCTTAAATTGTGTATACATTTTTGGGAGACACCCTGTATAATGTTGTTGAAGCCACTCAGTTTGTGGTACTTTGTTATGGCAGGTCTAGAAAACTAATACATCGTGCTGTTAACTTCTCTGTTACTACGCAGTTTACTTAAAGATTCTGCTTTGAAACAGCTGTGAAAAATAAATAATAATAACAACAATATGCTGCACCTGTAATAACTGCCTGAGGCTCACTTCATGTAGCGATGTGCTCACCTAACTGAAGCCAATGTTATATGTAAAACTGAAACAGGGACAACAAGTATTTTTCTAAAGATGTTCCAAGCCACAGCAAGGGTGCCAAGTACAGGATTTCTTCCTGTTAAGATTTCTCCCAAGCTGAGATGTAATGTATTTCTGGACCACTAACCACATTTGAACTTCTGAATGGTGACAAAATGTGTCTTCTTCCTTGGATGCTTGTTCTGAAACAAGAGCAAGACATCTGCAGACAAAGTAGCAATCAAAGCACAGAACTGGAGTTCAAGCCCTTTCCTCCTTCCACAAATCTCTCTCTGCCTTGTGAACACATTTCTAAATATCATGCTTCTGCTTCCCTTTCATCCATCCAGCCAGATTCACCTCATTTGGTTTAATGATAATTCTGATGTAAATAATTCAAACTTCAAAGTTATCCTGTATTTTTTTGGTGACAGAATTTGTGTGTGTGTGTGTGTGTGTGTGTGTGTGTGTGTGTGTGTGTGTGTGTGTGTGTGTGTGTGTGTTATACTATGGAGATCCTCTGCTTTTATTTAAAAACCTGTTGTTCCTATGCTTTTATTTAAAAATCTTATTCCTTCTACCATTTTTCACAGTGTGAATAAGGCAACTGCTTCCATGGAGAAAATGGATAATTTTGTTCTGCAACCCTAAGAGTTCATGTATCAGACACATGGATGTCTCCCTGCTGAGCAGTATCTACTCTAGTCCTTCTGCCAAAGGCTCCTACAGAGACTTCATGATTGAGATTGTCTGCCAGGGCTCTGTGTCAATTTAATATCAGATTATTTTTAAGTGTCCTAGGTGGTGGTATAGTAGAATATACAGGCTGACATTAAGCTTCCATTTACCCAAATTTATAACTATTTTTTGAGGGGAAAAAAATCTGCCTATTGCACATCTTGGCCTTTTGTGTTAACACTTGTCCCCAAAGATAAACTTCATAGACTAATGTGAAGGGAGATAATATGACATATTGGAAAGAGCATCATTTTAGAATCTGATAGCCTTTCTTTTAAGCTTATAATGTCTGTTCTAATGCAATGTATAGTACATAGGGCCACCTGTGAAATATTTTTTCCCTAAGTATTTGAATTACCACCAAGTCAAGAAGCTAGACTTAGGTATATTTATAGGTTATATGAGAGAGTAAAGGATCAATTTAATGATGCTAAAACAAATCAAACATAGAGAACCCAGACTGTAGGACATTCAGTAGGACAACTAATTCTAACAAGTCAGTGTATGAAAGAAAAAGAGAGGAGGCTGTTCAGTACTAAATAAACTTGAGAGACAGAGAGACCAAATGCAACATATGAATTGGATCTTGATTCAAAACAATTAAAAATATTTCTGAAGCTGTCAGGGAAATTTGATCATGAACTAGATATTTGATGAAGCAAACATATTGCCAATTTTATTTTAGGTGAAACGATGGACTTATTCTTAGGTAAGACAGTCTATATTTTTGAAAATATGAATAGAGATGTAATTTTCAGGTGAAATGACATGATGCCTAGGGTTAATTTTATAATACTTCATTAAAAACCATAAAAGTAAATGATAGATAAAATAAATAAGGCAAAAATATTGATAGTTGCTGAAACAGAGTGATGGGCATATGGGAGTTCATTTGTGATATTTTCTCTACTATTTTGTGAGGTTTGAAAATTTGTGGAGCAAACATACAAAATATAAGAATACCTGCTTTAGAATCCCATAATTCTGTATTAAAATTTTACCTTCCCCTCCAGATTTACTAGCTTTCTGCTGGGTTAACTTATTTACTAATTTTTCTAACCTAATTTCCTATTCTGTTAAAAAACACCATGTTAACTTTTCATGTAAAGACAATGTTTAACATATTTAATGGGTACAGGTACAGTTGGTAAGTGATCATTATATTCACACTATTTTCAATACTGTAATATTGTGTGTGTATATGTTAAGGCCAAAAAAAAAAGATTAATCATGAAATGACATCAAATAAACCTGTGTTCACTTATAAATATCTATCTCTCTGTGTCTCTTTCTCTCTCTGTCTCTCTCTGTCTCTCTCTCTTTCTCTCTCTCTCTCTCTCTCTCTCTCTCACACACACACACACTTAACTAATATTTGTATTTTTTAGAAAAATACATTATCATAAGATTTTTAATGTCAACTTGAATATCTGTATAAAATTCCACTTTAAAAAAAAATCCCCTTTTCAAAGAGAACAGGATCAAGGCTAACATTTTCAGGCTTTTCATACAAAGTAACATTTGGACTGTTTGATGTAATTGGCAAAGTTCTAATAAATATTCTAAGCACCATATTGTACAGATAATCTTCAGTTGAACTACTTTTTATTTAAGTAGTGTATGTGTAATTCCAATAAAATAATATTACCTTTACAAATTTCATGCATATTATATATTCAAATGGGTTCAAGGTACTCAAGTGTAAAGGACAGCATGTCCTTTAGGTATGTGTTCCCATTTATGAGCAATATATTCTAACTCCTACAGCAGTCATTAAAATACCTACTGGAAATTCCCTAGAAAATTTAATGCATTTGTGATTTTATTATCCGGGAAGATGAGGTAGAAGAAAGCAAACAGTAATGAAGGAGGAAATGAGGAAATCTCCTTATTAAAGCATCACACATCCTACAGTAAGTAGGATGTGCAGGCATCTCCTTAGTTGAGATGCTTACTAATCTCCTGCCGAGGATGTGGGCTGAAAATTGTCTTTGCCTGTTTGTGTGCTGCAGAATTTACTGTTTTGCTATTTTAATTGCAAATAAATTATAATTGATTTCTTTTTTAGCTGACATATAGAGCTTAACATCCATTAGTTATTATTCCTGCAGAAATCCTTCATCACTTTAAGATGAAGGATGTTTGCAAGAGGAATTCTGCCAGATTATAGGATCATTAGACTGGTCCTGATCCATCATCTTTCATAAAGCTTGGCTGTAATCTGCACATTTATATGATAATATTCCAGTTATGATTAAGTGTTCCCATATTATACCTTTTGAAGAACACAGCACTTGCTTAACTCTTTCTCTTTTCTCATGCTATATTCAGAAGACTATGTAAATTGAACATAGTAGCATTCATTTAAACATCTTAAAAACCCTTGTGCAAGTATTCCAGGAAGACAACTTCAGGGAATCAGAAATTACTCAGAAGTGTTTCTTGTTGCAAGGTTATATGTTAGGTTATAATTGAAGGGTAATGCGTGTTGAGAAGCTAGGATGCCTGAATCCTTGTTTTGTGTCCTCCTACAGACAAAACTTCTGACAGATACTAAGAAAATTTAAGCATATAGAAGGTCAGTTGTCAGTTGGAACATTAACCCAAATCTGAAAGCCTAGAATACAGACAGCCTCTGACCTACAACTAAAATAAAGTGCCCTATTTTCCTCCCAAAACCACTCACACACCAGCATCAATGAAAGGTGAGTACTACAGGAAGCTAGGTATCAGGAGTGGAAAATCAAGGCTTATATTTTTGAAACCAAGGGCAGAGCTGGCCTAACAAAACAACACACAAGCTTTCTTAGGCCTGAGTATCTTATAATATAACCAGGGCATCTTTTTGTTGTTGTTTTTTGTTAATCCTCTCCTGAGGATATTTTTTTCTATTGATTTTTAGAGAGAGTGGAATGGAGGGGGAGAGACAGAGAAAAACATCGATGTGAGAGAGACACAAACATTGGTTGCCTCCCACATGCACACCACATTGAAGGGGCCATGGATGGAGCCTGAAATCAAGGTATGAGCCCTTGACCAGAACTGAACCTGGGACCCTTCAGTATGAGGCCTGGTGCGCTAACCATTGAACAAACCAGCGAGGGTGAACCAGGGCATCTTGATAGAAGAGAGACAGAGTCCAACAAAGACTCCCCCTGACTAAAGCATTAGCTTTAGCTTTAATCGCATTGCTTAACTCAGATAAAGCGCTATCCTTCACCCACATGGTACATCCGAAAACTTTACTAAAGGAGACCTGGAGGGGTCCGAGGAAGGGGAGGAGGAGAAGAAGGAGGAGCCTACTGTCTCTGAGGCTACAACTGCTATTATTACATCTTTAAGGTTCATTATTAGAAGAGCTCTTTATGTATATGTTTATAAGCCTTGCATTGGTAATATTCACATAAATATTTTACCCATGATTATAAGGATTATATAAAATTAATTTTATTTTAAAAATATTTCCCATGTAATAGAAAGACCCCATATTTTATTTTATACTCTATTACACACATAAATTACAGTCTTGCTATAATTCTGATTTTGCTGAGTACCCATAATAACAGACATTAAGGCCCTAGCTGGTTTGGCTCAGTGGATAGAGCATTGGCCTGTGGACTGAAGGGTCCCAGGTTTGATTCCGGTCAAGGGTACATGCCTGGGTTGCAGGCTTGATCCCCAGTAGGGGCATGCAGAAGGAAACCAATCAGTGATTCTCTCTCACCATTGATGTTTCTATCTCTCTCTCCCTCTACCTTCCGCTCTGAAATCAATAAAAATGTTAAAAAAAAAAAACAGACATTAAGTAACTACTAAGTCTCATATATAAAATAAAATTTCATGATAGGAAGAGATGTTCTTATACATAACTTTTTAAAATTTTAACTTTATTTTGACATAATTTGAGATTTATAGAAATGTTGAACAAAAATTTTTCTCATTCCCCAAATGTTGACATTTTGTCATATCAGTTTGTCATTTTCCTTCTTTCTCTCTGTTTTTTTTAAACTATTTGAGAATAAATAGAAAAATAATGATTATTTGCCTCTAAATACTACAGTGTATATTTCTTATAAAACAAAGACATTACCTTATACATGTATAGTATAACTGTCAAGATCAAGAAATTAAGAGTGACAGATTACTGATATCTAAACCACAGACTTTCTACAAAATTTTCCAATAGTTCTAATAATGTCTCACTGAAAAAAAATTATGTGTCACATATTACATTCAGTTGTTTCATATCTTTGGTCTCATTTTAACTTGGAACATTCCCCCAGTTTCATTATATGAATAAAGAAAATGAACTTACAGAGTTTGTCTTATCTAGGAATACAAAAAGATAATTAATAACTGGGTTGGTATCTAAATATCTATTCCTTTGGTTTCTTAATCCCATTCTTTATATCATGCCACCTCTCTCTCCTATCTTATATACTGGAAATGCATATGTTTTATATGTGAGTGTTTCATGTCTGCAATTTCCACATGCCAAGATTCCAGAGTAGTTTGATCTACTGAGAAGCCCATTTAATAGTGCTTCTAAGTAGAACCACCAAATCATGAGCTTGATGATTTTTTTTTTTTTTTTACTTTTTATTGAACTTACTGAGGCTTAGCAAAAATTTATCAATTTGACATTCTCTTTTGGCTTCATGTGATGTGACCTTATTCAAGCTTCATTTAGAGTTTCAGTAGATTAAACAAGACCTGTTTATTTTTAGTTATTACATGTGTATCATTTGTCAAAATCTCTGCAAGCATTTTAGCAAATGAAGTGCTGTAATTTGGATACCTAATGATTATATATAACACATACAACATAAAGAAAATTCAAGATATACATCTTGTTCAAAGGAAGAACAATTATATTTTAATTAGCATAATTCCAAACTTAAAAGAGCATGGAACAATCTCTATACTTTAAAAGACTTAAAGGATTTGGACCATAATGAAAGCTGAGATTATGTAAATCAGAGCACACCGATTTTGTTTTCTGTTGCCCTGCCCACCAGACAGTAATACCAAGTTACACTTCAAGGTAACGTAATTTAGCCAAAAGGCACAACCAAAATCCAAATAATCTTGTTTATAAAGAGAGTTTAAAGTAATTTTAACTAATTAAAAGCTAAGAAAATACTTCTTAAAAATAAATCATTAATATTATCTAACGATAAAATCACTATTTTGAGTTTTGTTCCTTCTGCAAAAATTATTCTGTTATAATAATATAAATATAGTCTTCCCTTTTGTGAGCTCAGTGTTGTTCTAGTGGGTTGTCCAAGAGGTTTTGGCTTTGTATAAACTAAGCAAATGTAAAAGCAATCAAACAATGTTTCTTGAAAATGAATAACATGAAAAAAAAGAGAGATGATCCTAAAGCAAGAATCTAATCTGTGCGAGTAAACACAAAGGACATTAAATTAATAATGACATTATTAAAGATGATATTAATTAATAATAATATGGCATAAAAAACAGGTTTTCTTATGTATTTAAAATAGTATAATTTCATAAAAATAGAAGACATATTTATATGTGTATGTGTGTGTGGGGGGGTCTTGTTTTATAGAAATCCAAATATAATAACTTCAAAATAGCCTCTGACTGCTAGTGCTAATGCATCTTCTCAAATTGAATAATATTAGTGACACTGAAGGAACTGACATTAATGCTTAAAAAACAAACAGAACATGAGTAAAACAAATACCCTTCACTCACATTCTGTGGCTTTGCTTCATAAAAATAATATTATAATTTTAAAAACATTGGTTAGAAGATGTTTTGGTCTCATCTCACCACATGTCCCTGGCTTGGTCTTAAAGCCTCTATCAAATCTGAAAACTTTGTTGCTGTTAGTCTCTTCAACCACAGAAATTATTTTGTGATGCCCTTGTTCTAAGATGACAGATCTGTTAAATTTTATATAGATATCTTTGTTTTGTTTTGTAAACCATTTTATATATTAATTACTTCTCTTGTTATACTTGAGCAAGGGAATATTTTGATTGATTTTTTTAATTAGTTTCATTCATTGGTATACTGAAAATATTTATAGTCTAAATGAAATTTCTTATGAACTGAAAGGGTTTTTAAAATTCTATTGATCTTCCCCAGACTTCTAGCATTCCAAATGCTATCTTTCTCTCTTTTTGTTTATATGTTTTTAAAGCACTCCCTGTATAACAGGAGCGATACCACATGTAATATAGTGCCTATACTCAATTATTATTTAGTCTGATATGGGAGACAATTATACAAAGAAATAAAATACAGTATGAAATGGGTAGGTTAATGGAGAAAGAAACACTTCAACTGACTCTCCTGTTAATATTGTACTGCATGATTGACTTGAGGCAGGAAGAAAACCCTTCATTAATTGTATTTTCAGAATGAGTTTTCGAGGATGGACTATGCAAAAGACAGGAGGAGAGTAAAACCAGTGAGGAAGATACGGCTTTGCTAACAGCTCAATTCTATCAGCATAAATCTTATGAACGTCATGCAGGTGCTTTGAGCACAAGGGTAGAAATGAAATTATAAGGAGCCCAGAATTTTTCATAACTTCAGCATTTGACATGTGACTTACTATATAATGTTGAAACATATTGTAATTTTTTCTAAGTTAAAAGCTTAGCCATCAGAATATAAAGGGTAGCTTATGAAAACCAAACAAAATAGATGCTATTTTAGGATTGCTGTTAACATGCCTAAGGTCAAGTGAATTCTAATAGCAAAACTGTGCCTGACTGTGCATGGCAAAGAACAGTCTATTAGGAAATTTAAAATGATGAATTTTTAATGAAATATGGTGATTAAACCACAGTCTTAATTTGCCTCTTTTTAAAGGATTTGCAAAAAATTATTGAAAAGCTTAGTAACAATATTTAATTAGTCCTCACATTTTTCTACTTAAAAGTCTATAGATATTTTTCTTGGAAATATAGTGTATATTCATGAATAAATATTCAAGAAGAAATGTAAGTGCTCTGAAAATTAAACAGATAGATACCTCATTGGGGGGAAAATATCTTACTCTAATTATATGAATACTTTGAAGACCACTATTCTCAGTTGGCCTCAGCAAAGAACATGATCCTGTGGATACTGATAGTTTTAATGGCCTCTGGCTTCCTCCAGGCATTTCTAAAATTTTTGGGATAGTGGCCAGATAAATGAGTACACCCACCAAATACTATGAAACTGATTTAAATTGTGAATTTAAAATGGAGAGACCATTGTCCAGCTGGTGTAGCTCAGGGATTGAGAGTAGACCCCTAAACTAGGAGGTCACAGTTCTATTCCCTATCAGGGCAGGTGCCTGGGTTGTGGTGCATTCCCAGTAGAGGGCCTGCAGAAGGCAGCTGATCAATGATCATCATTGATGTTTCTCTGTCTCTCTCTTCTCCCTTTTTGAAATCAATAAAAACATTTTTTTTTTTTTAAATTGAGAGATCACTTCAAATCTATAACAATGTTATTGTGGACAAAAGTAAACTAGTTGTAAATACTCCAAACTAAAAACAAACAAGTAAATAAAATTTATCCATTGTGGACTATGCAGAGATATCTAAATTGTAGGCTTAAGATACAATTAAAGTCTTTCTTCCTGTGTTAGAGTCTTAACATTTCTTTTAAATGGAGAGTTGTCTTTCCTGTCTGCAGGAGACATGATGTGTTAAATGAGTCTGAGGCTTTCTTTGGTTAGTCTAGGAATAAGGAAAACAACTATGAAAACAGTCATTGACAAGGTTATATTTGTAAGAAATGCCTCAAGCATTGAGAGACATACAGAACATTGAGTTTCTGTGCAATGCTTGAAATTTTCAGCATGGCAGAATTAAACAATAGTTATACAGGGAAATATTATGACATACAGATATTAAGTGACTGAATAAATAATAAATTAAAGACTCTCAAAAAATACAGGAGACCATATTGTTTGCTCACAATATTAATTTCATCTTTAACATCCTACCTAATAAAAGAGTAATATTCAAATTAACCACCACTCCACCAGCCACGCCCACCAGCCACACCCACCAGCCAATCAGAGTGAGTATGCAAATAAACCCAACCAAGATGGCTAGGGCCACAGAGAGCAGGAGGGAGGCTTGGGTTTCCCAGGAAATGGAGGAGGCCAAGCTTTTCGCACACCCTGGCTGGCCCAGGCCTCTGCTTAAGGCTACATAGTTTCAATTATAGAAGGATAATAAACTCCAACAGAAATGGCTGCCGGCCACAGAACGAGCAGGAGGCTTGGCTCCACTCCAGGCTACAAAGTTTCAATTGTAGCAGGTAAATAAATTCCAGATACCAGAGGCTCCGCTTGCGTCACCAGGGGGCGTGGCTGGCCTGCAAACCACCACAGGCCCCTCGCTCAGGCTGCCCCATGCCCCAAGGGAACCCCCACCCTGATCTGGGACACCCTTCAGGGAAAACCAGCTGGCCCCCATCCATGCACCAGGCCTCTATCCTATCTAATAAAAGAGTAATATGCAGATTGACCATCACTCCAACACACAAGATGGCTGTCCCCATGTGGTCAAAGATCCTGCCCCCATGTGGAAACAAGATGGCCACCACAAGATGGCCAGCAGGGGAGGGCAGTTGGGAGGCACCAGGCCTGCAAGGGAGAGCAGTTGAGAGGGACCAGGCCTTCAAGGGAGGGCAGTTTGAGGCGATCAACCCTGAAGGGGAGGGCAGTTAGGGGTCACCAGGCCGGCAGAGGAGGGAAGTTGGGGGCAAACAGGCTGGCAGGGGAGCAGTTAGGCATCAATCAGGCTGGCAGCGGAGTGGTTAGGGGGTGATCAGGCTGGCAGGCAGAAGCGGTTAGGGGCAATCAGGAAGGCAGGCAGGCAAGCAGTTGGGAGCCAGCAGTCCTGAATTGTGAGAGGGGATGTCCGACTGCCCATTTAGACCCGATCCTACCTGGATTGGGTCTAAACGGGCAGTCGGACATCCCTCGAGGGGTGCTAGATTGGAGAGGGTGCAGGCTGGGCTGAGACACCCCCCCTCCATGCACGAATTTCGTGCACCGGGCCTCTAGTCTATATATATAAAAAGCCAGTGACCAGAACACTGTAATGACTGGAATGATCAGGCGCTATGTTGCCCACTGTGGCCAGTGAACTGCCCAATCAGGGGGTGCGGCTGGCAGGAACAACCTCCCGTAGCCCTTTCCCCCAGCTGGCCACACCCCTGATTGTCCCCCCTACCTCAATAGGGTATGGGGCCATCTGGCCAATGGCCTGAGGCCCCTTCCCCCAGCAGGCCCCACCCCCAATGGGCCTCCACCCCCCCAATTGGCCCACGGAACCCCATTCAGTCAGCTTCACCCCCAATTGTTCCCCCCACTCCAATCAGGGGCAGGGACGGCTGGCCAACTACCCATGGACCCTCCCCCAGGCCACTGGCCCCTGATTGGCTCCCCCACCCCATTTGGGGGTGGGGTCAGCCCACTGCCCACAGCCCCTCCCCACAGCTGGCCCCACCACACACAGCCCCTCCCCAAGCCAACTCCACCTCCAATCAGCCCCCCACTCCAATTGGGAGCAGGGCTCACTGGCCAATCGCCCTCAGCCCCTACCCCCAGCCATCCTGGCTCTGATCGGGCCTGACAGGTCTTTTTTCTATCTGCCCCAATTGGGGCTGGGCAAGCCAGACCCCAATTGTGCATGAATTCGTGCACTGGGCCTCTAGTAGTTTGTATACATTACTTTAACACTCACTGAATTGGATGAAGACCTTATTGGGAAGCAAGGATCCTTGAAGTCCACATCTTTTCTTTCTATAGTGAATAATATATTAGTCAGTTTATACTCATGGCCTCCTTGATGACTGTACACTATCTGTGGAACCCCATCCCATTGTCTTGGGGGCCTCATTTTGGGGAGAGAGAAATGGTAAAATTAATTCTCACAGTTCCATCTAATTGAAGACTACCTAGGGGAAATGCCAAGGAATTGGTGGAGGGAGCAGTAGGCAAGGGGTCACCAAGAATTCTAAGCATGTGAACAACCACCAGTTTCTGCAGATTTAAATAGGGCTCAACCACTTCTACAAATATTTAGATTACCCCCTCAAAATCTTAGTTAATAAAAAATTCCTAAGCTACACATGAATCAATTGAATATTTATTTTTAAATTTTCTAAATTGAAGTGGGAGGGTTATAGATAAAACATCTCTCACCATCTTTCTTTTTTATCATTATTATTGGGTCAACTGGGAAGGATTCTTCTGCTAGAGATTCAGCAATATCTATGCTTAATAGCCAAAAACCAAACTTATCACTCTAGTACATTCAGTATTTGAAAGTCTCTATACTGAGTGCATAGAAATTTATAAAAAATAGTGTAGATACTCCACAGTATACATAATATTTTAAGAGATAAGTATGTGTGAAAAGAAAATGCAAAATTTACAGAGTGACAAGAAATCAATAGATGGTAAGGATTGCAGGAGCATATGCCTTGGTAGAGAGACCCACATGAGCTTGGCCAGTCAAGAATGACTACTGAAAATGAGCTATCTGAGCAAGAACCTTAAATAATGAGTTTTAGAAGACAAATCTTTGCTTCCTGGGAAAACTAATAATGTTTTAAGGATTAAAAGTTAGCCCAAACAAAGGAATTTATCTTGGGACTAGGGACCTGGTACACAAAATTCATGCACATTAAAAGGGAATTAATTAGAGGAAATATTTTAATATTGCTATTTGCCCTTTCTCTATAATATAAGTGTCAGAGATGAAAGAAAAATTAGTAAAATGTATATGAAAATCTTCCTCCTTTCTGAGTGCGGGGCACGCCACTGGAACCAGAGTCAAGTCCCCGCCCACCCACGTGTGCCTCAAAATTGCACTAGACCCAGACCCAGCTGGGCCCACCCCCATTGGGCTAGATCCAGACCTTGCTGGCCCCACCCCCGTCAAGCCCCGCCAGGTGGGGAGCACGGACTCAGATCACCTGGCCCATCGCCAGGGCAGGGGGCTCATCTTGAGGTCCCCTGACCTGGGCCAGGGGGCATGGCCTGAGGTCCCCCACAAGCCTCTTCAGTTGGGGGGCATGGCCTTAGGTCACTCAGCCCGGTGCCAGGGAGAGGGGCACAGCCTGTGGTCCCCTGGCCTGAGCCAGGGCAGGGGGCTCGCCTTGAGGTCCCCCATCAAGCCACATGGCAGGGGATGTGGCCTGAGGTCCCCTGTCAAGCTCCGCTGGGCGG
The DNA here is from genome assembly GCA_025583905.1 of Ia io. Classification (NCBI taxonomy): domain Eukaryota; kingdom Metazoa; phylum Chordata; class Mammalia; order Chiroptera; family Vespertilionidae; genus Ia; species Ia io. The sequence continues at coordinate 59,539,155 of JAJQQW010000011.1, read as the reverse complement.
GGTACACGGCCTGAGGTCCCTGGCCGGGCATTAGGGCAGGGGGCATGGCCTGAGGTCCCCTGTCAAGCCCCATCAGGCAGGGGACATAGCCTCAGGTCCCCTGCCCCAGCCCAGTGCCAGGCAGCCTCAGGTCCATGCTGATTGCTCATTAAGGCTCGTTACAGGAACTCAACCTCCACTGTGGGTGAGGACATCTTGTTATGGTGTGATGGTCAATTTGCATATTCCATCTTTATTAGATAGGATAATAACATGTTAGTCCATGAAATTATTTAATCTCTATATTAAATTATGGATAGAGCCAGAAATGTTATGTCCAATGAAATAAGCTTTATTTTGCAATCATTTCATTTTTCTATCTTCTCCCATGCCCACAATTTTCTCTTCAACGTTTTCCCTCACTTTGGTTTTTCGTGTCAGCATAACGCTTTCCTCTGATTTACATTTCTATTATGGTCTTCATTATTTTTTTGAAGCATGTGATTCATTTTTACATGTGAATAAAATATCAATTTGTATTCTTTAGTTTTCATATAGCAACATCTACATCACTATGGGAATAATATGTCTTAATTAATAAAGGTCCAAACTAATTCTTTGAGAGTCAGACACGCTAACACCCTGGGGAAGTGTGGTTGAAGCCTGGAATCTCAAAACCATTAGGCTGTTCCTTAGAGCATAAGCCAATCAAATTATAAAGGGAAAGACTTTTGAGAAAGCCCCTGATAATAACTATTGTTGATCAGATTTAACTGCTAACAAGTACTCCAGATTCTTGTAAAGTATTAAATGTTTATGTTATCTTATAGTAAAGGTATATTTCAGAGAGTACTGCATTGTATTTTGTTGTGACAGCACTGGGCCATAAATCAGAATACAGATAATTTAGTCCCTTTTGTGCTACACTGTATGATAGCTGTCACTCTTGTGAGATAAAAAATATTATCTGGCCATTCAATTCAACTGTGTCTCTTATGGATTATATCGGTATGAGTGTGTGAGGAAATTTGAAAAGGTATAAAGTTGGAAATGAGCAAGTTATTTTATTTAAAAAACATATTTCCAATTTCTCAGTCACTCCTTAACCTATTCAAAATATGTTTTCCAAAAATATGTGACCACCATATCTAAAGATCAAAGTGACCTTTACCACTAATAAAAGGATTTAAAATAATCCCTTCCCACCTCCCAGAATATGCTCTTGCTAAGGTCATCAATAATCTTTATGTGGCTGAATTCAGTTGATACTTGTCAGTTCTGATTTTACCCTACTTCTTGGTAACCTTCAATAGAGCTGACATTGCTCTCCTTGAAGCCTACTTTTCTTGTTCAATTCAGATCACCACAATTTCCTGGATTTCTTCTTGTGCCTTGGAAATCAATTCTCAGTTTCTCTTGCTGTCGCTTCTGTTCATAATCTACCTCTAATTTTGTAGGAAGAAAGAGGAGTTCTAATTATTTGGTCCTACTTTTCTCTTTCTTACCTGTAATTTCTTATTCTATCTAGTTTTGAAATATCAGGTGATTTATTAGCATATCAGTCATGCCTTGATTACATGCTTAATCTCTGAATGGCTAGCAATATCTTATTATTTAATTAAGTGCATATTTATCAAAAGCCTATTATGTATCAGGTATAGGACAGGATTTGGGAAATAAAATAATGAAGTAGAGTTCAGGTTTTGGTCTGCATGTGACATACAATGTAGATACATTCAAAGGGTATTCATGAGGGAGTGACTCTTCATTGGCTGATGCAGTGCAAACATAAACTGGTTAGTATTTGTCAACAAGTCAGAAGGTGAACAAGATAACAATTAACCTAATGACCTATGAAAAGCCTCCAGGGACACCTGGTCTATTTTTTTCCTTTTTATTTTTTAAAAAAATGTTTAAAGTATTACATATATTAATACAGATATCTCCTTTTTTCCCCCATTGACCTTCCCCCAGCCTCCCCTATCCCCTGACACATGCCCTTATCCCACCCCCCCAGTGTCTTGTGTCCATTGGTGTGCTTATATGCATGCATACAAGTCCTTTGGTTGATCTATTTCCCTCACTCCCAAACACTCCCCACCTGGTCTATTTTTATTAACTGTTGTTTTGACACTATTTACTTTTCTTCAAATAGAGTTGTTTTACTTTAACAAAAACTATTTCAAAATAGTTAAATCTTCAACAATTACATTTAAAGAAAAGCCACTGAGATAAAATACTAATAAAACTATTCATGTTTTCCCAAAATGTGATTATAGGTTATACTCATTTCTTCATTATATGTATATATGTGCACCCACACAATACAGAAAGACACAAAGGCACAAAGAATAAATGTTATCTCTCATTATCTATTGTGATAAAAGAAAGCAACATAAAATTTTTAAAAAGTAAAAAATTCCAAAATTAATTCTGAGAAGCACCCTTGTACTGATGTTTGGATATGGAGAATTTACAGCATTGATAAAGTGAATAGAAATCCCACTTCTTTTTCCCTCCTCTTTAATGGGCACACACACATACAATTATTTACATGCAAGTATATATGTATGTAGAAATCTTTGTAGAAATTCCTGAGATATGTGTGGATCCTTGGTTTCTTACTCTCCAGTACTTCATTAATATCTCATTGCTTAGAAAACATCAACAGTTAATATAGCATATCTGGCAAGTATCTCATGTTTTCTTTTACCAAATCAGAGAACCTGGACACTCTTAAACTCTCAAATATAATTATGCAGGAACCCTGAAGTAATTTTAAAATTTGGCAGAACCACTTAACTGCCAAGCAAACAATTAAAAATAAAAGTGACACTTAACAGAACTGTAAAATATCTATGCCTCTTCATGGTAATTTATAGAATATGACATGAAAACTTGAGATGACCAGTCATGTTTCTAAGAATTTACAGAATCTGTTTGCTTTAAAAATGTCCAGTCGATTTAAAATTATACCAAAAGAATACAAACGCAGCTGTAACAAATAAGAGAGGATTTATGTTTACTAGTCATAGTATGTGTTTTGTGACATAGAAAAGGACCATTTCTTATAGAATCACATATTAGAGTTTATCACTATTGCACATAAAATAAAACTACTCCGTGAACATAACTCATCTTTAATAACTCTGGAAGATAAAGTCCATTTTATGCTAACTGATTGAGTGTGATGGGCACTGGGACTTGCCCATTTTGTTTTGAGTAGTTCTAGTTTGAGAAGCAATACAGCATAGCATTTAAGAACATAGTCTCTTAAACCAGATGGCCTGGATTTACAACTGTCACTACACACTCCAAGTGACCATGAGCAAGCCACTTAACCCCAGTGGTTTAAAGAGTTTGTTTTATTAGTACTTGCAACAGTTGGAGACATAGTAACAGCTATATAAGAATTAAATTATTACTATTTAATTTTAAAATTTTTATAAAGATAAAATAAATATCTATAAAATTAATACCTATAATTGGCCCTCTCCATCTCAGGAGCCTGCCATGCCATTTTTTGCTCTCAGATGTGCATCTCCTAACTGTAACCATCCCCAGACTTGCAACCAGGGGAGCAATGGGCAGTGGCAGCTTGTCCCAGGCTAACCTCTGAACCTGTCTCCAAGGCCCCCTTTTCTCTGACTTCCCAATGGGCTAAGAGTAGTCCCACACTGGCCCACTTCCATCACTGTGACTTTTATTTCCCCGGGAGCTGAAAGAGTTCTGCCTAGGCTCTTTTCTTTCCTATAACATTTCTAGAGAGCTAAAGCAGCCCAAATAAGGCTCTCTCCTATTGCTCCCTCCATCCTAAGACCTTTCTTGTTTCACTATCCCAAGCTTTAATAAATGTACTATCAAAATAAAAATAAAATAATAAAAATTAATACCTAACAGTTATTTAACTCTGATAATTGATAACATCCTTTATATGCATAATTATATTATATATATATTTAGAAAGAGTGGAAGAGAGAAGGATAAAAACATCAATGAGAGAGAAACATCAATCTGCTGCCTCCTACATGCCCCCTACTGGGGATCCAGGCAGCAACCTCTGCATGTGCCCTGACCTGGAATAAAACTGGTGACCTCTTGGTTCCTAGATCAACACACAAAACTGAGCCACACCACCTGGGCCATAATTATAAACTTTACAAGAGTTTGGTCCTATAAAATACAGTTAAATAACCTGAAGCACCACTGTCATAAAACTTTCTCCTAAGTATCAAGGAAAGATAAAGAAGGAAATATTGACTATCATGAATCTTCATAGCTTTGATACAATTCCTCAGCTAACTGTAACTTTACCACTTTTCCAACCAATCTACAACTCCACCAATTATGATAGACTAAAGATTCAGTGCACAAAATGCGTGCATTCGGGGGGGGGGGGGGGCGTCCCTCAGCCCAGCCTGTGCCCTCTTGTAGTCCGGGAGCCCTTGGGGGATGTCCGACTGCCGCAGAGGCAGGAGAGGCTCCCTCCACTGCCGCTGCACTTGCCAGCCATGAGCCTGGCTTCTGGCTGAGTGGTGCTCTCCCTGTGAGAGCACACTGTCCACCAAGGGGCAGCTCTTGCATTGAGCACCTGCCCCCTGGTGGTCAGTGAGCGTCATTGACCAGTCATTCTGCCATTCGGTTGATTTGCATATTAGCCTTTTATTATATAGGATATCATGTATAAAGTGACAAAATTGACTTAAACATATATTTCTATTTCAAAGATGTTAAAAATGTGGGAATAAAGGTATGTTTGAATAAATGAAATGATGCACATACTTTCTTATCACTTTATATTTTTCCTCAATAGAATTTACCAAACATGTCCTAGATAATTATTTATTTAATAACAGGTGTCCCACATAAGAATGTAAGCTCTATGAAAGCAGTCTTTGCCTCACTCATTCATGATTTATTTACAGATTAAATCTTTACTTTGCAAACTCATTCTCCTGTATAGACCGCAGATGAATCACAGCATTGATTGCCATTTCCAATACCAAAAGGTATGCAGTGTGTATGAACTTTAAAGCAAATGAATAGATTTCCACTCATAAAGATAGTCCTCAAGTACTCATATTTAAATATGGCAATCATGTGTCCCATTACACTGTTTTTCTAGCCAAATAAGTTGTCAAATAATTTTCTGTGAAGGGATACATAATAAATATTTTAAGCTTTGTGGTCCATATGGCCTCTGTAGTAACTACTGAATTCTACCATTGTGGTGAAATAGTAGCCATAGACAGTACATAAACAAATAGGTGAGACTATTTTTTCAATATAATTTTACAAAAATAAGGTGGTGAGTTGGACTGAATGCATGGGCGTGTTTGCCAAACTCTATTCTAGACCAATATAGCTAGTCTATATAGATATGTTAAATAGCACAAGCAACTCCTGTCAGTCTCTTCTTATATCACATGGTGTTCAGAAATTCTGCTCGACTAAAACCTGTGTTAGATATTAGATCCCTTTTATTCCCTATTTGTGCCATTCTGAACATTAATGTTTATATTATGAGTTTTTATTGTTCTGTTTATGGAAGAGCACATTAGCATGATAGCATTTATTAAATGTTAATTTTGTGAACTGTCCTGTTAGTTTACCTTCTGCCATCTAAAAATCCGTTAAACTTAGCTTCCATAATTTCCTTGAAATCTTTAATAGACACCTAACACCTACCTCTCGAGTGATGGGAAGTTATTAATCAACTCCATTTTGCAATAATTTTTGAACCAGCTGTGACACTACATAATCTTACTAGTATCCCCACAAGGCATATGCCTATTTTCACAAAATTAACATGTCAGTCATTGTCATACTTGGATAAAATTAATACATAGTGAAGTTGGCATTTTTGATGGGGCCTGTCAATCCAGTAATTTCAACAAAAAAGCAAATCCATACCTACTAAAACCCTACTCCTCATTTGCCTTTATCTGACAGGTGAGTCCTCTCTCAGGAAAAGACCTGCCAAAATGGGGATGATTCCAGTCTTATTTTCTTTATTGTCTCCTTGGTAAAATTATAGGTGTCTGAGAGAGGACTAAAAATGGAGGATGGTGTATCCCCCTTGGGATTCTGAAGGGTAATTTTTTAACACTTTAAAAAAAATGTAAAAGTTAGTTATCTTGGTTATTGTGAGGAAATGCAGTTTTATATGTGAATAGTGCTTGAATCTCCCAAAAACCTATGTAAGAATTAAGAATGGATAGATAAATGATGGCTAAATAAAAAATACATGTATAACATTTACATAAAACTAGGTGACAAGTTAATCCCCATAAACCCTTAAATTCAGTAGTTAGAAACACAAGACCTATTGGCCTTAGCAGAGAAGAATTAAAAAAAAAAAAGCAATTAAGGCATCTGATGGATCAATAATAGGAGAACCCCCAAATATCCAACATATATTTACTAAAAAACATAAAGGGGGCAATTTGAGAATTCAGGGTAAAACTGAAAATCATTTCACTTAACCCAAAGATAAGTGAGTGCAAGTTGCCTGGGCTCAGGTCTACAAACTTTGCAGGGATATAATATTTGTGAATGCTCAACACAAACCAATTTGGACTCTTTCTAGAATATGTTTTTTTTGCTTTTTGTTTCTTTTATTGAGGAAAAATTTCTTGGATTGAAATATAATTCAAGGGGCAATTGGGCCAGCAGGGGAGCAGTTAGGTGTCGATCAGGCTGGCAGGGAAGTGTTTAGGTGGTGATCAGGTTGGCAGGCAGAAGCGGTTAGGGGCAATCAGGCAGGCAGGCAGGCGAACAGTTGGGAGACAGCAGTCCTGGATTAGGAGAGGGATGTCCGACTGCCCAGATTGGAGAGGGTGCAGGCTGGGCTGAGGGACACCCACCCCGCCCTCACCCCTCACCGTGCATGAATTTTGTGCACCAGGCCTCTAGTAAAAAATAAATCTACTTGTGAATGTAGGCAAAACAATAAAGTGATCTTAAGAAATAATTAATTATTGTCAACATTTTCAAAAGCAATAGTTTTTTTTTTTTTTCATGAGAACAGCTATACATATGTAAGATAATAAAGAGGAAAAAAAATATTAGCCAAGAGTTTTATACAGGATGGGGCAAAAGTAGGTTTATAGTTGTTTGTATGAAAAATAATATAATAATTAATAAATAATAATACAAGAATAAACTGTGTTTCACATACAACTGTAACTCTTCTTTTGCCCCATCCTATATATACCCATCTTGATGTTCAAGTGTAAAGAGCATAGTCAAATTGTTCCAATATGCAAGTCTCAGAATATATTTCCCCAAGAGAACTTCCAGAATAAGCATCAGATTACCAAATTACTACAGAAAAAATTGCATAAACTGGTGGTAAACATGAAATATAGTTACTTATAGATTTAAGACTAAAAGAAGGAGAGAGTATAATTATAGTTAACGACTCTAGATCTACACAAGACTTCTTGGGTCATATAAAAATAAGTCAGAATACAACTTAACAAGTCTCCTAATAATTGAAATTGGAACAATTTAAACTTCATTAAGGGTAAAAATTGCAATTGATTTGAAATTCATCAAATATGATTCAAACAATTGTCATATTATTTAAAAAGAGATTTCTTCCAAGAAAACTGGAACAGATGTATTTTGCCCTATTCTTTCCAATAATTACAGCCCCAAACCATGGATATTATATATAAAACAAATGTATCAACATTTAAAAATATTTTTAATTAATTTTAAAGGGAGAGGGGAGAGAGAGAGAGAGAGAAACACTGATATGAGAGAGAGCCATCAATCAGCTGCCTCCTACATGCCACCCACAAAGGATCAAGTCTACAACCTGGCATATGGCCTGACTGAGAATTGAACCAGTGGCATCATGTTGCAGGGGACAATGCTCAACCAACTGAGCATACGGGCCAGGGCAAGGTAAGAACATTTTAAAAAATGGAGAGAAGTCACACTAATTAGTGAACTTAGACTCAAGGAACAATGTAGTGATGAGTTCCTCAGCTTTTCTTTTTGCTACTCATACCCAAGATTTGAAGGTGAAGAAGCTGGTAACCTAGAAATGCCAATATTCACAGATAAACCAAGCCCCAGCAAAGTCAGCTCTTTTGAGCCAAAGAACCAGGAAAGGGACAATTTAGCAAGACCATTTTTTTTTTTACGAGATAAGTGCTTTATAGTCCATAGCATCCAAACACCAGAGAAACAGATAGCCCAATCCCTACCTACTGCAGCAACACTGGAGTAGGATTTTCAATTTTTATTCTCGTGAGGATGGAATAAGGCACCTCAACACCATCAGCGGGATGTCAAAGGAAGTAGAATATGGAATCTGGGCTTTACTGTCAGCTGGTAACAAGACCCACTACACCACAATGACAATGGAGATCAGGTGGGCAATGTGGACTCACACGCTTACCTAACAATAACTTGGTCTCCTCCTTTCCTGCTGGGATGGTATCAGAAGGAACAAATGAGGAGTTGGGACTTTTACCAACACCCAGTGGTACTAACTTGGTTTCAGTAGAGACCACATGTGTATCTGGAAGTTTACTCTACACCCAGCAGTAATGAGTAGCCACAGCCCCTTAGGAGCCAATGAAAACCAATGAAGAAACATAGACTTGTGCAACTTCTGGAATATAGAGGTGGTATCATTTTCTGTATTCCTTTTCTGAAATGGTATTAGAATAAGACAATTAAAACAGAACATAATACAAAAATGCCCATGTGTCAATTGAAAATCACTTATCCTATCAAACACCAGAGAGATTTCAAACTGAAAGAAAAAACACAATCAATAGATGCTAGCATTGAGATGACTTAAGATGTTAAGGTTATTGGATAAATATTTTGGAACAGCCCCAATAAAAAAATGCTTCAATGAGTAATTACTGGTATGTACTGAGTTAAAACAAATGGAAAAGAAATGTATGAGCTTCACAAAGAAATGGAAGATATAAAAATAAAAATGTTAGAATTAAACAATAAAACTAATAAAAATAAAAAAGCTCAGTGGGTGGGTTCTATAGCCAAATGTAGATGGCAGAGGAAAAAAATCAGTGAACCAGAGACTGGAACAATATAAATGACTCAATCTGACATTATAAGTAAAATAAACTAAAAATTAAAATGAAAAAAGACTCCGATATCCGTAGGCCTGTAACAAATGTTTAAATGCTTATGTGATCAGAGTCCTGGGAGAAAAGAGGAAAGAGCAGGGTTGAAAAAGTACCCAAATAAATAAAGGCTGAAGATTTCCCAAATCTGGCCATAAACCTGTAGATTCAAGAAGAGGCGTAAACAGGATAGAAACCCAAGGAAAGTGTGCCAAAAGTCATCATAATCAAGCTCCCCTCCACCCACCTTTCCTCTGGTAACCACCATACTATTGTCCAACAGTTGCTTGTTTGTAAGTCTGTCTTGTCTGTTCATTTGTTGCTTTCAGTTTTATATCCCACATAAGGGGAAAATCATATGGTTCTTGACTTTCTTTGTCTGATTTGTTTTGTTTAGCATGATATTCTCAACATCCACCCATGTTGTTGCAAATGGCAGTGTTTCATATTTTCTATGGCTGAGTAGTATTTCACGGTATATATGTATCACATCTTCCTTATCAAATCATCTATGGAAGGACATTTCAGTTGTTTCCATGTCTATGCTATGAATAATGATCTTAAAAACCTAATATTATTTTATAATTCTAAAATGCTACAGGAATTAATAGAAATTTAGTTTGGTATTGCAAACTAACGTACACATTTAGGAATTGGGGATCATTTTTTAAAAAAATAACAGCTTTGTCATAGCTAATAACTGGAATCTCTCACACGTTCTTAAAGAGATGAATTATTATACTATAGTATATTCATAACATGGAATACTTCTCAGAAATAAAAAAAAAATGGACTATTGATACACATAGCCACTTAGCTATCCAGATAATTGGGCTGAATGGGAAAAGTAAATTCAAAATACTTCTTGTATAATTCCAGTTTTATAAATTCTAGAGATGACACAATGATAAAAATTGTGAACAGATTAGTCATTGTCAGAGATGATGGAGAGGCTGGGAGCATGGCAGAAGTGGCTGTGGCTTTCAAAGGAAAAGAAGAAGGGCCTTTGTGGTGATGGGGGTGTACTGTGTCTTGACCCTGTGGATATCAATAGCTTGCTTGTAATGTTGCATGATAGTTTTGTAAGATGTTCTCATTGGAGAAAAACAGGGTGAAAGCTTCCTGGGAATTGTTTGTATAATTTCTTATAACTGCATGTATATAAAATTATCTCAAAGTAAAAAGTTTATTAAAAAAGGAAGAAAGGAAGGGGAGGAAGGAGGGATGGGGAAGGAGAAAGAAAGAGAAAGGGAGGAAGGAAGAAAGAGCCTCGTTTGTGACCTTTGATGCACTACAGAGAACCAATTTATTTTCTTGAAAAATAGTAAATAGTAGGGGGGGAAAGCCTTGCCTTTATCCTGCCTTTTATATATTAACTATAATGGTGAATAGACTAGTAGATAAGTGACAGCTTCTCTCTATAGTTATTTAAATTAATAAATAAAAATCAAAGTTGGAATTAGAATATTACCATTTTGCAACCCTAAAAAAAATGATTCCACGCATTCCAAAATAATTGTTTACCTTCACAAGCAAGCAGAGGTAATATTCTTCCTGCATAAAGGAAACATCATCTGTAGTCTTGAGCACGTGACAAAACTGAGTCTAATCAAGCCTTTGGGGTCTGCTGCCTTTTTCCAGGAATTAGAGGAGACAAGGGATGTTGAGCTATACCATGATTATGAAATCAGAAAAATCCAGTTTGTGGGATTTTGTTTTGTTTTGTTTTATAAACAGGGAACTATAAGAGATGTAGTAAGAATTTGCAGCCAATTAAAACACATTTAAAAACTGAACAAGATTAAATTATAGTTCTAAGGAAGCACAATCTGATATTAAAACTAGAAGAGTTCATGAGAACATGATTCCTCTGACTATCAAGAGAGCACTTCATTTGCAGGGAAGGGGGAGTTGTAATTGAATTAGGACCATTGGAAAAGACTTTCAGAGGGCAGGCAAAATTCTGTTCCTTGACTTCGGTTATGGTCACAGGGATGCTCACTTTAAACTACTTCAGTAAGCTCTGCATATATTTTCTATTATACCTTTTAATTAAAGCTTTAAGAAAGGTTTGTTTTCATCAAACTTTTTCCACATTCTAAAAATGCTTTGAAATCCTTATATGAAATCATTTTTATAATATACCATTGAGGGAACTACAATATTTATATAACAACTAGAGGCCTGGTGCACGAAATCCATGCATGGGTAGGGTCCCTAGGCCTGGCCAGCGATCAGGGCCAATAGGGACCTTCTAGATGCTGGCTGGGGCATTCCTTCAGGCTGCCAGCTGGGGCCTCTCTTTCCTGGCTGCAAGCTGCTAGTCTGGGCCTTCCTTCGTTCCACACTGCCCCCTGGTGGTCAGCAGACCTCATAGTGAGCAATCTAACTCCTGGTCTCTCAGTCGAACTCCCGAGGGGACACTTTCCATATTAGTCATTTGTATATATAGATTTGCCATAATAGAACAATTGTGTTCTTTTTATTTAGTTAGTTTTTAATTATCACTAATTAAAAGTACAGTAATTATTAAAGGTATGGTAAGCATGCTTTCTGTTTTATAAAAAATCTTGAAATATTGACTGTGTTACAGTTTTAGCATCAGGCACACTGGTCCTTTGCTTATTGCCACCAACATAAAAAAAATCTGTAATGACCTGAGCATTTGCAATCTAAGTCTTTATTTAACATTTAAGCAATCCCTCTCATACCTTATAGATTGTTTTTTGGGGGAGGCAGGAGGGAATTAATCTACTTAATGAGACATTATTACATTTTGAGAAAAACAAGCCTGCTTTTTAGTATAAAACTAAAGCCCCTTGTTAATATTAGAAATGACCTGAAGAGCAAATGAAACTGGTAAGTTCTAACTTTAATGTTGACTTTTGCAGTGTAGATTATTGTCCTCACCCCTCCCCACCTGCTCAAATATAGGAAAGTATACTTTACTCGTAAATCCACAAGAGGAAGGGTTCTATGTAGACTTACTGTGGAGAAATTCTTCAGCTCCTCTATGTGTTTGAAATACATGGTGGGCCAAAAGTAGGTTTATAGTTGTGAGTACATGAAACAGTATATATTCTTGTATTATTATTATTTATTAATCATTGTATTATTATCCATGTAAACAACTGTAAACCTACTTTTCCCCAACCGTGTATTTGTTCCTTCAATTACATTGATATTCAGTACACAGGGAAATGGTGATTTAATTCGTCAATATTATTTACAGCTCTATAGCCAATATTGTATACCATATTAATATATTAAGAATAAAAAAACTAATTATGCATTTATTGCTTACATACTTATGAACTAATTATACTACCAATGGAAAATGTCTTTTCTGGCTGTTCGACTTCAATAAAGGTATTTTTTATAATCTTTACTTGGCATTTATTGTGCAATAAATGTCTTCATAAATATAAATTCAATGCTTTCCTGAGAGAGCCCATTTAAAATAATAAATGCGTTCAACAATGATTTTGTTTGGAAAACATGAGTTTTAAATACTGAATACGTAGCAACCTATGTCGGTTCCTTGGAATTCTTCTTCTTCCATTATAACAGAAATTTAAAGCCCAAGAGACAGAATTTTTTATTGCAGCTTTTCAGTTACTTTTCAACTTAAAAAATAGCAGGTAACCATAGATTGTGATTGTCTCAAATGTTCTTTCTTCGTTTACCTCTGCGTGCTGTTCTATTGTGAGTTGGACATATTACTAAGTATAAAATGTGTTATAAGTAGATCATTCCTAGTACAATTAGTAGAAACGTGTTCTGTGGCATAATAGGCAATTAGGTCCCAGCAAGAAAAAAAACACCAAAAAACATTGTGTGGTATAAATTCCCACCAAAGAAATACGACAAAACTGGCGGTAAAATGAATAAGTAATTCCAAACCTATCGTTAGTGAAACATAATTACTATAAACCAATACTATTCCTAAATTAAAGCAATGTAAAATATAATTAAACAGGCATTACTTAAAGTTCAGATGCAGCCTTAGCACATAATAAGGAATGACACTTAATTATATGACTATAAAAAATGCATTAGTAATCAATGTACTCCCAAACTGAACACCTCTTAGAGAAAAGATGGAAGATAATAGAATCAATCAGGTCTTAATGATTCAGTATTTCTTTCATTTATTCAATCATTTACTTACTCATTCTACAAATATGGCAACATGAATTTAACTGAGTTGTGTGGTCATAGACTTTATAATCTAGTGCAAAGAGGAAGAAATGAATAATGAAATGGATAGGTAATAACCCCTTAAGTGGTAAGTGCTTAAAGGAACCTGAATATAATTAAGGAAAAATGGGACGGGGTTCGGGCTGCTATTTTATGAAGGATGATTAGGCCAATCTCTCTGGTGTGGTGAAAATTGAGCAAGGAGTTTATGTAAATGAAGGAGGGAGAAGCTTCAGAAAGAGGAAATGGTAATTAAGGCCCTGCAGCACTTGGATAGTGAGAAGGTCAAGGACAGCTGTATACTAGCTGATGAGGCTAGGGAGGGGCAGATCACATGGAGCATGGTAGGACATGCTATGGAAGTTGGATTTCACTAACTCAGATGGGAAACTGGCAGAAATTTTGGAAGAGAAGATACAATCTTGACCTGACATATTTAAAAAATTGCAGTGTTGCTTCTAATACTGGGGAGAAAGTACAAGGGTAGAAGGAAATAGAGTGTCTGGTGAGGATCCAAATGCAATGATGCAGGCCCAAGATAATGGCATTTGCACCAGGGCAGTTGCTGTCAAGGCAGTAAAAAGAGAGAAAAATCTTGGCATCTTTAAAAAGTACTTTGATCTGCTGAGGTCTGAGCTGTGGGGTAGAGAAGAAGGGGAGTTGATAATCATGCTAAGGTTTGGCACCTGAGCCACTGGAAGTCTAGAGATGCTGTTTTGACATGGATAAAAAAGAAGGGGAGACAGTTGTTCCAATAGAAATGTCAATAGGCAGATAAAAATATATCTACGTTTATTTTATATATTACTAGAAGCCTAATGCACAAAATCGTGCAAGGGGCTCAGCCCTCTCAGCCCCTCGCAGCCTTGGCTGTCCCTCACAGGCCCCGCTTTGTCCAGAAGGTCATCCGCACAGTCTCTTCTGCTGTTTGGTCTAATTAGCATATTAGCTCTTCATTATATAGGATTCACAGAACACACAAATATGCTGTACATGAAGAGACAGTGAGAGAGTTAGAAATGAGATGGTGTCTGCTCCTGTCTAGAGACATTCATTTAGGGGTCCTCAGCCATATATGATATTTAAACCCCTTAAACTTCATGTGATCACTAACACAAATATGCATTAAAAAGAGGCCTGGGACTAAAACTTGGAGCTCTGAAATATATTCTGCTCCCTGAGTAATCCATGATTATAATCATGTATAATTTTTCCAATGCCTTTTACTTGAACAATGTCTACTTTTAGTTATGTGGGAAAATTAAAGTGTAACTAATTAAAGGCCCTAGAATAGTTGTGATATACTTGAAGAAGAAGTTTAATCCCTGTCAGATGTTATAGTAAAATTAATTTTGTGTGGAATGAATAATTAAATAAAGATATAAAACCATGGGACAGGTCTGAGAAAGTATTTATTTGATCTTAAAGTGGTAAAATCATTTGAAAATCTATACCTAATGGAAGAAATGGTAAATTAATGGCAAAGTAGATTCAACTACATAAACACTGAAAAAAAATGGCATATCAATGAACAGCATAAAATTCAAAGTAAATGGTAAATATATAAATATATACTTTGCAATATAAGAGAAAAATAATAATATGCATATACATTATACATAACATATTATAAAATTTACATAAATCTAGAGGAAAAAAATACACCAATAAAAATATGAGTAGCCCTGGCCAGTGTGGCTAAGTTGGTTGGAGCATTGTCCTGTGTACAAAAAGTTGGCAGGTTCCATTCTGGTTCAGGGCACATACCAGGTTGCAGGCAACCGATTGATGTTTCTCTCTCTCTCTCTCTCTCTTTTTCTTCCTCTCTCTAAAGTAAATAAAAAAAAATATTCCAACAAATCTCTCAAAACATCTATATTAAGATTTCTTAACAAATTGCAATTTAAGAAACATACTACTTAAGAAAGTGGCAAGAAAGTGGCAATATTAGATACTGAACAGGGTCTAAGTGTAGACAGGATGAAAATAAAAGTTTCTTTAAAACACTGCTAAAAAAATGTATGTTGTATGTTGGTATAACTTTTTGACAGATAATTTAGCATTATTAATAAAAATTTTAAAGATTCCAACAATCTTTGGCCTAGAAAACATTTTGGGATTTTTACTCCAAAAATACAATAAGGTGTGTTTCCTTAATGGTGGCATTTGACTCATCAATTTTATATTTATAACATTATTTCATGATAAAGGATTTATGCTTTTTAGAGGTTGTTGTTGTCTGTTTCCTTTTAATTATAAAGAGGATGACTTGAGAGTGGTTCCTCGTATCTTCCTTTAATATTGTCTCATAGACTAATATCGAAACCAAATTTTTGAAGATTTAGTCATGTGGATGATTTCTTTTCATTTTCCCTTCCCTTGGTTTTTCCCAGAGGTCTTTTAATGGAGTAGGGGAAGGTTTAAAAATTCATCTCAAATCAACATTTTTCCTGGAAATCCTCTGTTAATGTGTTTAAGTGGTTTCTGACACCTGATCCCATCCGTGCCTTTGGCTTCTGATGTTCTATTTCTATATGATTGAACAGTTGTCACCTTTCTTAATCTATGTACCTTCATTTTTCAATGTGTCATATATTACCCGTTGCTATCTCCTCCTCCTTCAAATCCTACTTTGGACTTTAGAATTCCTTCTTCTATCCTTCTTGAATTCTTGCCGCTGGGCTACTAATATAATTGGCACAAGGCAGAATAACAGGAGAATAGCCCACACTTTATTATGTGTACATGGAAGAATTAAAAGAATAATTCTCTGTGAGAGATTGGTAACAGGTCATATAGGTTTACTTTATGTAAAGAAACAAATTTGTGGAGATTTGACAAGACAAGGAGCATATGTTTTGGGGTATGTCATTGATAAGAAATTTAAGTAAAATGGAGGCTTAGGGCCGTAAATTAGTAAAATTAATAAGGGTTTGTTTACAAAGACTTCTCAGCTGTAGATTCCCTATCTCTGGCGATAACACTGTCTCTTTTCGTTAGCGTGATTATTGCTTGTTAGCTCTTTTACATCAGGGAGGGCACCTTCTGCATGGAGATTAATTTCCTGCATTTGGAGAGACAGGAAAGTCAGAAAACTTCACTCACTCTTGCTGCTTCTCAAGTGATTTTAATTCTAAATAATCAATATGTCATGGTGGGATATTTTGGGGTGGCCTGCCATGGGCCCCAACATATGTTTGCCTTTTTTTCCTAGCTGAACACTCAGTTCTTTGTGCTAACCTTTCCTGATCCTTGCAGAGCTTAATAGAGGGAGCACCATAAATACCTATTATTTTGAGTAAAAACTTAAAAAAACTGATGTAGGTGTGAAGTGAAAATTCATGAGTTCATTTTTTTTTTCACAGTACCTATAATGACTTTATTATATATTTTTTTTAAATTTAGAGTTGCCAAAAAAAAAAAAAAAAAGAAAAAGAAAAAGGTACAGGAAGCAGTTAAAAATGACTTACTATTAATTCTATTGATAATTTTTATTCTGCTTTTGAGCAGTATTGCTGCTTATAAAATAGAAGTTTAGTGAACTTATCCTTTGGATATTGCAAATAGAATGTGTTAAAATCCACATGGTATGAACCAGACAACCATGCTAAAATTAATGTGATACACATTGTCTTCAAATGTCTTGATATTTATATTTCCTTTACATGTTATTTTAAGACAGTCAATAAAAGATTAAACTCTAAATGAAGTGAACCTTTGACAAGTCACTTCTAACTATAATCATTTAGAAGACTCCCAATGACTCAAAATGCACATTATGCAATCAGAGCTGGTATTCCACTAGTAGGATTGGTATAGTCATGCCATTTGTTAAAACATAAAACTGCTTCTATACTGGTTGGTAAATAGCTTTTATTATGAGCTTCCTGAGTGGCTATCACCTATTCTGCCCTTGCCACCTGACTATTGAGATTAGGAGCACTTCATTGCTCCTAAAACCTCTAAATCACTGGTGCATGCATATACTGCTAAAATTAATTTTAGCATGCTGTGATTACTCAGTCTATTACATAAGCTAGTTTTAAAAGAATTTATTTCCTTTTGAAATTTAATTCATCTTCTCCAATTTTATAACCTTAAAAATTCCTCAGATTAAAGTATCTATTTCCCCAATAAAAATTGAACCTTGCTCTGACATCGTACTTTCTTTAAAAAGAAGAGGCGTTGCCCTAGCTGGTTTGGCTCAGCCTGTGGACTGAAGGGTTCCGGGTTTGATTCCAGTCAAGCGGACATGCCCAGGGTTACAGACTCATTCCCCAGTAGAGGGGTGCAGGAGGCAGCCAATAAATGATTCTCTCTCATCATTGATGTTTCTCTCTGCCTCTCCCTCCCTCTCTGAAATAAATAAAAATATATTTTAAAAAAATAATAATAAAATGAAGAGACATAGGAATAATGACCTTGGATTATCTGTCAGAAAAGGAGCTTTATATCTGCTGGTGGATATAGTCCATAAATAACACAGGGCTAAAGGCAAGGAAGGAATGGCATGGGTGTGTGCCATATGGGCATTTTAGGGATTGCGGTAATTTCAGTAGGTCTTAGAAATATGACAGATATTAGAAGATCACAAGGGAAATGGGACAACTCAAATTTTGTCCCAGAATTATAACTAATAGGAGATACTGTTCCTTTGCTTATCTTTTATTGTTATACTATACTAGAGGCCGTATGCACGAAATTGGTGCAACAGTAGGTCTTTGCAGCCCTGGCCACCCTCACAGCCCCTGCTTTGTCTGGAAGGTCATCCAGACGGTCGTTCTGCTGTTCGGCCGTTTGGTCGATTTGCATATTACACTTTTATTACTATAGATATTTTTCTACAAATAATCTTTTACTAAATACTCACAGTTGCATCTAATACTTATTTGCATTGTATTTTTAGCTATTAAAATCTTCTTTTGAATACCTTATATCCATACAAATCAATATTATATTATTAATTTCTCAAAAAATAGAATTGTAGTTCAGATAAAATTTTTAAAACAATATTCAGGTTAATGTATGTACAGTGTATAATAGACAAATAAAAATGCAAGTAAATCATTCTTCATTCAGAATACTAATGTTTATATGACAATAAACTGGTTCTCAGGTTTTGTAGATTTACATATATTGGTATAAGAATTTAAATAGAGCCTGCCTGATAATTTTTTTTTTTTCAAAAATTAGGTTGGTTACTTAGTATTACTTTGGTTTAATTTTGCATGTAATTTAAAAAGGGTTAAAACTTACTATTAATTATATAATAATTTAAATCTTTTGCAAATGCATATGTTGGACAGCAATTACTCCCATAATCATTGATTAGGTTAAAAACAAAGCTTTAGCCCTGGCTGGTTTGGTGCAGTTGGTTTGGAATCATCCCATGCACCAAAGGATTGCCAGTTGATTCCTGGTCAGCGCACATGCCGAGGTTGAGGCCTTGATCCATGCAGGAGGCAGCCAATCAATGTTTCCCTCTCACATTGATGCCTCTTTCTCTCTCTCTCCCCCTCTCCTGTCCTCTCTCTCTAAAAAAAAAATAATAATAATTAATAAACAAATAACAAGCATTTAGAATCTAGCATACAGATAATTATTTCTCAGCTTCACCTTTCAAGTTGCACTAAGTTTTTTAATGTCTCTGCACCTTGTTTCCCTTATATATAAAATCAGGAAAATATAATAGAATGATGCAGGTAAAGTGCTTCAAACAGCCTCTAGAACATAAATGTTATCAATTATTGTAATAAATCAAAAGATTCTTCCTCTTGTGCTAATTATTGAAAAGCATTCCACAGAGTATGCTCCAGTGTCATTTCAACCCAAGGTAAATAAAATAAAATATTGTTTCATACAATGTTTATAATGCATGAGTTAATTTTAGGGATGTATATTTGTTGTTCCTACATTGTACATGCTATATTATAACTTAAGTAGGAGGAATATGTAGTCATAATTTGTTTACTTAGCAAGATAATTTATTGATGTTTGTAAGAAGTAGCAATTTACTTTAATCTTTGTGATACTGACCTAGCTAGAATCTGCTATCAAGTATATGCTTAAATGGTTGTTGATGAAATGGCATTAAAATAAGGAACCAAGGAACCAATAGTTGCCATTTCGGAGAACTGCATTGCAGAAATAGAATAAAGAGAATGCTCACCCATTAAGGAGTGGGGACCAGATATGTCATTTTTACACTTAAACATCCACAGGACCTTTTCCAAGATGCTTTCTGTTCATTAGGGATGGAAAGGCCTAGTGATATTCAAGTAGGAAAGATTAGATATTGTGATAAACGACAGAAGAAAAGAAGTGGATCTTGTAGTTATAAATCAGCCTTACTCAAGGTATTATTTGAAGAGATTATTATTATTTGAAAGAACTCATAATGTCTTTCCAGAAACATAGTTATGATCTGGTAAGGGGTAACGGGTTTAGCCAGGGTAATAAGGCATTACAAATCTCTTTGTTAGTTGATACATTTAATTTTTAGAATCTGACATAAAATTCCAATAATTATGGAGGGACTGATTCCCTTATCATAATTCAAAATGTGAAAATACACAGTCTTTGAGCTGCTAAAATATTAGATTTCAAAAATATGCATCAAGAGTCTCACTATATTTGAAACACAAAGGTGTAATTTCTCCAATTGATGACATAGGTGAAAATTTAAGAAATATTATCTTCTTGCATTATCAGTAAAGAAGGCCATTGAATTTCAAACAACATATAATCCTAACTGGCTTTCCAAAGAGCCTTAGAGAACAATGTGATAGACTCAGTGCTTAAATTCCAAGCACGTGATTCCTATTGTCTACCTTTACACACTTTTTGAGTCTGGGTATTTTATATTTTTCAGAGTGGTTCATATATCTTCTCTCATTTAATCCTCAAATGGGAAATATATTAGATGAGTAAAACAAGTTTTATGATTCTCTACCTGTGAAAAATTATCTAAAAACAAAATGAGAAGAGACTACATAACTAAAAAGTAGCAAATAAATATGTTTTTTCCCATTTTTCTTTAATTATTTCCTTTTTTTAAAGAAGAACTTGGACTGCTTTATTCTTTCTATTCTAGCGTCTCTGCAACCAGTGACATGCATTTGTGAGGTAGGTCACTGGTGTTAATAATTTATAACATTAGTAATTGCATTGGTTATCTATACTGCAAAACTAGCCACAAAATTTAGAGAGTAAACTAAAAATATAGTTTTTTTTTTTTATTTTGTGGATTGGAAGAGAGTTTCTTCTGCTAATCTCAATTGATGTCGCTCATGCAGCTACATTCAGTTGGCATGTTTGGTTGAAGAATGGATTTAATTGGGAAGACTGAGATAACTAGGGATCTCTGTATGATCTTTCACACATAGTATAAAAGTGACAGCTGGAGAGTTTAGAAGTGCAATCAGCTATCATTTCTTTGCTTTTGTCATGTGTGTTGATGCTCCTTTGGCCAAGGTATTTCAGCTGGACAAGCCCAGAGTCAAAGTGGAAAGGCATTATCTTCAATCATGGATGACTGATGAAGTGATAGGGGGCCACTTATGTCACACTTTATCCTGGTATGCTCTCTAAGTCCAATGATTAAGATCCAATGCCTGTAAAATACACTCACCCTTCCTATACTGCAATATCTTATCCAACCAGAGCATTAGTTTTGAAGTTTATGATTGTTACCTGTATCAGTTCTGAATATCAATAATGCTTCTTACATGCAGTCCCTTTATTATGTTCCTGTTGTTCTAGAGATTCATAAAACTAAAGACAAATTATACTTTTACACTAGCAGCACACAATGATGAGACTAGTATAGGATAACTGTAATTGACACTTCAACTCAAAAAGTTAAAAATGGCCTGAACCAGTTTGGCTCAGTGGATAGAACACCGGCCTGTGGACTGAAGGGTCCCAGGTTTGATTCTGGTCAAGGGCATATACCTTGGTTGTAGGCACAACCCCAGTAGGGGGTGTGCAGGAGGCAGCTCATTGATGTTTCTCATTGATGTTTCTAACTCTCTATCCCTCCCTTCATCTCTGTAAAAAAATCAATGAAGTATATATTTTTAAAAACATTAAAAAATGGGAGGAGTATCTGGACCATAACAATTCTGAAAATAGCTGGGTGAATGTCCTCATGATTCCCATGGCCATGTGGACTCCACATGCATTGGACTGATGGACTACAACTGGCAACACAAACTAAGCTAGCCTGATGCTGGATTGGACTGTGCACAAACATGGTGGGAAAACTGGGCAATGGCCCTGACTCTAGCTCTGCTAAAGGCACAGCTGGATTTCTTCCTTGGGAGGATAAAGAGAAATGGGAACATGGAAACTCAGGGGTATGATTCCACAGAAATAAAGCTTGCTACTATATCTGGTCCTCCCTTGCAAGTCTCAGAAAATTATTTTTCTCATGACATCACAAGAAGCCCACATCCCTTGGCAACAGTTGGGGACATGCAGAACTCCCCACTGCACACCTCCTCCTGGAGATTGAGCCCGCAACCCTGGCATATGACTGAGAATAGAACCAGTGATTTATTGGTGCATGGGATGATGCTCAACCACTGACCCACAGCAGCTGAGCCTCACTTTTAATTCAATTTAATAATACACCCTTAAAAATGCTGTGAATTTCACATGCATGTAATGGTTATTTATACCATGCTTCAAAACCCGTATCTACAATTATTTCTGAAATAGAATTCTCCATATTTTTTGTAGAGTGTTGAAAAGATAAAGCCTTTAAAAAATTTGTAGGAACCATTTTGTGTTCTACTTTATGTCCCCATAACTGTTTCTAAAATACTAACAAAGGATCCTAAAGCTACACTAAACTTAATCTTTACTCTTAAGGCCATTCATTTTTTCTTTTGATAATCTTTTACTAGTTGGAGAGAATACAGTTTACTCTTTAAATTGAGTCTTGTGCCCTCTATATTTTCTACTAATACCATTTCAAACTGAAATTTCCTACCTTATTTCAGCATTTCTTCCTGTACCTTAATGTATACAGCTAATAAAAACAAATTCACAGTATCCAACCTGGAATCATAGATTCAAAAGCTCATTAAGAACATTTTATGTTTTGTAGTTAACCACAGAATATGGCATTGCCAATTGTTTTGCTACAAAAAAAAAAAAATCACATAAGGCCACTTTTTTTCAGACTCTAATAACAATTGGTTTACTTCCTTTCCACTTTCCACTAACATTTTGTCTGCCAGTCTCCCAACTTTCCCCAACAGCCTTCTTGTCACATTTCTAAGCTTTGCCCACTCACTATGGAGTATCAAAGTCAGTGCTAACTATATCTTTCAAATGTCTATTACAGTAGAGCCCTACTTCTAATAAAATTTTCTGGTCAGTTATCTATTGTTGCATAGTGAGTACCATTAATGTAATAATATGTAACTGTAACCAAGTTTGTCTCTCTTAAAATTGATTTACTTGTATTAGAAACAAGATTGGCTTTATCTGCAACTGATTTAATTTTTATAACTCAGCAGTATGAATATATGTCAATCCTTTTAAGTAATTACTGTGTGCCAGGAATTGTGCTAAAGACTCAAACTCATTTTCTTATTCTTCCTTCACAACCATTTCTTCAATGAAATTCATGGCATCATCGGTATGGTAACTGAGGCTTAAGAAAGGTTTTTATACTTCTCAAGGTCCCATAGAATGTGATAAATTTGCCATTTGAACCTTATTATTCTGACTGCAGAAACAATACTCTTTTTTTTAAATATATTTTATTGACATTTTACAGAGAGGAAGGGAGAGGGATAGAGAGTTAAAAAACATCGATGAGAGAGAAACATCGATCAGCTCCCTCTTGCACACCCCTTACTGGGGATGTGCCCGCAACCAAGGTACATGCCCTTGACCAGAATCGAACCTGGGACCCTTGAGTCCGCAGGCCAATGCTCTATCCACTGAGCCAAACCGGTTAGGGCAGAAACAATACTCTTAAACACTACACACTGCTGCCTAAAATGTCACATACCTAACATTAAGGCCTTTGGGGACTTAATGATCACAAGGGTTATCAATAATCAGGTCTTCTTTATTTGTAAAATGGGGACAAGCTTAGTGTCCAATAGTAGGTTCTTGAATAAATCCAATTTTGTAAAACTCAATATGATCTATTTGTTGGAGGAGCTATATTCTGACTATGTATAATAAGTTTAAAAATTGAATTTCCATATTTCATTCAAAAACTCTTCCACATAGCACTGTGAAATGAACAGCAGATTGGGGCCCTCCAAGGTGTGAGATTGGAGAATGGAGTTGCAAATTCACTACATTTCTGTGACAAGGTTTTCCTCCTTTTCCCTTAGAGACTGGATGGGGATGCTAATTAAAAATATTTAAAGAAATTACGGTTTACCACATTCAAATATAAACAAATGTTAAAATTAAATGAAAACAGTGCTACCCCTTAGAAGTCTTTAATTTGCTTTCATGAAAGGAAAATAATTCTAATTGTCATCCAAATTGTTTATATGCAAATTATACTTTTCACACTGCATTAGAAAACTTAAGTCTTTTAAAGGGCTTTAAATCTTATTCTAACAATTGTATTTTTCTCTTTAGTTAAGAGCTTTCTGAGGTAGACCTTCACTCTAACTTCTTCTAAACTATTAGCAATTCAAAATGTAACTTAAGGTAAGAAAAATGTACCTCTTTCAAAATCAAAATCTAATGATTCTAGAAATTGGTCTGTATGTTATTGTTAGGAGAAGGTAGGGAAGAGGCTAACTTCTGCCTTCTGCTCAGAGGAATGCTGTAAGAAGTCTGAGTCAACAGCCCTCATGGGTAAATCCATACACAGCAGTACAGCACAAAGGGTTAGCCAGACACAGGTATAACATGGCAGCTACATAGTTTGTTCTGTGAAAGGATGTAAATGAGATAGTCTCAGACATCAACAAATAAAAGAATCCCTAGGAATCCTTCAGGTACCAAAGAGGGCCTTATACTCCTCCTGTTCTCTTTTCATCTGCTCACTGTCAGAAAAAGAGCAAAAACAAAAATGAAAGCCATTGAGAGCTCAAAACTTCATAGCTAAGCAGAATGTGTGTTTGAATAAAGAAAATGAATGCATTTTTCTTTAGGGGAGCTATATTTTATCACATAAGAGAAATTAAATATTTGAAATGGAAACTGGATTTCATAAACATCAAGATGAAAATATTCCTTTCAATTGTTTCTTACAATGAGCAATGTGTATATCATATCCTATCTAATAATAGACAAATATGCAAATTGACCATACCTCTGACACACCCACAAGCCACGCCCACAAGCCACACCCACCATCCAATCAGGGCAAGTATGCAAATTAACCCAAACCAAGATGGCTACAGCCACAGAGAGTAAGGTTTCCTAGGTAACAGAGGAAGCCAAGCTTTCCGCCTGCCCTGGCCAGGCCTAAGCCTCCACTCAAGCTACAAAGTTTCAATTATAGAAGGTAAACAAATTCAAACAGAAATGGCGGCAGAATGGAGCTTGAGAGAGCAGGCCAGGGTTGCCGCCGGCAACAGGGGAAGCAAAGCTTTCTGCACACCCTGGCCGGGCCCATCCGCTTAAGGCAACAAAGTTTCAATTATAACCCCAACACAAATGGCTGCTGGTGGAGGGAGCCCCAGGCTTGGCTCCGCTCCAGGCTACAAAGTTTCAATTGTAGAAGGAAAATAAATTCCAGATACCAGGGCCTCTGCTTGGATTGCCAGGGGGCATGGCCAGCCTGCAAACCACCACAGGCCCCTCGCTCAGGCCACCCCACACCCCAAGGGAACCCCCACCTGATCCAGGACGCCCTTCAGGGCAAACCAGCTGGCCCCCACCCCTGTACCAGGCCTCTATCCTATCTAATAAAAGAGTAATATGCAGATTGATCATCACTGCAACACACAATATAGCTGCCCCCATGTGGTCAAGGATCCTGCTCCCATGTGGACACAAGATGGCCACCACAAGATGGCCAGCAGGAGAGGGCAGTTGGGAGGCATCCGACCTGCAAGGGAGGGCAGTTGAGAGGGACCAAGCCTGCAAGGGAGGGCAGTTGGAGGTGATAAACCCTGCAGGAGAGGGCAGTTAGGGGTGATCAGGCCGGCAGAGGAGGGAAGTTGAGGGCAAACAGGCTGGCAGCAGAGTGGTTAGGGGGTGATCAGGCTGGCAGGAAGAAGCGGTTAGGGGCAATCAGGAAGGCAGGCAGGCAAGCAGTTGGGAGCCAGCAGTCCTGGATTGTGAGAGGGATGTCCGACTGCCTGTTTACAGACAGTCGGACATCCCTTGAGGGGTCCCAGATTGGAGAGGGTACAGGCTGGGCTGAGGGACAACCCCCTTCCGTGCACAAATTTCGTGCACCGGGCCTCTAGTCTATAAATAAGTCAAAACATATTGATTTAATCATACATATAGATGAACCAGAGATTTAAATTTGCATTAATTATATACAAAATATATTTACCTCTCAACATTTCATTATGGTTATTTGTTGACATCTTATCTCCACTGAGCTTACACTTTCTTTTTTACATAAGGACATTTTGAGATAAATACTCTTGATTATCATGCAAACTTGCTAAATATAAGTGGATGGGATTCTCATTTCTGCAAACTTATACAAAACTAAATTAATTGGATACTGAAATTAAGACTATTCACATAGTCGTTCCTAAAATTGTCTTTTATGCCTACCATGCATTTTTATTTTTAGATATTCTTATGATTACTCTGGTTGTGGGGAGAGGAGCAGGAAGAGAACATTTATTTTCAGAAACAGTGTTTTTGGTATAAGTAGTCCACAACTGTGTCATATGTCCGGTCAGTGTCCTTACTGGTGGAAAATTGCTTCTATGGAGATAGAGCGCAAGTACATGGGAGAGTCAGGCGTTGCTTTCTCTAAGCTGCAGCAAATAATCTCTTAACCAGATTTATCAGATCCTAGGATGTATAGCTAATGGAGAGGGTGCTAGAAAGAAAAAAAATTCTCATATGTACTTCTCCGAATTAAAAGAAAAATAAATGGAAAGGGGAATGAATAAGGCCAATAAGGATAGTATTAGTTCTACAAAAAGAGTTTCTAGTAGGTAATTCTTTTTAGTAGATATTTCATGAGTATATTTACTGAAATAGGAGTTCATTAAAATGTGAGTTTCAGAGAAGACATGTATTACTTAAAGTGGCACCATGGCAGTGTAAGAAGAGAGCAGGCCTTAGTTAAAATCCCACTTCTGCCTTGGATATGAAACTTAAATTCTCACCTGGAATGATACAGGTCTCCAAGAATTCTTTTTAATGGCCTTTAGGGGATATCAAACAAAGGGCAAAGTGCCTACAGCCTATTGTAGATTCTCTTCTCTCAGGCCTTTAAAATGAGTAACACCCAATATGTTTTAGCTGAGTGTCATTGAGACTCAGTGGTTTGCACTATGGAATAGAGAAAATAGGATATGACCCTAACTACAATCAAATAGAAAGCATTACTACATATTTCTCTGCTGGCTATGTCTCCCTTATAAAAAAAAAAAAAAAAAAAAAAGTCAATACAGTATCATTTCAAATCTCCAATTGGCCTTGCTTTCCAATCAGTTTCTGCAGCCAGAAGCAGCGAATGGTAAACAAGGCAATAGGTGAGAATGTGAAGTTCCCAGAAATAGAAAGTGTAATTCTAATATGTAATCCACGAGAGGAAATACTTCAAGGCCTCCATTTATCATCTGTGAGTGGCCGCCTCTGTGGGGGTAAGTATATTTGCATTTTCAGGGGCAAAATGTTCTGCCTTTCATCAGAAATAGGAACCTCGCATGAAAGGAGAGAAGCAGTTCATGTGGCCCAGCTGCAATGGATGTGGAGATATTTTCCAGCTTATTTACTGCGTAGCATGGCTGCAGTACTTTGCAGGCTTTGTGGTGCCAGGAAGAGGATCTCAGCTCTTGGTTGCTCTGACGCTCTACATTTGAAGAACGTATTTGTATTCATCAATTATAACTTGTTTCCATTTCCCCTTCTCCCTCACTCTTCCCTCACCATCTACAAAACATGGCTATGTTAGCACATGCCCAATCACCTTGGCAATTCGGTTTCTCTGAATTATATATCTTGTACTTATAGATATTTCTGAGAGATTTCAAATTCCCGGTTTGTTGTAGTTGTTTTCCTAGGCATTTCCTGCATCCACTAGGCTGATGAGCTTCTCATGGTCATTTAGCCCCTACTTCATTTTGTGGCAATATTTAGCCCCAACATACATTTTGTGGCAATGTTCTTTCTAAAAAGCAAAATTTCCTTCCTGTATCAGTTGAGTTCAATCAGAAAAGACAAACCAGTGGGAGCTATATAATACAAGATATTGCAAGGAGTTGACTTACACAGTTGTGATCCAGTGGCAGGTCTGAACCCCTTAGAGCAGACTGTCAGGAAGGGCAGGCTGTCAGGAAGGGCAGGCTGGAACTCTGGACACCAGAAAAGCTGCTGTCCAGGGAGGGGAAGCCTGGGCTCCATTTTTAAGATCTTTCAGCTGATGAAATCAGACTCAACCTTGATTATCCAAGATATGTTTCTTGCCTGTCAACTGATTATGGATTTAATCGCATCCACAAAACACCTTCATACAGCATCAGTACGTGGTGAATAACAGGAGATGGTAATGTAACCAAGTTAACACATCAAAACACCTTCATGGTCTCTAAGTAATATAGTTCCTTGCAAGAAATAAAAGTCAATTACAGTACAGCTATTTTATTGGATGTTACACAGTCATTACTGCATAGTCATTAAAAGTAATGGTTCTAAATGTTTCATGAGATGGCTAAAATGCTTCTTCTGTAATGTTATTGAGGAAAGAGATAGTCAATCATGTAAACAGTGTTAATTAACTACATAAAATTTCTTAGATATAAGATGACAAGAAATGGTTCATATCAGAGGATGGAATTGTTTGTATCCTATAAATTTGAAATGTTTCAGTGGGGAGATATTTTTATAATAAATTAAGATTTCATTTAAAATTAGCACCTATGCTCATATGCTCTAAATTCAAAACATACTTGTGCTCACACTTGGCCCATTAGCTTTTTTTGAGCATCAGCTTTTGCCTAGTTTTCACTTTCTTCTTGGTCTTGTTTGCTCACACACACCTCTCTATCCTTGGTCTCCATCAAGCCCTACAAATCCATAGCCTGTAGGTGAACAAACAAAAAACTGTTCATGTTCATACTCACCATGCAAATGTGATCATATTCAGCATACTCATAGTACAGGGTTGAAAACTTACTCCCTTTGATTCTCAAATGGGGGAAAGAAAAAATAAGTTAATTTCTATAACAAAATCTAACCTTGCCTTTACACTCCTTTCAAAATGGGTATGATGATCCTCATTTTGTTCTTGAGAAACTGAGGCATTGAGGGGTTAAGTAACACACATACAATTGAAGGTAACAGATGCTCCCACTCCCAGCTTAAAATAGCCTCTTTATAGTAAACATGACCTCACTGTAAATATTTAAGCATTTCAAAATTTCTCACCCAAGTTATTTCTCCCATTATGTAGAGTTTCTCTGCCCCTTCTTCTGTCCAAAAGAATGTGTCAATTTATTGGGAAGGTTGTTATTGCTTTTGGCTTTGGGGTTGCATTGACCTCTGTCCCAGTTACTAACCTGATAAGAAGCCAGAGGCTACTATAACACATATTCTGTTCTCTCAGCAGAGGCTGTTGAGGCAATTGTTTCAGAAGAGAGGGTCTCTAATGATATTGATATTCTTAGTCATTTCAATTTTTAATATCGCTTCAGATCTTCCCAGGCTTGTCTGTGACTTCTATTTGACTCCTACATGGCCCTGCAAGGTTCATTACAAGGCCACTTTTCCCTCACAGCGGTGACCTCACAGACAAGCTTGATCAACAGGAAGACCCTCTGTACTGCCTGGGAACTGAGAGAGAATGGCAGGTGCCTCCTTAGGCTCTGTCTTTGCCAAAACATGTGACAAGATCACATCTGCTCTATGCAGCCAACAGAGGAGCAGAAAAAAACAAACTGGAATCAAAGGCACATACCTTCTCCCACTCTGCTTCTATCTCAAGTGTTCTGAGTAGTCCCACCTCTTCCCCTTGAGATTCAACCTAAAGTCAGGAAAGTGAAGCCTTTTTGTGTGAAGGTCTGTCCCAGTGGGAAAGCCGCAGGGAAAAAAAAAAGATTTTTTTTTTAAAGGAAAGAAAATGATAAGGATGGAAGATGGGGAGAGATTATCAAATCTTAATCATTCCGGCTATATTCTATTTGAATCTGTTGCCATTAAGAGTATACCTCTTGAACAATTATCTTTTTCTTGGTGGAATGTGCCTTAAGCTCACTCAATAATAAAAATGCCCTGCACCCATTATATAGGTAAGTGAGTAACAGTATTGTGGGTAGAGATTTTATATAGGTATTATATATCCTGTGGCGAGTTAGACTTAACCAGGGAAACAATACTTATTTGACTGCATAATCTTATTTATTTTTCTCATTTTATTTCAGTTATAATATATTACTTCTCTGAAAAACAGAGCCCTAGCTTTTGCAGAACTGCTACATAATCAACTGATTTGAAGTTTCTCAGTTCATATTTCTGAGTCTCAGCTGTGTGTAGGGTTTTTGTTAATCCTCACCTGAACACTAGTATATTTTGATATTTTTCCATTGATTTTTGGAGAGAATAGAAGGGAGAGGGAGAGACAAAGAGAGAGAAACATCGATGTGAGAGAGAGACACACATCAATTGGTTATCTCCCACACATGCCCTGACCAGGGCTGGGGAATGGAGCCTGCAACTGAGGTTATGTGCCCTTGACTGGAATCAAACCCAGGCCCATCAGTCCACGGGCCAACACTATCCATTGAGCAAAACTGGCTAGGGCTGGGTCTCAGTTTTTTCTTTCTTTTTTTTTTTTAAATCTGGAAATTAAATCTGTTAACAAAATCATTTCTAGTTCTAAAAGCCTATGATACTTTTACTTTAAAAATTACTTTAGAACTTTGACTTCCAGTTCAATTAGCACTCATACCTGCCTGGGCTCTAGTAGATTCTTTATATGGTTCAGGTTCTCTGTAGTTAAAAATTTTGTATTAGTGTTTATAGTTTTGGATTTAAAAAGAAGAAGAAGAAAGAGAAGGGAGAAATGTCCCCATACAAACTCCATAGGCATTCATTTTTCCGTGTAAAAACTGTTTCTGCATTCCAGAAGGCTACAGTAGAACATCTGTTTCAAAACCCTGCATTGGAATAGTATTGAAGTGAAATTTCCAAAGAGTAATTTCTATTTGGATAGGATTTGGACACACTGGCATAAGCTATCCTACCTGTCTGTGGTGCATTTATACTGCAGCAATGTAATTAAGCTGGAACTACAGTTCCCAGAATTCATTCCCTGTATGCTTTGGGGTTTACATTAACCACAAAAGATATTTTGCATAAGATTTGGAAGGCAGAAATAAAGCAATTTCTATATTTCTCTTTGTGATGTGGGCCTTCAAACACTGTGGCGGCTGGCACAGGTTTTCATTGATTTGCTATCTCACATTGCAGGTGTGAAAAAGCATCTAAACCTGTAACCACCACACCTCCTATCAGTTCTCTTCCACAGGAGGGGGTAGGTGGATCCATGGTGAATGGCCAAAGTCTGTCCTGCAAGTCACTATTGGGTCTAGGTTGGAGGTGGTGAGAGACATACCCATGTTGCACTTTGTCTCCATGTGTTCACTCTTTTTTCATTCTTGTCCACACACACACAAAAAGTATCTTCTCTAGTTGCCAGTTGGGATGACCTTTAGAGACAGCAGGCTTAACATTAAACATAGAAATTAAACCTTTCATAAACCCCTCCCTCATTTCTTATAATTCTGTGGTGTCTAACCCCAATAATAAATTCCCTATTTTAGCTCTATTCTGTCCCATGTGACAGTCACTAACACATGGGTTATTGAGCACATAATTGTAAACTACTCTGAATTGAAATGTGTTATGAGTATAAAATACACATATTTAAAGATGTAGTATGTAAAAAGGAATGTAAGGAATCTCATGATAATATTTTTGTGACTCTGTGTTGAAATTATATTTTGAAAATATTGCATTAGATAAAATATATTAAAATTAATTTCATCATATTGTCTTAGTCAATTTTGGCTTCAATAACAAAATATCATAGATTGGATGACTTACACAACAAACATTTACTTCTCATCGTTCTGGTGACCAAAATCAAGGTGTTGGCAGATTCAGTGTCTGGTGAAGGCCTCTTTCTGGTTTGCACACTGGCCTCTTTTTTGCTGTATCCTCATTTGAAGGACAGACAAAGATCTCCGGACTGTTCCTTTTGTTATAAGGACACTAATCCCACGTGGTAGCTCCACTCAAATGACCTCATCTAACCCTAATTACCTCTCTCCCAAAGACTTCACCTCCCTGTACCATCTACTGGGAGTTAAGGTTTCAACATGTGAATTTTGGGGTACACAATCATTCCATAACATGTTTCTTTTTACTTTTTTAATGTGACCACAAGAATATTTTAAATTACCTCTTTGGGTCAAATCATGTTCATGTTATTGCTATTCTAGATGACTCATAGCACTTCTGATGCTGTTACAGAAAACTGTCTAATTTATTAATTTTAATATTTCCAGTTCCCTATATGGATAAGTAATATTAGAGAAAACCTTCAACTTGATATTTAATGTACAACTGATTAATTCTCTTTTAATGTGGTGAGAGTGGTGAAGTAAAATTCTCTTCCATGGCCGCAAAACATAATCAATCTCAATTTAGAAAATTACCTCTGGATAGACTTTAGGTGAATAATCTCACTCTGAACAGTGGGTTCGTTTGTTTATTTAATAAGTCAACAAATATTCTCTAAAGACTTACTTCCTCAGCACCACTTTGAACATGTTACAAAAGGGCCCTGCCTTGAAGGAATTTAGAGTTTAATGAGAGGAGTCAGATGATAAATGAACCAAAGGGATGATTAGAGAGTTTGAAGAGTATCCTGAGCAAAATATAAGTAATATGATAGTGAATGAAAATTATTTTCTTCAGATGGTTTGGATAATGACTGTTATTTTTCCAAATTATTATGTGATAGAAGCATACATGTGTTAAAATAATTTATTTATTCATAAAATATTGCACAATACAATAACAATTTCAATTTTATTTATTTGAAGGAACAAAGGGAGAATTATAGAAAACAACAAATGTTATATTGGAGCTGATTGCCATGGATATCCAAAGTGTGGCTACTGAAAGTTAGAGCTAGTATGATCACATTTAATGTGAAAAATTCAAGGTTTACCAGGTTCCTAGCTTTATTTTCAATTGTAGACATAAAGTAGAGAATCAGTTACTGTTTTATCAGTGAACATAAAGGAATCATATCTTATGGGGCTTTTAAATGTTTATTAATATTTAATGTATCTGTAGGGTGCTTGAAGGATGTAGTTTATACAATTAGTACATTTAAAAGAGATGAGTCATAGTACATGAATCACATTTGGTATCTCTCTTAAACACTATCAGGCTTCCAAAATGCATGTCCAAGTTGTAAGGAAAATATGAGAGGACAACCTCTCATGATAAAAAAAAGAATAATAATAATGCCATAAAACATAGCCCAGAGAAAAGTAGTATTTTTTTTCTAGACTTCAATATTGAAATTACAGTAATTGCAAGGGAAGAAATTCACTGGATCTGACAACTTTTCTTTTGGTTTGGCCCATGAGTTATCTATGAATGATGTCAGCTTTCTACTTGTGCTGAAAACATTCAGTGGTTCAGTGCCAAAGCAGTTTTGATAAACTTTTTCATTGGTGCCAATTCTCAGGAGGGTGTGCTCTTAGCATTTGCCTTTAAGTTTCAAATGGTTGTAAGACTCCAGGGCTTACCTTCTGTGAATGAAATGAGACAGGACGATGTCAGCAAAATGGTGTAGCTGCAATTCATTCTCTCTCTCTCTCTCTCTCTCTCTCTCTCTCTCTCTCTCTCTCTCTCTGTCTATCTCTCTCTCTCTTTTTCTTTTTGGCTTTAATGTGGCTTGAGACTTGGCATTGTGTATAACACAGTTAAGTGTTAGACAGAAAGTGCCAACCCAGTTAGAAACAGTGAATCCCACAAGGAGAAAACAATAAACTATCAGAAAGGCATTGCCTATGTCTAGTCATGACTTCAGGCCTAGAAAACAATCATAAAAATGGTACATTGGAAATCAGTGGATCTCAGGTAGAAGCAAAAAATTGACTGAGTTCATGTAAATGATTTGACTGCTGATATAAGCATGTGCTGTCTGGCAAACACACCTCAACAAGAAAGACAGGAGTTTAGTCTGGTACTCAGATGCTATTCAAGTATACAACTGTCAGACACTGTGTTGCCAACATTTAGTGAATTTAACCTCCTCAGCCCCTACATAATTTGATGACAACAGCAGCAACCTCATTCAGAAGGCTTAACCAATATCACATCCATGACCAAGTCAAACTGCCCACAGTTATGCCAGCTTTTGAGTATAGCTGCATTATTTTGAATATGTGGAAGAATTTAACCCATATGTTCTATGAGATCTCTGTGACTTTGCTTTTAGGGATGACTGAGTTTAAGGAAAAAAAATAAAGCAGATTAGATCTTATTATAAAGTAAACCAAGGTTAGAGGTTTTACCTACCAGCTCTTACTTAGAATGTTGAAATAAATAAAAATATGTGTACCACCAATTCATGTAGTTTTTCTTTAGTCATTTTGACTTATATGTAAAGAGAGTCATTAGGGATGACATTAATGTAATTGAGCACCATACCACATTCAAGGTTTTCATTTATCTCTTTTTCATTGTCTCCTTTCTCAATGCATTTGGCCAAATATAATAAGTGGTTGTCTTAATAACAGGATTCTACAATAGTTCAATTGGTGTGGTTTACATTTTCCTTCCATTTTTCAATTTGATGCTGTGAAGAGTAATGCTTAGATAATATATCTGGGGCATGGTAAAAGTGTGTATTTTCAGTGAATGACTCAATTAATCGCAGGAACAATGAAGCCATATGAAATCTATCTTGGAAGTAGGACAAAATCGCTTAACCTCTGCTGTGTCTTTTGTAAGTTGATCTAGGTTATGGAGTTGCAATAGGCAGCTGATTACAGGTGAGTAATTAGGAAAAGAGTCAATTTATATTCATGGAACTCTTGGAACTCTCTCTAAAGAACAAAAGACATTCAGCCTACCTTTTTCACTGACCTATTGCAAGATCACTGTAAATACCTTACTTTATTATGTCCCCTTACAAGAGACCTGAATGGTGAGATTTCATTGTAAAAACATCCACTAATACGCCAGCAAAATGTACAATTTATCAACACAATCATGTTACCATTTTATTAGACAAGAAATAGACTTTTGCAGATAAATTCTGTCTCAAACCTTGGAATCATTTTTTTCTTTGGTCCTCCAATGGAAAGAAATGCCTATTTCTATTTATAGACTTTTATTGCTTTCCAAATATATTCTTTCACATGGGAATGGAATTTGATCATATAGCAATATAGCTCAGCAGATTTTACATGCATGACTGCTATCTTCATATTGATCTTTTTAAATTGCTGTGATATTTTGCACTGTGTCTAAAGGCACTCAATGTTTCCATTAATATAATACTCAAGGGAGCCTGGATGTTCACTTCCTCTTTTCACTTACATCTCCTCTGTGAATATTTAGTCTCAGTTCTCTTAGAAGACAGAACACGTATGTACGTATACTACATCTTGTGGGTACAAAAACAATTATTTCTCTTTATTTCTTATAAATTTCTCTTTATTTCTTATAATTTTCTTCAGTTTCCATTTTCTCCTAAGGTTTCTCAAATTAACTCAAACTCTTCCTAACCAAAGGTCATTAAAGGATGAAAACAATTAACATTTAAAATCATATTGGGGTATTCTTATAAAATTTACCTTTGTCCTCCTTGAATGTGGATGTAAGAGGAAGTTTGTATGAATGTAGTTGGCTAGAGACACATTCAGTCCAACTGCCGGGCCTCTACCAAACTTCCCAGGGTCCAGGTCTGTCCTGGCCTCTTCTCTTCGAGTCTGAAGTCCAGTGTCCACTGAACGTTTTTTGGTTTTGCCTGTTTCTTATGGGCAGCTTGTTGCCAGATACCAGAGACCCCTGCTAAGAGGTCTATTTTGGCAGCCCCTCTATTATGATCACAAAGCTTTCTAATTGAATCAAGTATTCCATGACTTCCCAAAGTCTGGGATATCTCGGGTTATTTTTCTGCATCATATTGCCGTCTCAGAGGTACCTGCAGACTCCGAGGGGCTGCTATCCAGCCCAACGACCTAGACACCTTACATAGCCCCTATGTCTCTACACCTCAGAATGGTTGGTAGACTATAGGACTTTGCTGAGGGCAATGGCCCTTGTTCCTAAGGTTAAGATTCTCATATCTTCCCTCTCAGCTCCGAATGAAAATTTTTTTCTGGAAGCTTTACCTGTGGAAGAGAATGTTCTTTGGTAATAATCCACAACCATTTTTTTACCCTTTCCCTCTGAACATCTCTTTGATATCTGATCTTCATGAAAATGAGCTTTGAGAATTTAGAAAAAAATCATTTTCTCAGAAGTGCCTGAGTTAAAAAATATTGTAATAACTGGAATTCCTCAAAATGTTAGTTTTGAGATTCAAAAATGATCAGTAACTCTTTCATTCCAAGTCATATTCTTTCTCCCCTGAGGAATGAATGCTCTTTGTTTAAGAATTATGAATTCTCAGAAGAGCATGATTGAAAAGAAATCAACATACATGAGAAAATGTTTTACGTTTGTCACCTGTGGGTTTTGATCTGTTTACTCATTGAAGAGCTTAGACTCTGGAGACAGACGACCTGGACCTGGGTTTAAATCCTGGCTCTTCTATTCACAACCTCTGTGATGACGGGCATGACTTACCCTCTCTGTGCCTCCCTTTCTCTGTGTGTAAAACAGGGATAATAATAGTCTCCATGCAACCACACGAGGATGTTAATAAATGAGCTAATGTTTGTGAAGTTCTTAGGATAATTCCTGGCATTTTAGAATCTCTATATAAGTAGTGAATAATAATGATAAGACCAATGATGATAATGACAGTGCACAAATAAAAATAAGCTGGGAACGCCGGTTATCACAAAAGTACAAGTTTATTTATAGAAACATACACACAGAGAAAATTCCATCAACAGGAAGAAAATAACATAAGTAATGTAAAAAGCTGAAGTTGCAGACTAAAGGACTCCATGAGAAGAGAAATTGTGTGTCTTCTTGTTGCAAAAGAAAAGATTACACATTAAAAACAAATTTGAAACATTATAAAAATTTAAATAAATAACCACTATGTCAGGTCTGTTATAGGCATTGTAGAGAAGACAAACATGTTTTTGGCCCTATGTAGCATAAATTCTCAGCTACGAAACAAGTAAAAATGAATAAAATAATGATACATACTCCAAAATGTAATCTAAATAAATAGGAGAAGTTAATGCGGTAAACAGTGACTGGAGGAAGAGAGAGAGGATAGATTCAGTATTCGAGGGGACATTTCTTTTAAGCAGAGGCCTGAATCACAGGAAGGGAAGAAGCCAGTCTTTGGAGAATGTGAGAGCAAGGATGCCAAAGGGCACATCAAGGGCAGAGAAAAAATGATCTCTTTGTTTCAAGGAAACTCAAAGGGCACTGTGGGGTGAAACCTTGGAGATTTAAACAGAAGAGTGATACATTTTTGTTATCTGCTCTTATAAAGAATAATCTGAGCCCTTGCCGGTTTGGCTCAGTGGATAGAGTGTCAGCCTGTAGACTGAAGGATCCAGGGTTCGATTCCAGTCAAAGGCACATGCCTGGGTTACAGGCTCGATCCCCAGTAGGGGGCATGCAGAAGGCAGCCAATCAATTATTCCCTCTCATCATTGATGTTTTTCTCTCTCTCCTCCCCCTTCCTCTCTCAAATCAATATATGTGTATATATATATATATATATATATATATATATATATATATATATATATATATATATGAAGTGAATATATTATATATATTTAGGAGCTAGTATGGAAGCAGGGATACCACTTAAAGGGCAACATGTTATAGTTCATGATGGTTTCAATGGCAACAAAGTCAGCAGTGGTGGTTATGAGGGAAAAGGATTACATACTAGGAATATAGCTTTTTTTGAAATATAGCTTTAGGCATTTGCTGGCAATCTTCATGCATCTTCCACTCTTTTCCAGAGTAGCTTTGGGGTCCTCTGCAAATAGACTTTAAAAGGCTACTTGAAAATCAAACTAATATGTACATTGGAAAAGAGGCCAGATATACACTTGAAAATAAGGGGAATCACAATATCACCTCAGAAGAACACAGACAGTGACATTGAAGGTTTGCAAAGGTATAGTGGTAGGATTCTAATGGAATAAAATATCAAGCATGTGTATTATACATTGTGTGGAAGTATTCCATCAAGCTTCATTAACATAAACTTTCATTTAAAAATAGCAGGCTAGAAAAGGCTCCACAGAAACATTCTAACTTGGGGCAGGAGGGTAGAATGTTATAAGGAGGTTTAACAGGCCAAGTGAATTGTAATTTGGCTGGTTTCAGAAAGACTGTATCCAGGCACTTTGTGAATAGGAAGGACTCATTCATGCTGATCACTAGCTCTTATTTATGCAATAGGAATCTTGTGAAGAAGAGGGAGGGTTATCAATGAGGAGCTGAGGTCATGTACAAGAGGACAGAGGAAGGATAGTAGCCAGGACAAAAGCATATGAAGCACTGTAGAAAATTCTTAATCTCCAACATCTCTCCCATTGTTTTAATGTTAGAATACCTTACATGGTATCTTCTGGATCTGGAGTGGTTGGCTTTGTAGTCAGTGTACATGGAGAGAAGTGGCTATGAGGGTTAGGAAGACAAGAGCTCAACAATGATGCCTTGCTTTTGTTGGCCATTCATTGATTCTCTTCTGACCTCTAATCCCAAAGAAGTATTAATGAAAAATTCTCTTAGACAAAAAGAGTGCTTGATCTGCAGCCCTGCTCCCCACCCACTGAGCCCCCTATCACATAGGCACACATGGCTTAGGGATGTGTACTGCTTTCTGATAAGGTTCCCCTACTGAGGCAACTGAGTGGATCACGTTCCTGGGACTGCGGACCCAGACTTCCAGACTCACCATTGAATATGCTAATCATTCCAGATCCCCTGTGGATAATTGAAGGAGTTTGTGTGATCCTTAAATTAAAAAAAAAAAAAAAATGAGTCAGCCTCCTCTCCCACTTAGATCACAAGGTCCTTAAGGTCAAGGAAGATACATCTCAAGTTTGATTGTTGTCAGAACTCACAAGAAAAGTCCAAGGCAGGCTGATGAAGAGTTGTCTTCTCTCTTGGGGCCTCATTCCTTGAATGCAGATTTTAAGAAGGGTGAGTATAAGCTTCTCTGAAGTGGCTGCTCAGATGACACCTGTCACAACCCAGTGAGTAATACTTTGAGGGGACGGGGCCTATAGCCTCAGAGAGCATTGTCAGAATATCATTTATTAGTTACCTTAAATATGTGCACATATATTATTTGTTATCCCTTGGGCTTAGGAAGAACATTTTGCTTTTGTGGCATAATTATTGCTGTCATCATTGTTGTTTAAGTGTTTCAAACTGTTTTCCTCTGTAGTATAGGCAGTAGTGGCTTCTCTTAAAACAAAGTATTACAGGGGGACAGTTCTTTCTCAAGGACAAAGAGGTTCCCAGGAAATAAGAATTGGGGTGTTCCCATGTAAAAATTCCCCCCATGAAGATAAATTGATTGATTTCAGGAATGAAAAAAAAAAAAAAGGAAGCTTCCTGAGACAGAAAGCAGATCTTCAATAATAGTTCTGAAGAAAACCAGCAGAAAAATGAAGGAATGAAGAGTAATCTTAGTTATTCTATTACTCTTAAGATCTTCACGTTTCCAGGACAACCCAAGATATGCACTCTTTTGCTCCACTACACAATGAGGGAACAGTAAAGGAACACCTCCCAACTCCTCTTACTTAGGGTGTACAAACAGGCAACACTACCCCTTTGCAATGTCCTGTTTCTGAAGACACTTAACAATGTTAAGTTACAGGTTTCTGGTGATCTGTCCACCCCTCATATATTATAGAGGCAACTGCCGAGACCCAGAACACAGCCATGTTCTACCATTCCATTAAGCCGGTCTGCATCCTCAACCTGCCACATTCTCTCCCAAGCTATCAGTTATTACAGCCCTCAGAACTGGAAATGTCAGCATCTCTGATATGGAGAAGACCATACAATTACTAATACTTTATTTCTCCTAGGAATCCTTTAAGGCTGGTAAGTACATAGACTCTAGGCTCAGTCCTGAAGGGGAAATTGCTCCCCAATGAGGGCAAAGGACTCTTCTGTGCCTCAGTGCCCCCACAGACTCATTCACTCTTTGATTTAGGGTCATGCTTTTCTACCTGTGGACACACTTTGCCAGTCTTTTTCCTCTCAGAAACTATCTGAGGCTTGTGTCAATTCATCAAGTTAAATGAGGCTTAGGAAGCAGAAAAAAAAAAAAAGACCACGTAGGCTTTATTTTCAGTCTACTTTCAGTAATGTATAAAAAGGAATGATCTATTGTACAGTTTCCTGGCCTAAAAAGCTATTATCATTGTCCATTTAATGCTTTCCATAGTATATAGAACTGTCTTCCTGCCCTTGTACAATTTTAAACTGTAACAACTTAGTTTTAAAGTACAATAGAAACCATCTGACAATGGCACTTGAGGTAGTTTTATAAAAGTTTGGAATCTGTACTATATAATTGTCCAATGCATTTTCTGATTTGAGATCCTGAAACAATGGAAAAATGGATAGAGCTATAGAAACTCTAAGTGGTGTGCTATGGAAGACAAAATTGAATTTCGTATTGTCTGGTGAAGAAAATTCAACGTACCAGACATATGCAGATTGTACTGTACTAACTAACAGCTTAAGTATTTCAAGTGTTAATGTCTGGAAGTTGGAAAAAAGGTAGAAAAACCTCAAATGTCCTTCTGTTGTTCTCATGAGTCAAAATAGGGTAGCTCTATTTTAACCTGCCTAAGCTAAATGCATTTTGATTTTATTAAATTGAGAAAAACTGTTTATATCCTTCACATTAGTATTTACAGACTCCTCATCAGCCCCTTTTTTTGTTTCCTTTTGTGTTTTCTTTCTTGGATTTAAGCATTTTTTATGGCCCCATGATTGGCCCCCAGAGAGCCTTAAGTCAGAGTCATCATTACTGTGTACCATTTGCTCAAATACATCTTGAGATTCTATCAAGGTATTTTTCTGAAACTGTTCACTTGAGAGTTATATCTGCTCCCAGGATAGGAAATGGAAAGAAACTCACATTAGGGCAAGTAGTTACAGTTCTTATCCTGTTGAGCAATACTCTTTATGATCATGATTTAATTACATTGATGTATTGATTTTGCTGCAGTTCAGTTTGAAAGTGTTGGGGATGAGTCATAACCACAAAGGGACTATATGTCAGGACTGACTAAAAGAAACTCCAACTTATGCTTGATAAGAAAAAAACAAAGGCAAAGGCGAAGGAAAACCCGAGGAAAGGATGACTGAGGATGATGGCAATGACTTTCACATTGCTTCCTTCTCCAAAGGGATAGCCAATGATAGCGTTGGATGTCAGGCTTCAATGTGTACAGAAATCACATGGGGTCACTTGTTAGGCAGGTTTCTGGGGCTCAGCTTGGGGGTATTGACTTCACAGTTTTGTTATATTTGGAGGGTAGCTTGAGAAGGGGAGGGAAGGGCTATTGTATGGGATGTGTGTGTGGTGGGGTAGCAGCACTCAAGTTGATCGTAACATTGGTAATAAAGGGACCACACTTTCACATTGACCTCATTTGGAGGTGGCCTGGGAAGACACTGCATGCCAACTGTAGGTATGATCCCTCAGTTTGCTAGTGGGACCTGTGATTAGCCTCTAAACCTATGTAGGCAAAAGGAAGGATTAAATAGAACATTCCATAAAAAAAAAAAATTGAGGACAGTATATGGAATGCTATAGGTACTCCATAAAATGTTAGTTCTATTTCCTCTAGCACTGTTACCAAACACATATCCCCAAGTGTAGCATCATAGTACTTTTTGGCATGGTTTGTTTATTTTATATTATTTTGTAAAACAGGAATTGTATAAATTAGTAGAATGAATCAGGACATGGGAGTAATATGGTCTCAAGAAAGACTGGCTTGAGCTCTGCTGAATGTCGTGGGGTAGTACCTCAATTTGGTAGCATCGTTTTAGTATCCCAGATGCTTATTTTATCCATTCATGGGTGACAAGGCTTGAATCATGTGACTGTGTCATGCTAAATAAAATATCCAGAAAACAAAGGTAAACAACAAATTGCTAAATCACCAAAATTATAGTGAGAAATAAATTGACAGGTACATCAATTATAGTGAGAAATAAATTGACAGGTACACTGACAGGTACATCAACATATGTGCAATCAACAAACTGTCACTATATTCAAACTGCATGAGAACCAAAAAAAAAAAAAAAAAAAAAAAAAAAAAAGAAAAGAAATAAAAATCCCACAAAATCAGGACTGAGTAATAATTTACTTTTAGAAATCACAGTTAGAGAGATCATAAATATTTGAAGCCTATTTGATTGAGCTTCATAAGTTGATGGTTGCCCAGGGAGCCTGGAATCGGAATGAGGAAAATTAGGTTAATTAAAATTTTACTGGCTTTGAAATAAGACATTCTGAGAAATCCATCTCAGAAAAGTCTTATTTTGCATAAATACTCAAAATAACCCTCCAATACCTTGTCCTATGGCTCTGGATCCTTTTCCCTTGACCAGAAACAACATTTGCCTCCTGCACAGCACATTTGCCAAACTCAATATGTGCTCTCGCTTGCTTTCTGGATACAATAAAACACAGAAAAGTTCCTGCAAAGCATCTGTAGGAGGGATTCTCTAAGTAAAAGATTGTATTAGGCATGAATCTTAGACCAATACCCAGTTACACAAAACACATAAGTTTGTTTTCTATAACTGCACTTAATTTTATTTTTCAGGCAAGAGATCATTTGTTTTAGGGTTGCATTTAGGGATTGGTACACCTTTATAACTCTTGTTTTTCCCTGTTAATTTTTAATGATATATGCTTTTTGAGCAAAATTTTGCTTTACCATATACCATCGTGAGGAGTTGCTTTCTCCCTACAATTATTCAATGAAGTATTCTCACTTTATAGTTTTCCCTCTGAAATATTCTTTTTCTGTTTTGGTAAAGCTGAAAATATAACCTTTTACAAGACACTAAGCACAAGCATACCAGTTGACACAGCTTTCATTAGCAGGACACTGGGAATCTCCTGATTAGTATTATTTTTTC
This sequence comes from Ia io, assembly GCA_025583905.1. Lineage (NCBI taxonomy): Eukaryota > Metazoa > Chordata > Mammalia > Chiroptera > Vespertilionidae > Ia > Ia io. Next base: position 59,496,364 of record JAJQQW010000011.1, on the reverse strand, counting down.
TTTAATTTTATTTATATATATATATATATATATATATATATATATATATATATATATTTCTTAATTTTGGCTGTACTGAGGTACCATTGACTAATAAAATTGTAAGATACTTAAAATGTATATTGTGGTGAGTTGACAACTATAATAATAAAAGCGTAATACACTAATTAGATGGGACGTCCTTCTGGATACCTTTCCGGACGAAGCCGGGCTGTGAGGGAAGCCTGGGTCCCGGATGCTGGTGGCCAGAGGGAAGCTAGTGCCGTTAGCGGGGGGGAAGGAAAGATTACTCTTGCATGAATTTCATGCATCAGGGCTCTAGTATGTATATATTGTGAAAAATTCCTCTCATCTAGCTAATTAACACATCCATCACTTCACTTTTTATCAGTTGTGTATGTGAAAATATTTTTCTACTCTCTTAACACATTTTAACTATACAGTACAGTATTATCAACTATACTCACCATGGTTTACATTAGCTCCTCAGACCTTATTTACCTTGTAGCTGTTATTCCTACGCCGTAGCTTCTGGCAACCACTTTTCCTTTTCTACGCTGTTTCTGTGCATTTGATGTATTTCCCAGCAAAAGTCAGATTTCCTTATTTTTTATGGCTGAATAATATTTCATTATATTTGTACCACATCTTTGTTATTCATTCATCCATTGATGAACACTTAGGTTGTTTCCATTTCTTGACTATTATGAATAATGTTGCAGTGAACATAGGGTGCAGCTATCTCTTTATTATCCTCTTTTCATTTCCTTTGAATAAATACCCCGATGTGGGATTGCTAGATGATATGGTAATTCTAGTTTTAGTTTTTCTGAGGAACCTCCATGTCATTTTTATTGTGGTTGCACCAATTTACATTCCTATCAACAATGCACACAAGGGTTCCCTTTTCTCCACATTCTTGCCAACTGTGTTTATTGATTTATTGGTAATGGCCATTCTGACAGGTGTGAGGTGACATCTCATTGTGGTTTTGATTTGCATTTCCCTGAGGATTAGTAAATTTGACCACCTTTTCATCCTTTTATTTGTTTAATGATTATTCAACAAAGGTTTGGCAAGATTTAACTCCATGATCTTTCTAAGCCATGTTCATCTAAACCAATGCAATTGGTCAGTTATCCATTTTGTTGGTTGGTTTGTTGGTTGGTGTGGGGATAATATAGAATTCTTATATTAAGGAAAACTTCAGCTTCTTGTTCTGCATATTGTCAGGAACAATGAAGAAAGCTTTGAAGGGCTTATCATATAAAATGGACCAGAGATATCAAGTCAACTTTTAGCAAAGTAGCAATGTTCACATGATCTTTTATAACGTGACCTGACCTACTAGTAAGTGTGAAATTTCCACAACCACGCATGTAGCCTCTCTTCTGCCTCGTACTTAACCTAAGACTCTTCATGATGAGCTAACTATGATCTGAATTTGGCAGCATATTGCTGGTTATGCAATTTCATTAGTCACTTCAATTTTATGTTAGAACGGTTCATAACATAGTTTTATACAATAAAATACAAGCTGGGCAAAAGTAGGTTTACAGTGTTCATATGAAAAAATAATACAATAATTAATAAATAATAATACAAAAATAAACTCTGTGTACCGCATATTTACAACAGGAAACCTGCTTTTTCCCTACCTTGTGTATACATCCCACTCAATATATTATTATACCTGTTTAATTTTATACTTTTTATCAAAATACAAGGTTATTTACATAATCTGCCTTTCTCCTTAACTAAAAATAGCCTCTTCCTCCATTGCTCTCTAGGCTCCCCATTCCACATCCTATGTTATTATTATTTAGAATTTTGAATATATCTTTTAGAATATGCTATTATTTTCAACAGTTTAAGTCTCTCTTTTAACATTGTAGTCCTTTTGCATTCACATTTTTTATGTAAATTGAGAAGGCTTGGTGGATAGAAATACTAATAAGACTTTTTTTTAGTATTATTTTCTTTATTGATTAAGGTATTATATATGTGTCCTTTCCCACACCACCCCCATCGTCCCGCCCCACACCCCTGCTCATGCCCTCACCCCCCTGGTGTCTGTGCCCATTGGTTAGGCTTATATGTATGCATACAAGTCCTTTGGTTGATCTCTTCCCCTTGCTCCCACCCTCCCCTGCATTCCCTCAGAGGTTTGATGGTCTGATCGATGCTTCTCTGTCTCTGGATCTGTTTTTGTTCATCAGTTTATGTTGTTCATTATATTCCACAAATGAGTGAGATCATGTGATATTTATCTTTCTCCAACTGACTTATTTCACGTAGCATAATGCTCTCCAGTTCCATCCATGCTGTTGCAAATGGTAAGAACTCCTTCTTTTTTACTGCAGCAGTAGTATTCCATTGTGTAGATGTACCACAGTTTTTTAATCCACTCATCTGCTAATGGGCACTTAGGCTGTAAAGTTGTTTTACTATGGAATGTGCACTGAAATAGCTGCATCTATGTTTTTCAGAATATTTAGTAGACAAAATTGGCTCTTAAAAGTTTCTGTTTTTCCCTTTTGAGAAATTTGAAGAAGTGGCTATTGAAATATGTGATTTCAGTAGTCAAAGAATAAATCAGTTGTTGTCTGTGCTACAATAAAAAAATTCAAACTCTCATGCTTACTGGATTATTCCATCAACATAATGTCATAGAGAATAAATTTCCCTGAATTTACAGGAGTATATTATTATCATCATCTACTTGATGTCCCAGATCTAGATTTTATTGGTATCTTTGCCATGTTTTGATAGATTCCTGATATAGCATGAACATGCGAAACACACATTTTATTCCTTCTTGTTTTGTGCTTAAGAAGACTTGCTATAAAATTATTGGTTCATATTTTCAAGTTATCAATAAGAATGACAGAATCTGGGAAGAGAAAAGATTAGGAGATATTAGGTTGGCTGTAGACTAGAAAACACAGGAGAAAAGACTAATGATTAGAAGCAATCACAGAGTGATTAAAGTTGGCAAAGAAAAGGTGGTGTACTAAGAAAGAATGTAAGAGTGGCTTAGCAATCTCCAAATATTTTTATCATAACAGTACTAAAATTTTTAAACATTTCCCCAGACATTTATCTCTCAAAAACTATATTTGTGCAGTATTCTACAAATATATTATATATTGAATATATAATAAAAATACTCTGTAGCAAGCATTACTATTCCCCACCAATATTCAGCTTTCATTTATTTTGGGGGGCATATGAGTAACTATACATACTGAAGCAGCGAAAAGTCCTGCAGAATTCCCCTGCCACTCCCATATAGGCCTCAGCAGTAGAGGAATGGTGCATCTAGAGGATAGTGGAGACTGTCATCCTGGGTCTCTGAGCAACTGTGTAACAAAGGCCTCAGCCAACCAACCCATTCTAAACTCAGAGCATGAGAGATAAGGACAAATTATTGTGTTAATCCACTGAGATTCTGGAATTGTTTGTTGCCACATCATGATTTAAATGATCTTAATTAAGGCATTTTTCACAAAATATTGCAAGATAACATTTAAAGATATACCTATTATATATATATATATATATATATATGTATATATATATGTATGTATATATACATATATATATCCTACCTAATAATAGAGTAATATGCAAATTGACCGCACCTTCGCTACACCCAAGCCACACCCACCAGCCCAAGCCACGCCCACCAGCCAATCAGGACGAGTATGCAAATAAACCCAACCAAGATGGCTACAGCCACAGAGAGCAAGGTTTCCCAGGCAACAGAGGAAGCCAAGTTTTCCGCATGCCCTTGCCAGGCCTAAGCCTCCACTCAAGCTACAATGTTTCAATTATAGAAGGTAAACAAATTCAAACAGAATGGCGGCAGCCACGGAGCTGGAGAGACCAGGCCAGGGTTGCCCGTGGCAATGGAGAAAGCAAAGCTTTCTGCACACCCTGGCTGGGCCCAGGCCTCTGCTTAAGGCTACAAAGTTTCAATTATAGAAGGTGAATTAATGCAAACAGAAATGGCTGCCGGCCGTGGAACATGCAGGAGGCTTGGCTCCGCTCCAGGCTACAAAGTTTCAATTGCAGAAGGAAAATAAATTCCAGGTACCAGGGGCTCCGCTTGGGTAGCCAGGGGCCGTGGCCGGCCTGCAAACCACCACAGGCCCCTTGCTCAGGCCACCCCATGCCCCAAGGGAACCTCCACCCTGATCCGGGACACCCTTCAGGGCAAACCAGCTGGCCCCCACTCCTGCACCAGGCCTCTAGCCTACCTAATAAAAGAGTAATATGCAGATTGACCATCACTCCAACACACAATATGGCTTCCCCCATGTGGTCAAAGATCCTGCCCCCATGTGGACACAAGATGGCCACCACAAGATGGCCAGCAGGGGAGGGAAGTTGGGAGGCACCCAGCCTGCAAGGGAGGGCAGTTGGAGGCAATCAACCCTGAGGGCAGTTAGGGGTGACCAGGCCGGCAGAGGAGGGAAGTTGGGGGCAAACAGGCTGGCAGGGGAGCAGTTAGGCATCAATCAGGCTGGCAGTGGAGTGGTTAGGGGGTGATCAGGCTGGCAGGCAGAGTAGTTAGGGGCAATCAGTAAGGCAGGCAGGTGAGCAGTTGGGAGCCAGCAGTCCTGGATTGTGAGAGGGATGTCCAACTGCCCGTTTAGGCCCGATCTAAATGGGCAGTCGGACGTCCCTTGAGGGGTCCCAGATTAGAGAGGGTACAGGCTGGGCTGAGGGACAACCCCCCTCCGTGCATGAATTTTGTGCACCGGGCCTCTAGCATATATAATGAAAGTGTAATATGCTAATTAGATTGGACAGCCAAACAGTGGAACAACTGGACGACCTTCTGGAGGAAGTCGGGGCTGCGAGGGCCGAGCCCCTTGCACGAATTTCATGCATCGGGCCTCTAGTATATGCATAAATATAAATACAGTACATACAAACTCATATATGGTTAACCCTCAAACATATAGGGTATTAGGGGCACCCACCTCAGTGCAGTTGAAAATTCATGTATAACCTTTGACTTCCCAAACTTAGCTACAGCTGTCTCTCTAGTGCCCCGAGGATACCAAAATTTGTGATGCTCAAGTCTCTCATGTAAAATGGCACAAAACAATACATACAGTCAGCCATGCACATCAGCAGATTCCCAAACTTTAGTTGAAAATACTGTTTTTGATCTACAGTTGATTGAATCTGCAGTTGGGAAATACATTTATTTTTAAACATCAATGTATAAGTGGACCTGGTTTGTTCAAACCTGTGTTGTTGAAGGGTCAACTGCATTTTATGTCTGTACCCGTTACATAATTCTGAACATTCCCTGGGATATATTAGCTCTCCTTTGGAATCCAGTGCTGTAGAAATCACTTGATATCACCAGAATAGATAGCCATGCAAGGGCAACTGTAGAACAGTTTCTTTAGTGTTCTAATTGTTAAAGAATAAATGTATGTCACATTAAATAATACTGAAGAGTTTGTACTTTATAACTAGGTAAAGTGTGGGTACCTGCCTCACATTTTGGAAGTTCTAGTATTCTCAGTACAAGCAGATATTACGCATGCTTTGGCAATAAGAAGAAAACAAAACACTGTTTAATAAACAAAAAATATAGCAAAAAATGGATACCACAAAGATGATTCTTACATAAAATTTACAAAGAAGTGATGACCTTGTAAATACAATCAGATTCATTGTTACTAACCCATATCACTCTTCCAAGTAATATAAATATGATTTTTTTCTGTTGTTTTGTATGGAATCAATAAAGGAATATTTTATTGGAGCCAGTTTTATCTACCACTGACTACTGAGTTTTAGATAAATACAGCATCAATATAGTTCATGCTACCTAGTTGTTTGAAATGTTCTCTAGCAACTACCTTATAAATTGGAGAGGAGTCAGTGTATTTGTCATGCCAATTTTGGTTGCATAGGATAGAAAGCAGAATCAAATTAGCTACAACAAGCACACCAACAAAAGAAGTGTATTGGTCCATATAACTGCAAAGTCCAAGATGTAAAACTTGCTCCAGGTATGGCTAAGCTGTGGAGAGCAAACAATATCATCAGTGATCTCTTTCCTTTCCTCCATTTATTGCTCCATTTTCTCTCTGAAGATTTCACTCTCAAGCAAACTTACTCTCAGTGCCAGAATAGCTGTGCCAGGTTGTTCAGGCGTCCATCACCTTCGACTCCTGAGGTTTTAGTAGCGACAGATGTCTTTCATGTTGCACCCACCAAATATATTCAGTTTGGCCACATCAGCTCCTCTGCTTACTCCTGTGAACCAGAAGCACTAACAAATGATTAATTTCCCTGCAAAAGGAGGCATACTTCCAGAAGGAAAAGACATGAATAATCTAGACACAGATCAAATCTGCCATGTGCAGGAGGAACTCTGATCTAGGTTTTGCAGCCCAGGTGGACATCAGCACTCCAGACTGAACTCACTCACTATTTTTCTGGTTGAAGACTATGCGAATCTCCTCAGATGCTAAATCTCTTGCAATGCAATCCATTCATTAATTTATACCAGATGAGAGAATAATCAGATTTAGCTTGACAAAGAACTGATTATTAAATGTACACTAAAGTTCAAGTCAACCAATGGAAATTCAAGTCATTAACCAGAAGGGACATCTTGGAACACGCAGCACTGCTAAAATGCAAAGGACCAGAGTCCCATGAAATAGCATCAACACCCCAAGTCCTAGGTGAGAGCTCCAACTAATGCCTTGATGTTAGCCCAGTGTAACCTGGAGAAGAGGATCCAGTCCTCCTGTGTGGGACTTCTAACCTACAGAACTGAGATAATAAACGGGTGTTGTTTAAAAACAATTATTTCAAATATAACTCAGTCAGTCCTATTTCTGGATGGCAAAGCAAATGATAAAATTCAAAGTTACAATGTGCATTCAGGGTCATGGAGTCCCCCCTTTATTAGAATTAGCCAAGAATCGAGAGTTTAGAGGTTCAGAAAGGGAATCATTTGTTTGCAGCTCTTTGAAACCTCTAAGGGAGTGTGGTGAGTAGGGTGCAGGGAAACAAATGCCTTTTTTCCCAGGCATTCATTAACGCTTCATATTCTCTTTCAATATTCTCTTTTATCATTAAAAGTGGCGAGTGTCTGGTAAGTTAATGAAGCTACCATAATACACTAAGACTATGCCATTAAAAGAAGTCAGCTTTCAGCTTAAAAGAAAAGGCATTGCATTTCATTTCCTTTTTGATTGCCTCTTACATGTTATTCTGAGCCTCTATCTTCCTGGACTCCTTAATAAAAACTTCAAATCATGCGGCAAGACTTTTGACATAATAGAATTTTCCCTGACATCCTTTCAGCAGCTGGCGACTTTTGTCTCAGGAGGGGCTCTCTCACCCTGCTTTGGGTTATTAAAGGTAATTAAAGTGATGACCCTTGTTTGCCTTACTGCTGCTCAAGGTCTCTGGAAGGGCCATCTATTTCTTTTAGTTCTTCTGTTCCTTTTCTGTGGGATTGGCTGACATTAAAAAAGAAATGCTATCCCACTGGGCTTCTAAGTTGAAAGCAAATCTCTCTGGAAATTCTTTCTAATACAGAGAAGGTAATTTCTCAATTTACTCTTAAGGAAACATTATCCCCCCAATTAGTTCACAGCTTGGAACTCCTCTAAATATACACAATTTTTGCATGTTTCTTAATGCAGACCTTCTCACCAATTCCGAACTGGAAATGTATCACATTGAAAAAAATAATTTTAAACAATAGTTTAAAGACTTTCCCGGAGTATCCACATTTTGATGCAAGGTAAAGAATTATTTTCAGAGGAATGGCATAAGAGGAACTGTGTCAAGTTATGAGATTTTGAAAGACCCAATCACACACAATTTCTTCTAAATTTAAAGTACCATTGACCCATGAACAATGTGGAGATTGGGGATGTGGACCCCCTGTGCAATTGAAAATCCATGTATAATTTTTGACCCCCCAAATTAAATTGTCCCTTGGTGTCTATAGGGGATTGGTTCCAGGATCCCCTGCAGATACCAAACTCTGCAGAAGCTCCCTATATATAAAGGCATTGTTCAATGCATGCAGTCAGCCCTCCACACCTGTGGACTCCCAACCACAGATCAAAAACAGTGCAGGTACTTACAAAAAAAAAATCCACAGATAATTGGACCTGTGTAGTTTAAACATGTGCTGTTCAGGGTCAAATATACTTTACATTGAATGTCTACAATGTTATAATATTGAACCAATTATCCTCTGACTTTCTCCAAAATCCAGAAATAAATTCTTATATTGCTTTTAAATGTATTTCTTATATTGTCAAATTTCCATTTCACTATCTACTTATGCAAATCTAAATATGTTATGCCCATTTCTGACTTTTAGTCATGTTAACTTGCCAGTGAGTAAGTAGTATAGTTAGGAATGGCTTGAGCTGGAAGTGACAGCAAATCAAATTAACACCATCCTATATAATAAAAGCCTAATATGCTAAGTGTCCAGTCATCTAATTGGCCATTCAACCAATCAAAGCATAATATGCTAATGATATGCTAAGGCCACTCAACTGCTCTCTATGACATGCACTGACCACCAGGGGGCAGACACAGTCAACTGGTCGACCAGCCACTATGATGCGCACTGACCACCAGGGTGCAGATGCTCAATGCAGGAGCTGCCCCCTGGTGGTCAGTGCTCTCCCACAGGGGGAGCGCTGCTCAGCCAAAAGCCGGGCTCACAGGAGTGGGCCTAAGCCATCAGTCAGACATCCTCTGAGGGCTCCTGCACTGTGAAAGGGCGTAGGTTGGGCTGAGGGACTCCCCTCCCCCCAGTGCATGAATTTCATGCACTGGGCCTTTAGTCTCAAATAAATAGGAGTTTATCCTCCTATATAAATAATTTGGAGAGCAGTTTTGTGCTGATTGGCTCCATAGTAGCCTCGGAGTCTCAGGCTTCTGCTGCTTTTCTGATCTATCAACTCTAACACGTAGGTCCTTGGCCTCAGGTTGAAAGAAGCCTTCTCCAGATCCAGCATCACATCCCATTTTATGTCAGGAAAAGGAAGGTGGCAACAAGGGCTTTCTGGCTGAGTATGTCTCATCCAGAAGATTCCCCTTTACATCTTATGAGCCAAACTTGTATTACATGGCTACCGTACATACAAGTCACCCCAGAAAGAGAATTGTGAGTATAGCACAGGTAAAACTAGGCAACAGTGTCTGCTACATGACTCTGTTGCTTATTTTCTTTGAGATAAACATGTAAAAGCCACCTGATACTTCATTGTTCCTTAATTCTACAAAGAAGAATTCTACAGAGTGTTTTATATTGAAACATTTCTGAATCTGAGAAACAACTTTTAGTCGCTGTGTACTAGTATCAAATACATTTTGTACTTAAAAAAATCAGCTGTTATGAAATCAGTAATGTGTCTTCAATCTGAGAAAACATGTCATGTATGAGCCACGATGTGTTAATTATCAGACAATCCCTTTGTGTTCTGCCTATTTTCCAAAATGAGATTGTTAACATTTTAACAAGGTAAATTTCATTAAAACTAAATAATTCATACTTGTTTAACTAACCATGTGGTGAATCTTAATTCAGATAATGATCACAAACAGCAGGTGTCTGCTAGTCACACTGGGAATCACCCTGCTTGTTTTCAAATGGGTGTTTGTTCCATTTTTGATACTTTTCATCTTAAAAAAGCATACAAAGAAATAGGTGCATGTCACATGAGAGCATGAGTTCCTTGAGGTTTCACTACCACTGTTTTGATTGGATTTTATCTATCATCTAGGACTCAGTGATGGGCAACCTTTTGAGCTTGGTGTGTCAAACTTCGCCAGAAAACTGAGCATAAGTCGGGTAGTGTGTCACTTTGAGGAAAAAACGAACTCCAAGACTCTAGTCACAAATGTTTCATCCTCAGGAGCAGCAAATGTTTCATCCTCGGCATGCGGCCACGTGTCATCAGAAATGGCTACGCGTGTCAGTGCTGACACGCGTGTCATAGGTTCGCCATCACTGATCTAGGTCATTAGGAAGGCAGATGCATTTTAATATTTTATGCTCTACTCTTCTTTCATTTTGCTGACTTTATTTTCAGCACTGGATTATGTGGATATCATTGGAAACAATTCGCAAATTATTTTTATTCCAGTTTTTCTATGATTCTGAAGAATGCAATGTAAACCCAAAGATCAAACTAAGAAATTCTACTGTTCGGTAATGTACAGGTTAGAGTCCAGAAAAAGGGTTAGGAATTTAAGGCCAACTTGGATTCTCCTGCTCCATTCTAACTATATGATTATCTTGCATATTTAGGTTTATTAAAACATTCCTGAATTGTACAGTGACTTTTCTATACTGGCAGAAAGGAGTGGTTTTCTCATTGTAATGTTATGCTGGAATTAATGAACTACTTACAATTTTTTTGAGGGTAACTGTACTATAGAATAAAGATCATAATATTTACAGTCTGAATGACATTGTTGTAACAATCTAGTTATTATTAACAGGAAAGGAGTAAAGAGAAGACTAGATAATATAGGCTTTGCCATAAAGCTGCATTTAATACTCTCCAAGTCTATTCTTTGCTGATTGATGGGGTAAGGGATGGTCAAATGCAGTTCAGATGCATGCCCAGTAAGAGCTTCGTGACTTGGGAAGGTGCCTACCTGTCTGTAAGTCATACTTGGAAACAAATCAGTAGCTAGGATGGGCATGGCCACTGCAAGCATGGGAAACCTGAATGTTTAAACTTCTGAACAAAGGAAATTCTCGCTCTTAGTCTTTGCTCTCTCATGCACTGCGCCAGGCTCTAATCTCCTGTTGCAGGGATTGGCCTCCCCGGTGCCCACATGATCATGGCCATGTGGGACCCCACACAATGGACTAATGGACTTTGCTTAGCGTTGAACCACACCTGGCTGCAACATGAAATGTAAGCTCTGGACACTGGTCTTGCTTTTGACCCTACTGAAATCGCTGTTGCACCTCTTTCAGGACTGGGTTAAGAGGCCTAGGACTTTGCAATTCCAAAAATGTAACTCCACACAAATAAAGCCTTTTACCACATCTCATTCTTCCCTGGGGGCTTCTGAAAATGCTTATTTCAGCAGTACCCCAAGAACCTCATTCCCACTGGAGTCTGCGATATCCGGCCCATTAACTCCTTTGGCAACGAGAGGACTTAACTATAAATATTTAATTTGAAGGGTGACCTAGAGTAAATCATTTAACTACCAGAACCTCAACTTTATCTGCATTTTGGATATAAGAGAAATTGTTTTAAAAATGCTTTTCTACTTGTGGCCATTAGCTATAGCTATACAAATAAGATTTTAATAAAAGAATAAAACTTATAAGTCTCCACACTCATTTCATTCAATTTACAAGTTTATGCTGTTTTTGCAAACCTATTTAAACACTGGCCTTCACAATTTACCCTGGTGTTGGATTTCCCTTTCATCTCAGACTTTCATGTTCTCCCTGTGTAAGTAACTCTGGATTTCCCCCAAACCTCTCTGTGTCTACCCATTGGCTCTTCATCCCCATATCCTGCAGCATCTGGAATAGGTCACATTTTATCACTCACCCTGGTTTCCCCAGCTGGTCACAAACTCCTTCATAACCCAATGGCACCCACTGGAGGCAAAGATAGTTGGAAAATTGTAAAAAATTATGCAAATTTACACTTTTATTATCATCCTTGAAATGTGGGTAATGGAGTTCAAATTCTTCTCTCCTTTCCATTTAATTTAAATCAAAGAAAGAACCTGCTTGCTTGAAAGTAAAATCTCTACATGGTTAAAATACGTTTTCCATTTTGCTTCACTGGGATTTTTAGAGTAAAATTATATTAATGTTAGAAATGTTCTAGGAGTTCATATTACTTTGATGATTTCCTACTCTTTTTTTTTCTTACCTTTTTGTATTCAAATACAACAATGACTGAGTGAATTAATGGAGGCTGATAGCCGACTTTCTGTTCAAGGTCAAATAATTAGAGGAAATGTGGCAAATGGCAGATCATAACAATATTCATGAACATATATAGTAGAATAGGACCTAGGATTGATGGCATAAGAAAATAAAAACTCACTAAGCACAATTGTTTTGTTAGCAAATACATTTCTATTAAAAAGCAAAGAAGTCTCCTCCAAGAAAGTTTAATCTCAGTTTTTTTTAAAAGACTGATCCAATTAAGGAAACTCAGACTCCTCAACTTTCCCTATTTTTATATTTACCCTCTGCCCAATGTCTATGGCAAAATTCATATGTTTCATTACTGTACATAGAAGCCTATAGGCTCTTTCATAATAAATATTTTAAAATTATGCTTCTAATGTATTTGCAGATAGTGCTAATATTACATCTCTATATTTAAAATAGGTTTGGATTTTCAAAGCCCAGCTGGCTCTGCTTTGGCAGATTGAATGTAGTAGGAGTTGATGCCCTGGGGTGAATGGAGATTTCTGTCAATGGTGCCTCTAGTTGCTATTCCAAAGTGTGAATTTTTGAGTAAGGAATATTTGAGAGATAACTTCCTACCATCTGAGTTTTCCTTTTAGGGCAGAAACTATGATTTTTCAGAGTCACATCTCTGTATTTCCCACATATAACCAATATGTGTTGCCTAAAACAAGGTCAGTAAATGTTGAATAGGGAATGAATGAACACTATTACTTTTTTAATGTAACAAGATAAACAATGATTATATTTATTCACTGAATATGAATATTTTATAGCATTTACTATGTTGGCAAGCACTTGTAATTGAGTGAAACAGCATCTGATAACTACATTAATCATCTCATTGTAATTGTGCTCCCAAAGAAATTGAAGGCTAGTGGTAAAGAACAAGCCTATTTTGTTAACTGTGGATAAGAACTCATAAATATTAGGATGTAACCATTGCAGACTTAATTCTCAAATTTTCATGAACATTTTAAACTATAACAAATAAAATATAATTTAAAAATATAAATTGATAGTACCTCCATTATTCTTTATCATTTACTGGTGCTTTGTACGCAGTCACTCCCTCTGGCGTTCATTAGGATCTGAGGTTAAACACTAGGAATCTTTTCTATTGGTATACATGGTTTTCTATACTATCTGAGTTACGTATTATAATTATAGTTACCTAAAGAAAGTGTAACCTTAATCTCCATTATCTAAAATCCAGAGAAGGGAATGATAGTCTGAACTGAGGTGAGGTCCCTCCACCTGCCAAACATGAACCAAGCAACTATGTTCAGGTTCTGAAAGGAAACATCTGATTTTCTACTGGCCATCAAAGGCTGCCTGTCCTCACTTCAGGAGGCATTACTCTGGAACTTTGAAGCACTAGGTAAAACTCTTACTACACAGTTACTGGTTTAAAAAGTGCCTCCTGTATTTCACTAGCTAACATACCAGGTAGAGTTTATGTGTCTTAATAATCTTGTGCCAAGAACATGTCTTCTAAAAGAGTGCCTTTTTTTCATAACTATCTTCTCTTTTCATAAATCTTTCTACAAGAATCACATAGATTATACCAATATCCCATTTGTTTCCCTGCCAATTTTAACTTTCTTTTAAAAATTAATATATTTGAAAGATAATTAAACAACCCACATTGGTTTTTCAGAGCCATTTTTTGTTCTTTTGGAAAATATACAAAGCTAAATACAAATTAGTTTGAATGAGTATAGAACTTGTTTTAGTATGTTTGGGCTGCTATAACAAAATATTGTATATTGCTTATACACAACATAAATTTATTTCTCATAGTTCTTGAGGCTGGAAATAGAGTGTTGTGGTTGGCTGTGGGCTGTCTTCTGGGTTGCAGAGGTCTCATTGTATCTTCACATGGTAGAAGAGTTTAAGGAGCTCTGTAGGAATCTCTAATGAGAGAACTAACCCCATCGAGTTCTCCACCCTTCAGTACCTAACCAACTCTCAAATACATCTCACCTCCTAACACCATCACATTGGGCATTTGGAATACAACATGTGAATTTGGCAGGGAATAAGAGTGAGGGGGACAAATATTTCAGACCATAGCACTTAAAGGTTCCAGGGATGCCCAGACATTAGCAATAGCTCCACCCAGAGACTCAATTGTCATTCTCCATTTCTCACTGTTGCTTCTCTCTGGGAATCTATGGTGTTCTATGCTCCCCAGTCTGCAAACAATACATGGTTTTCTATAGTATCTGAGTTTATGTATTACTAGTAGCCCTGCACACGAATCTGTGCACCAGTAGCTCTCTGCGGGGCCTGGCCACTCCGCACCCACTGCCCAGAGGCTCACCATGGCCTAGAGGCTCAGTTGCACCCCGGCCTGGCCAGAGGCCCATCCGTGGCCGGACACGGAATGCTTACCTCATCGCTGTGGCGACTAAGCAAGCATTCCGCCAGGCCGCTCACGCTGCCGGCTCTCAGCGGCTGCCCCCCTGGGTCTGCGGCAGGGCTGAGAGGACTGGCCGCTGCCATCTTGTGGCTATGGGCACTGCCATCTTTGTGACAGAGTGATGGTTAAATTTGCATGTTACCCTTTTATTAGATAGGATACTTATACTTACCTGAAGAAAGTGTAATCTCGCTATCCATTATCTAAAATCCAGAGAAGGGAATGATTGTCTGAACTGAGGTCAGGTTCTTCCACCTACCAATCATGGACTAAACAACTGTGTTCAGGTTCCGAAAGTAAACATCTGAATGTAGTGTAAGATGAGTGGGATCAGAAGAAATGCCCAAAAGAATGGGTGATAAGGGGAGAAAGTTACCATAATAAGTGGAATAATGGTCAAGCAGTCAGATAGGAATCTAGACTGGTCTCCTGTTAATACACTGTTTACATATACTATCATGTTAGTGTTAGCTTAAATAACTTCCAAGAGTCACATCTTCAACAAGAACTTTTCATTCTTTTTCTATTTATAAAAGTTTCAAAGATGTTTTGAGCCTGCAAATACAGTTTAATTTTTTAGTGTCTTAAAATTGGGACATGGTTGAATAAAACAATTGGTAAGTGGGAAATGGAAGGTTTGATTTTAGGCACAACTAATTGCTTATAAGGAATATTAAAATAATAGTCGATTTGTACTGAAGAATGTCTCAAGAGTGTTTTCTAGTAATTAATCTTTTTAATATTACTAGAGGCCCGGTGCATGAAATTCGTGCATGGCGGGGGGGGGAATTGTCCCTCAGCCCAGCCTGCACCCTCTCCAATCTGGGACCCCTCAAGGGGTGTCCAACTGCCCGTTTAGGCCCGATCCTGGTAGGATAGGGCCTAAACGGGTGGTCGGACATCCCTCTCACAATCCAGGAATGCTGGCTCCCAACTGTTCACCTGCCTGCCTTCCTGATTGCCCCTAACCACTTCTGCCTGCCAGCCTGATCACCCCTTAACCACTCTCCTGCCAGCCTGATCAATGCCTAAATGCTCCCCGGCCAGCCCAATTGTCCTTAACTGCCCTCCCCTGCTGTCCTGGTCACCCCTAACTGCCCTCCCCTCCCAGTCTGGTCACCCCTAACTGTCCTCCTCTGCAGGCCTGGTTACCCCCAACTGCCCTCCCCTGCTGGACTGGTCACCCCTATCTGCCCTCCCCTGTTGGCCTGGTCACCCCAACTGCCCTCCCCTGCAGGCCTGGTCTCCCCCAACTGCCCTCCTCTACTGGCCCAGTCACCCCTAACTGCCCTCCCTGCTGGCCTGATCGCCCCCAACGGACCTTCCCTGCAGACCTGGTCCCACCCAACTGCCCTCCCCTGCAGGCCGAGTCACCTCTAACTGCCCTCCCTTGCCAGCCTTGTCACTCCTAACTGCCCTCCCCTCCCATTCTGGTCACCCCTAACTGCCCTCCCTACTTGCCTGATCACCCACAACTGCAGTCCCCTCCAGGCCTGTTCCCCCCCAATTGCCCTCCCCTGCAGGCCTGCCCCCCCCCCAACTGCCCTCCCTTGCTGGCCTGGTCACCCACCAACTGCCCACAACTGCCCTCCCCTGCAGGCGTCTTATGGTGGCCATCTTGTGTCCACATGGGGGCAGCCATTTTTTATCACTTGGGGGCAGCCATCTTGTATCTTGGAGTGATGGCCAATTTGCATATTACTTTTTTATTAGATAGGATTATCCACATCAAATGGATGGCAATACTGAGGCCAGAAAGCTTTAACTTTCCAGTGATCATGTGTTTAATGAATAGTAGAGCTTTGATGTGAACCTAAAAATCTTGTTTTCATAGCCTGTGCCTTTAACCTTTATGATATTCATAAAAATGGAAATAAAATGCTAGTAGGGACATATAGGCATACCTTAGAGATATTGTGGGTTCAGTTCCAAACCATAACAATAAAGCAAATATAACAATAAGTGAATCACTTGTATTTTTTGTATATTCCCAGTGCATAAAAAGTTATGTTTACACTATACTGTAATCTATTGAGTGTGCAGTAGCATTATGTCTAAAAAAACACCAATGTACATACCTTAATTAAAATTACTTTATTGTTAAAAATGCTAGCTATCATCTGAGGCTTCAGAGAGTCATATTATTTTTGCTGCTGGAGGGTCTTACCTCCAATTTGTAAAAAAGGCAATATCTGTGAAGTGCAAAAATGCAAAGTGCCTGTAGTCCATAGACTTGCTTCATATTTTTCTTAGGCTGCATGTTGGCTTGTTCAGATTCTCTGGTTTGCATTAGTATCTCATCCTATTTTATCTTTTGCCTGTATTTTTCTGCTTATTCATACTTTATTCTGTCTTTCAAGTTAAATTTGTGCTTGACTCATCATAAAATTGACAATCCTTGACTTTCTTAAGGAATCTTTTGAGCATCAGTTCCCAAACCTAATCTACCTTTCCTATTGGTAGTCCCAGGTTATAAGACGGGAGTTTTAGGATATGAGTGGCACTGCTCTTGAGTAATTTAGGGGCTGGAATATAAGTTAAAGGTGCCTGAACAACCTTTGGAAGTTCACTTTTGGATTCAGTACCTGCTTCTTATCCAATCTGCTCAGGACTGCATCACGTGGGACCAACTGTAGCCACCTTGATTCAGCCTTTGGCACAAAGTCTTAGTGGGTATTAAATATATGTCTCAGTGTCTCATAATATTATCATCATTCATTTTACCTTACTCTACTTCAAAAAAAGAACAAGAAGAGAAGCCCTGACTAAGGATATTATTAAAGCTGAAGTAGTCAACTCGGGGAGGTAAAATTCACACTCATGTGCAATGTCATGAGATATATTTCTTTATACTATTAGAATGTCCACTGTCTTATATAAGCCTACATTACATAAACTCTAAAAAAACACTTGTTCTGCTTCTAATGTATGCTCTCTATACCATACTTCCCTTTCATTTACCCCTTTATGAATAAAATTGGTAGGAGAGAAAGTATACATCCAAATTATTGCTGACACTAATCCTATTTCTAGCTTTAGCCAAGACATTCAGCATATTCTCCCCATCCATCAAGCTGATTGTGATGAGGATGGTCTTCTGCCTTTTTTTTTTTTTTTTGTCTCTTTCTGCACTTCTGAGAAAACGATTTTATTTCCTTCTTCATAGAGAAAACATAAGACATCAGGAGGGTCTTTTTCTCAGCCTCCATTCTTCCTCCAACCTTTTCTCTCCAGTGGTATAACTTCTTTGCTCACCTTCCTCTACTTATTTATCTTCTCAGTGGAAGAGGTATAATGCCATCTGTCCAAGGCAAATCCTTCCTATTATTTAGGATCTATTTCTTCATTCTCTTTATGGCAATTATGCCAACATTTGCCTCTCTTTTAAATATTTATCCTCTCTCTTCCTATTGGTTCTTTCTTTCTAGCATATAAAATGGTCAACTATAACATCTTAAAAAGAAAACAATAAGAGCCAAACTTTTGTCTCTCTTGGACCACAATTATATATTATTTCTTCCCTTCAAAATATTTATCTATCTACTGTTGTCTGGTGACTTACATTAGGTATAGAATAAACTTGAACAACATTGCTATGCATTCATCTATTCAATCAACAACTACTTATTGAGTGTCTGCTGCTTACCAGTAACTGATCTGCTGTTTGAGGTATATCAGTGAATAGGACAGATATGGTCCTTGACCTCATAGGACCTGATACCAGGGTAGGAGACATGGTATTTCATGAAACGGGCCCTATTGTCTACTGAAAGCCTATCTATATGTCTATATATTTCTCCATCATACTGTCTGTCTATCATTTATATTACTCTATCTACCGTTACCTATTGCTTATACTCTAATTAAAACCCATGCTTCAAATACAACTAAGCTCTTGCAAATCCATGAATATACTTTAGAAAGTCTTATTAACTCCTTTGCTGTAGTGCATTTTATGCTTCCTCTAATTTTTTCTTTGTATCTTTCAAAACTTAGTCTTTTCAGTCTGGATTGTATATCTATCCTCTGTGCTTCCACATCACTCTTACTCCACAAATTATCAAAGCATCTCACACTAGGTTGTACTTATTATTGCTTTATTTTTCCATTCTCTCCCCCTGCCTAGCATATGAGCATCTTGGGTTCATGCCAGGCAGATACATCCTTTCTATGCTCATTACCTAAAATCTCAATTACCCCCAGAAAGTGATACTTGTCTTTCCTAGACTTCAGCAATCTGAGGGTAGATGTGAGGTTAAATTAACACTAGTAACAGAAAAATCTACTTATTCTTGTCATGATCTCAATGACTTGAACTTATCCTGTAATGTTTCTGAGAGTCCCCAAAGGATGTCTGCTATGAGGTCATATGTTTGCCTGATAATACTGGAAATTGTTATTAGTTTAGATAAACATCTTCTGAGTGCTAAGTGGAGGCCAGGCAACCTCATTAACCACTGAGCTCCTGGTCTCTGTGGCTCTTTTCTGATCACTGAGCATCACCATGAAAATCCACATGATACAACAACCTTAATGCCCCACTCCCCATCCTATCATTTTTTATTGTCTGGAGACATAGGATTTCAGACAATCTCTCAGTGTCAAATACCAGGCTACATAATAATAGCTTTTACAGATTCCCCTTCATCTCTATATTCTCAGACCTCAGACCCAATTCATGCTGCAAGGTAAAGGAGGACATTGCATTGTTCTAAACTGTCCCCATTCTGGTCTCAGTCACCAGGTGTTCACATCCAAAAATCTTCCCTTTCACCTTCCACCAAAATAAGCACATGTTCATGCAAACCAACTACTTGAATATCTGTTTACCAGCTCACCAGGCAATCCCAGGCAAGTTTAAGTTTCAATTTGTATTGGAAGTAGTACACTTGATAGGCATAACTTCTGGAAATATGTTGATCGAATAAATGGCAGAATTAATGAAAGAGTGATTAAATGCACTGTAGTATCTCACTACTTTCATTTTTTCTATGACTGTCTATCTCATCCACCATTTGGAATGTAAGAATATTAAGCTAGAGGCTATATGAGCAAGTGAGCATTTGGATTGCAGGAAATAAATGTGAAACAGAGCATTGAAAACACTATATTTTAATGTTATATGAGAAAAAAATGTCTACATCCATTACCATTCATCATCATCAACATAACTAAGCAATAAAATCCTCTAACTTAAGCCAAGTATGTGCCTTGATTTCTTTTTCCTATATCTAAACAGCCAAATGATTCTGAAGGAAATGCCTTAGCGAAGCATTACTTTTCTGTAGTAGAAAACAGAAGACCTTGCCTTCAGAGGCAATCATGCTGAACTTAGCCTGGTGGAGGAGGGACTCTGTTTGTAGGTCAAGGGGGAGAAGAGTTTGGGAAGGCTCATAAAAGAAAGAAAACTAGGAGAGGGCTAATGGTTGCCATCAGAATATAATTTGTGTGAGAAGAGCCAGATAACATATTAACCTTCTCTATAGACTCATAAGCCATGGTTTTGACCATATGGAAGCTCACATTCACACTGAGTGAATGTAAATAAAGGTTTTCAACTCCAGAGCTATCAAAGCCATTTATGTTTCTGGCTCAGCAAGCCTTTCAATTCTTTCCTAGACATAGTTAGCATAAAAAGGCATCCCACTGTTTTCACTACATTTGGATGAAAAAATAGTTTATGCCCTAATCCTTATTTGTTTTCTCCTAATAGGTTTTTGAAAGAGAAAACATATATCTTATGCTTTACATTGCTACTTCATGGCTGAAATATAATAAGAAGTCACCAATTAACAACCATTATACCAAGAAGAAAGAAATGTGACATTTTCCCTTTCTCAACATTATCAATGTTCCAAAAGAAATAAAAATTTACAGTGAATTATCTGTGAGGACCTAGGAATTCAATAACGGTTTGTGATGGTTATTGCATTTATGCCTTGGGCATTGAGAGGCAGCCTTAGATATTTTGGAAATCAACAGCCTACTGGTTCCAGTGTGAATGACTGTGGTGGGTTAATGTTCTACCTGCCTTCTGAAATTTTGGTTTCACATTGAGAATGAGCGAATACTTGCAACCTTTCTGAGTTAGCTGGTAATAAAATGTCTTCATGCTGTGTGTACTCTATATAGGAAATTGTGATTGCCACCAGGCAGGTAAGTTGATGTGTATTTGTACTTAAATTGATCAAAACTTAAGAATCATATATTATTTCCAGGAGAAAACCTTAGCAAAAGATTTCAAATATTCAGAAGCAAATGTTGGGGATGGGTATACAACCACATCTTGGCGTTCTGTAAAAAATTAAGGATAGTTGCTAATGTCATTAAGAATTCCAGGGGACGCAGAATCAAGTGTTCAGTATTTTTACTTATTAATATGTATGGTATTAATGAACACCCAGGGGAAAGGACCAAGCTGCTGACTCAATGGGAAGGTTTCCACTGAGAGCAAGAACTATCTACACATGCACACATGTTCCCATGTGCACACAAAAACACACACAATACAATTGGCATACTGATACCTTTTGGTGCCATAAAAATGTATGAGATCGGATAATGGTGTATGTGAGTAGAAAATCAATTTTGTCTGAGCCTGGGCACAGCAATATTCACAGGTCTATGGAGAAGGCAGAAACAGCAAGGACACCTGAAAAGAGAGATTACAGTAGAGGTAAGAAAAGAAGAGAATCCTCATACATGGCATGAATGAACAACAATGCAAATTAGGGGGGGAAAGAAACAGGAAGTTACTTTTTTTTCAAAAATTTCTTATGACTTATTTTATGTCTTAAGAATTCATATATTGTTTCTAAATTATTTCACAATTCTATAATTAGCTTCAAAACAAGCAAGAAATAGATGAGAGAGCGATACTGATTTAATTCATTGCTTCCTATAAACTTGGCCAGTTATTTTGGCATCATAAAGACACCTCAGGGTCTTTTTTAAAGGACTCTGCCAAAAATATCCAATAATAAATCTTCATGTTTGTTTAATGTTTTCTGCTTAGCAGAGTAACTTCCACAATTAACTCCTCACATTCACCTCATGATCATCTTTTGATTGTTAGTGGAGGTCTGATTATCTCCTTTTATATTTGATATATGAAAACTGAGATGCAGTGATGTTAAAAAAAATGCCCACAATCGTAAGAAATATTAGTGATAAAAAGAATATGGCAGTGCCTTAGTGTCCTCAACATCATTGTTAAGACTTTATGAAAACAGCTTCCCTCTACTCCCAGATTTTCCCCTTCAAAACTACAAGGAATTGGGCTAGAAAAATGCACTTTAAAAATTTCCTATTAGATTTTGTCCTCAGACAAATCCCTAGTTAGCAACTTAAGCTACCTTCTCCTTGCCTACCGGTAATGTAGGTGTTAGCAGCAAAGTGGTCTGTTTCTCAGGAAATCACTATGCAGAACAAAGACTCAGAAAAAAACAAATTATGAGTTCCTCTAGCCTGTGAAGTTCCTTTTTTTTTAATTAAATATTTTTATTGATTTTAGAGAGGACAAGGGAGGGAGAGAGAAATAGAAACATCAATGATGAGAACAAATCATTGATCTGATTGGTGCCTCCTGCACCCACCCCCTCCACCCCTACTGGGGATCAAGCCTTCAACTCAGGCATGTGCCCTGACTAGGAATTGAACCGTGACTCTTGGTTCATAGGTTGAAGCTCAACCACTGAGCTATACTGGCCAGGCCTTTTATTTATTTATTTTTTTTTATTTTTTTATTTTTTTAATAAATGGGTTTAGTGGTGTGCTGGAACCTGCTGGTGATAGGGCTAATTGTGAAGATCTCCTCCCATCTCCACCTTCAATGATGTCATGTAGGTAGTTTGAAAATCCCCACAGTGGGAGTATTTACAACACAGTGAGCACCCAATGCCATCAATTAAGGCTTTGTTTGTTTGTTTTTGCTAGATATTTATCAGTATACCAGTGTACATGATTCATGTGATATCTGTAAACAATTAGCCACTCTCCAAAGTGCCACTTAATTTATCAATTTTGAATGACAAGAAAGGTAGAAAATACAGAAATAAAAAAATATTTTAAAAACATATGCCAAGATGATTATTGATGTGCATAACTACTTCTGCATTCCCACCATGGTTCCTTAAATTTAAAAAGGGTATAAGGGTGTAAAAAATGTACAATTTTAGAACTTTTGTAATACATTGTTGTATACACTCTACAAATAATTTTGGAAAATTAAATTTCTCACATTGGTATACCAGAATATTCATTGGACTTTATTCTCTAAATGTAATTAAATTTCCTTCCAAATGCTAGCACCATTTACTGGAAAATCTATCATTTGCACTCATTGGAAATTTTGCTTTTATTGGAAAGTAGAGTCTAGACATCTTCCTGGATCATTCTCTGGACTTTCTCTTCATTTTAATTATATGGGTATGTGTATCACAGTGATAATTCCACACTGTTTTTTCTATTACAAGCTGGTAGGCATAGTGAGAGCTTAGTTAATATTGTGAAATATATCATATATATATATATGTGTGTGTGTGTACATATATATATATATATATGTATGTGTGTGTGTGTGTATAGAATAAAGAAGTATGCTAATTAACCGGGATGCTGTAATGGGCCAACTGGACAGGAGGAGGTTGAGTGTGCAGCATCAGGGGTGGGGCAGCAGGGGCCTCCACAAGCCTGTGCTGGGGAAGGGCCTGATCAGCAGCGGCCGTGGCTGCTTCAAAGGCCGGAGAGTGAGGCAGGGCCGGACCAGCGACTTGAGGGTGGGCGGTGCCGTGTGATTTTGAATTGTGCTCTGGGCTCCTACTATGTCATAATAATAATAGAATCACTAGGTGTTTTTAAATTTCTAGTGTTTTCAAGATAAATGTTATAGCTCAAAAACATTTTTTAGTAAGTTTTAGGAGTAACTATCTCAAAATATGATTAAAATCTGTTAAATCATTGTTAATACTTTGGTAAGTCAGAATAAAAAATAAATATATTACACCAAATGTGTTAATAATCATATGACTGCATTAGAAACTGTGCATTTATCTGGACAGATTAAAAAAACACTTTTTTCTAAGGAACTGGAAATTATTTTCCATACTTACTGTCTTCTTAACAGGGTTACTTCATTACAAAAAAAAGAAAGATGGAGAGTATATTTTCCTCCATCTTAAAAATGTAAAAGTGACAAGCAATGCCAGTTGCATTTTTTTTACTGAATGTGTTTTTCATTGATTATTTAAGAAAAGCTGAAAAGTAACTTTCCATCACATTTAGCCTGTGACACATAATTTCAACAGTGGAATTAGTAAAAGAATGAGTGACAAATGATGGGGAAGAATTGACAGATGCTAGTAATTGTATGTACTACCTTGGTTATTCTGTTCTGTCCAGATTTCATTTGGGCATCTCTTATACATTAAGCTTACTTAGTCATCTTGTAGGAGGATGGAAAATTGCATAAATGGGTTGTTCAGTCATATTAGCACTGATAGAATAGAAATAAGCATTGCCATTAAAAGTATATGTTAGTGCTCATCAGAAGGGATGTGTCTGCAATACCCTTTGCCTCACAGAGGTGGCTGTACTTTCTTGGGCAGAGTGTTTCATCTACTGCTGAAGAGATCTTTCCATCTGAAAACTTTACACAGTGGGAAAAGTAAATAGCATGTCTACCTTCAGGAGATATGCATGTTAAATATGTAACATCCTTTTTGTATTATGCACTAGAAAACTAAAACTTTTGAGAACATATTTCTTAAGAATATTTTTTAAATCCACACTCAGCAATTTACACTAATTGAAGGAGGAACAACTAATAATCTTCTATTTTATAAACGGGGAAAAAATGTGCACAACATGGATACTTTGTAATTACTACTTTAAAAATATTTAATCACTTCATCTATAATTTTAAAATCATAGAAATCACATCCTAATTCAATACCACTAGCCCTTTCCAACCCTTTCTTTGTAGCTTTCAGAGTTTCATTCCAATGGTCATCAAATGTGCCACTTATATGCAATAAAATTAGTCTATATCTCACCAGATAGATTCCCCATCTACCCAAAGGGGTCAAAACCTGTTTTTTGTTGTATTGGAATCCTAGAAAGCATTCCCATTTTGATCTGGTCAAAACTGGACAAGCATAAAATATTGGTAGACAAAAGTATTTACACAATACTCTAGCCTATATGTTAAAAAATATTTTTATTGATTTTAAAGAAAAAGGGAGAGAGAGAGAGAGATAGAAACATTGATGAGAGTGAAACGTTGATTGGCTGCCTCCTGCATGCCCGCAACTGGGGATCAAGCCCATAACCCAGGCATGTGCCCTGACCTGGAATCCAACTGGAGACTTCTTGGTGCTCTGGACAAAGCTCAACCTCTGAGCCACACTGGTTGGGCATTCTAGCCTATCTTTTAAAGAGAATGCAGGAAAAGGAAACACAGAAGTTAGGGACATCGTCTGTCTTACTTATGGATGTGCCTAGACTACCATATGGCACACAAAAGGAGATTTAAAAAGTGTGCAGTAAGTAAAGGAATTACCCACAATATATACTAGTCCAAGGAAGAGAGCGATGGGTGACTTCAACGTGCTCTTAATTAGGAACTGGCTTCTACCAGGAGGAGGAAGGGATTTGTCTCCCTGCTGAGAGGCTCCCAATGGGTGTTAGCCACAGGACATTCCCATTGGCTTTCTCTCATCTCTTCACTCAGCCCTCTCTCATCTGACCGGGATTTTCAGGGAGTACTATCGGGTCCCTCTTTTTCACTAAAACACATTTTTCTGGGAAACATCAGTTGCGAATGCTGGAGTTTTTACTAAACTGGCCAACTTCTAGGAAAAGTGCTAGAATAACAACTAGATTATGTGCTGCTTTTTAAATGGAGGTCACAAAAGAGGAATGACAATGTCCCCACAGAAATTGGCTTTTGTTCCCTGGAGGCCAATAAAACAGCATCATTTGTAGGATGAAGTATAGCACCATCATGATGATTATCAGTCCTCATTTTATAGAAAAGTAAATAACCATTAAAACGTGTCTATTACAGTTCCTTATTGATCTTTCCATTTCTGTTTTATCTATGTATTTCTGGAAGAAAGGGATGGGGTGTTTTCTGTTCTTGTGTGCCAAGGGACCTTTGAAAAAAATCCACAAATGAATGATTGAATGTATCTGTAAATACATTTCATTACAGTTAATACAGTTAAACTCTGGCCCTGTGTTCTCAATTCCAAGCTGATTCCTTATTTTCTGTTTATGATCCAGCCTTGCACTGATATTCCTCAAACAAGGGGCCACACATATTTCTTCCTTGAGATCAGAACTCTACCCAAACCTGAGACTGGAGCTCTGCTACCCCTGCTACCCTTCTGTCTGCGAGGTACCTCTGAAACTCTCCCAGTTCCCGGGAGGCAGTGATTGGCCTTCCCCAATGAAACTCACCTGATACTTGGTGTGGGATTTAGCACCTGTTAACCATCTGCTTGCCTCTCACCAATCGCCTCTCACGGAGCTCTAGGGATCAGTGGTTGTCAAACTTCAGTGTGCTTTAAGAATTGCCTGGGGAGCTCAGCAGAAGTGCATATTCCAGGACTCCAACTCAAGAAAGACATTCTGATTAGGTAGGCTGGGCTGACAATGTGCATTTTTAACGAACACTTTGGCTGCTGCAGGTACAGATAATTCTCACAAAACTTTGAGGACGTTGTTTAGATTATTTTATCTGCCTGGGAAGACTGTTCTCTGCTCTAGCAATAGTCCCACCACAGGGAATATCACTCTTATCTCCATTTCAAGAATCTTGGAATGCTTGGACCACCAAATTACCTACCTCGCCCCACATGATGCTTCCTACTCTCCCTGTGTTTTCTGTACAGTAAGCCCTGGAGATCTTTGAGCTAGGAGGTTAATGCTAAAGAGCAAAGAAATCAATGATCTGGAGATTTAAGTGGGCCTCATTTACATCTCAATGGGAACTCCATCCTGTTATTGTCTCAAAGTCATTCCCCGGAACTGTGTAATTAATTATAACTCAACTTCTCCCCATCTAACAATGACATTTTTGCATAATAAGGAATATATGGTTAAACGCCTCCCAATGAAATCAGCATATCCAGTTATAAAATAGAAATCTAATTACATTGCTGCAGTTCTAGGCTGGGAGGTTTGGCTTTATATAACTTTTGGCAGAACGTATGTGAAGCTGGTGTGAAATTGCTTCAGGGTATTTTCCTTTTGTGAGAAATTACAGGTTTCATAATGCAAACCAATTATTTTCAGGAATTATCGAGCTAAGGATAATAGATATTCTATAACATTTATAATATTCATATGATATGCCACGAATATTGCTGAATTTATGTACCTTGTCATAAATCAATAATACACTTGTAGAGTAAGGACCCAAACCAATGTGCTTATTATTTTAACAGGAAAGGGGCATTTGAGAATAAAAATGATTTCTCACTATACAATACTATTAGTTGTCATGAGTACCAGGGGAAGAAAGGACTTTCACACCTGAACAATGAAAAATTCATCACTTTTGTCTGTGAACCCAATAGGCAGCCTGGTGTATTCATTGAATGCATACATTGGCCTCTCAGAGATTTTAAATAGTCTATCACTTTCACTTACCACAATGTTCAAACTATGAGTCCTCATTGTTAGAGTTAATTTAGATATCATGGAAGGAAGACCGTACTGTGCACCAGGGGATTAAATTTAGAGGCCTGCTTTGAAACTACCCTGTTGAATGACCGTGGACAAATCACTTAACTCTGTGAGTTTCAGTTTCCTTTCCCTAAAATGAGGGGTTGGGCTGTGTGATTTCTAAAACTGTTTCTGATATGAAGTTACATGACAGTTATCAAAGTTCAGCAAAATAGAAATATTCTGAAGAAGACACAGACCAAGAGAGAAATCATCAATTTCTTATCTTTAAAAAAATGAAAATAGAGATAATTGCAACTCTTTGATTGTTGTGAGGTTTGATGAAGAAAACATAGCTAAAAACAAGTGGCAAAATGGTCCATAATATAGTTTGAGAATGCAGTTAGTACTCAAATATCATTACTGATATCATCATCATTTATCATCATTCTGTATTATTATATGTACTAGGGGCCCAGTGCACAAATTCGTGCACCTTGAAAGAAACTGTGGGCAGCAAGACTGCTGTGGGCACAGGGGCAGGTCTTGGCCCATCCTCTGCACCCCCGCGTGGCCCAGTCCACCTCAGACCCCAGTCCCCTGTCTGCTGGCAGCCCTGCTCCCATCAATGCCGCTCCCACATGCTGAGGGCGCCGGCCCCGCTCCCACCCGCTGACAGTGCAGAGTGATTGGGCCAGTGCCAACAGCGGGTGCGAGTGGCGGCTGCTGCCCTGATTGCCCCTCAGGAGCAGGGGGAGGTGGAGAAGCCCTCAGGGATGATCAGGGCCGGCAGCCACTTCTCGCACCTGCTGATGGCGCCGAGCTGGCAGCAAGTGTGAGCAGCAGCTCTGGCACCTGCAGCAGGTGCAAGTAGGGCAGGCACCAGCAGCAGGTGAGAGCACCAGGTGGGACCTCAGAGTGCGGGATCAAAGAATTTTCAGTAACCACCAGAGGCTTGCCCCGATGACAGCAACTGGTACCCCACCTTGATCTGGTGCCCCCGCTCACCTGCTCCACCATCCCACTGTGGCTGATGCCCACCATGTTCCGCATATGCCCCGTGGTGGTCAGTGCACGTCATAGTGACCAGTTGTTTGGTTGTTCCGCCGTTTGGTCTATTTGCATATTAGCCTTTTATTACATAGGGTTATTTTAATTTTGTTGTTATGGCATTTTGTTAGTTAGAAAATTTGGTTACTGTTTGGAAAATGCAAAGTCTTATTCAGCATGTTATTAGTTTTTAGCTCTATGGATGTCTACCTGAATAGCTTAAATTTTTTCTACAGTTACAGCTGAACTTGCAACTTTACTAGAGCTGTATTTTTGTAGGAACTCTCAGACATATGCTTCTGGATTGAGGCAAATACTAAAACCACTACCTTACCATATCTGGCATCAGGTGAAAACAGGAATGACAGAAAATGAAAAATGATGAGGTATATAGAAAAGTTATCAGAATTTCTTCAATGTAAAATAAAATTCAATTTGCAGAATGACTGGCCTGGAAGCAAGGTCAATGGTGCTACTCCTTCAGTACCCTGCACCACCCTCACAACAGACTGGTGATCTGTTTGGTGGACTGCTAACATAAAGCAGGCGATCTTTGAGAGGATCAAAAGTTGCTCCTTAAACACGTTTCTAAATTCTGGAATTCAGATTCTTTCAACTTTAAAAAGTGAGTAAATAATAGCAAATCCTTTGATGTACTAGTACTACATAGAGGAGAGGAAAGCCTTGAGGGAGGGTAATACTAGTAAGGGCAGAAGTCTCTTTACTTTGCAGTTAGCAAAGACTAAATGACTACAAGGTAATTGGCAGCTCCCCGCAGCACTGGCAGGAGGAGCTAGATTTTGATTTACTACATTGACAACAAAACTCTGGTTTGCAAGATCCTTATAAAGTAGCCACAAATCCATGAATGGGGATCTACATTAAGTACTTTGTTGAGCAGAAACCTTTGAACTCTCAAAGCCTGGGCATGTGTCTAGACTGAGAGAGGAGTATTTTCACAGGGCATAAGAAACCTTATCTGGTAGGAACTTAAAAGGTGTCATGTGTACATAATTTATTGTTTTCGCTTTGCCTGCCCACCTCCCCAACATACAAATTACTCCACTCCTGCCCAACCCAAGAAAGAAGAGTTAGCTAAGGCAAAATGAGGTATGGATAAAATTAAAGTTATCAAGGGAGATTAGGATGACTGTGGAAGCATAATTATTTCTTAAAGTTTAACCTGAAGAATACATATATTTCAGATACGTATATCAAGCGAGAGAAGAAAGATAGATGATAGATAAATAAACAGATATAGATGGGAGGAGAGAGAATCAAAATGACTGATTAATTTGATTTTTGTGCTTTATCAACCTTTAGGGTTACATTTTACCAACACTATGTATTATTAGATATTAGATTTATTGCCAGATTTTTTTCTTGTTAAAAGTGTTCCTAATGCTGTTTTAACTTATAGACATTTGATTACCAGGAGTGAATTAAGAAGTTTTTGCATATGCCCTGTGAGTTACATCATTTTTTCTTTTGTAAGGTTTGCATAAATGAATACCTGCATGTGTACCAAAATGTTAATGGCAGATGGATGGTGTAGTTGACGTTTGATTTTCTTCCTTTTGCTTACTTACATCTTGAATCTTTTAATCATTTCTATTGCCTTTTTAATCAAATAAATAGATGACAAAAACATGCCAGTGTTCAGTCAAAATTCATTTATTTTCATAATCGTTAAAAACTATAATGCATCTGGTATTGAAATAGTTGCTGGAAAAAGTTACAAATAAGACATGGGGTCTATTCACTTAAAGTCCAATATCTAGGCAAGATATAAAGAGGGTTTTAATATCAATAATGTTTACAAGTTGTTATTTAAAAAACTGAAAAAACCTGCTTCTCAAATGAAATAAGTGCAATGTGTAAGATTGCTGAAGAAAAAAATATATTCTAACTAGAGGCCTGATGCACGAAGATTCATGCAAGAATGGGCCTTCCTTTCCCTGGCTGCCGGCACCGCCTTCGCTCTGGCCCAGAGCCACCTTTCCACCTTTCCACACTGGCCAGAGGCCCGAAGTGGCAGGGCAGTGCCGAACACCCACATCATCACCATGGCGATGACGCAAGTGTCCCGCCCTGCCCCAGCCGCTCGGTGCTGCATATGCAAATTAACCCACCATCTTTGTTGGGTTAATTTGCATACTCACTCCTGATTGGCTGGTGGGTGTCATGAAGGTATGGTCAATTTGCATATTTCTCTTTTATTAGTGTAGATAAGAAGAATCCTTATGTGAAAAGAGACAAATTTTTGTAACCTTTGAACTCTATGACCAGATTGAGGATTTACAAATTGTTTTGTGTGGTGAAACAAAAGGCTAAGTGATGGAAAGATAATTTGATAAGATTAAAAAAGAGGTATGCAGCTGGTCAAAAAGGCCCATGCCCACTTTCCAAAATATTAAGGAGGTTAAAATGTGTTCTGTAGACATTGAGGAGCTGCTGAATGGCCTCATGTTGAAGTGACAGGATCAAAATTGCCACATTGAAAGAATAAGGCAATTGTAGAATGGTTCAGTAGGTGGAAATGTATATGATATTAGAATCTGATTTGATAGAGACTAAAAAGGAATAGATCAGATATATTACGGAGATAAAATCTGGAAAACGTTCTAATTAAATTTGTAGTATTATAGTGAGGAAAGCACCTGAAATAAGTTCCTTGTTGCTAATTTGGTTAACTCAGTCGATGGTTGTGCCTCTTCTGAAAATGATAAAATGGAAAGAGAGGACCCAGTTTTGAGAGGAGAGATATATATTATGCAAAACAGGTACAGATATCTAAAAGACAGTTAAGGTGGATAAGGAGAGCTACAGATGATATGTTTTAGAAATAGAGATTTTGGAACCAATGAATTCATTTAAAAATTCATCCTATATAATAAAGAGGTAATATGCAAATTGACCCTCATGCCCTCACACAAGATGGCCACCCCCATGTGGTCAAAGATGGCCACAACAAGATGGCTGGCAGGGGAGGGCAGTTGTGGGTGATCAGGCCAGCAGGGAAGGGAAGTTAGGGGCAACCAGGCCAGCAGGGGAGGGCAGTTGGGGGCAATCAGGTCAGCAGGGGAGCAGTTAGGCATCAATCAGACTGGCAGCGGAGTGGTTAGGGGTGATCAGGCTGGCAGGCAGAAGCAATTAGGGGCAATCCGGCAGGCAGGCAGGTGAGCGGTTGGGAGCCAGCAGTCCTGGATCATGAGAGGGATGTCCGACTGCCAATATTTGGATATCACTCGAGGGGTCCCAGATTGGAGATGGTGCAGGCTGGGCTGAGGGACACCCCCCCCAGTGCACAAAATTTGTGCACCGGGCCTCTATTTAATAAATAGGTGGGCTAAAGATCATAAAAGCCAAAAATATGCATGCTGTTACTACAGGAAACATCTTAGAGCAAAAATTGAAAGGCTCAGTAGGTCTAATAGAGAAATATTTAAGGATCCAGAGGAAAAAAGAAGCCAAGAAAGGCAACCTGTAAATTAGTCCAAGAGGAGGAAGGGAAACCAGGAGAGGTTATTATTCAAACCTTCAAAGAGGATTAATCAATAATCAACAGTATCAACACTAAAAAATTGTCATATGAGAATTTTAAAAAGTGCACAGCAAATGATACTTAGATTGCCCTTTAAGTCACAACACTACCATTTTCTGTAGAATTAATTTGATGGAACAAGATTCTAGTATGATGGAGAAGTAAATGGAGGATGAGAAAGTGGCAATTTTTCCAAGAAAATTCATTTTTCAAAGGAAGGAGAATGACAAAAACAGTTTGAAAAGTGGAAACCGAATTGAGGGAGTGTCTTGTTGCATGTGTTTGCAACAAACTAATTGCTTGCTTCTTTGCTTTTTAGATATGAAATAAGCTTATGCATGTTTAAAAGCTTCTAAAAATGATGCAATGATGTTTTTTTCTTGTATTACCAAGTGAAATATAAATCTGAGGGCAGCATCTATAGTAAAAACACTCAACAGATACAAAGATACATACACTCAAGTAATACTCCCAATCCAATCCCTTCTGTCTCCTTTCTACTCTTTCTCCAGGCCAAATCCCAGTTCTCCTCTACCTCCTCCTCCTTCTGTTTCACCTGCTGCTTCTTCTTCCTTCTTTCTCCTCCTCATTCTTTCTTCTCCTCTTTCTTCTTTCTTACTGTTTTCAATTCAGTTTTATGTTACAAAGTTCAAAATATTTATTGCCATTGGTTATAAAATCAGTCAAGAGATCTTGAATTTGGAATGATCACCTCTGCTTTAGAACCCCTTGTCAATCCTAGTATAGATTTCACCTTTCCTGAAACTGTGGCCATGCACATAGCCATGACAATTTGAAGCCTACTCTTGCCCCAGGTGTAGCTGCTAGGAAACTAATTTGTAATTTGATTTTGAAGCCAGGCTGTGTATATATGACTTCAACCATCCCTGAGAACATGGAACAATGGGCTTGTACAAAAGCAGTGTTAGATTCTCTGTTTCAACTTTATTGATGATAATTTGTACTTGTATTTGCATGGACAGTTTCTGTCCTAAATAAGCAAGAAAAATTTGTGTAATGATGATGACATTTTATCAAATGTTTTTGCTTATATAAATTTATTTTCAAGTTCTATGTATTTTATAATTATAGAATGTAATAATATTTATTTTTAAAAATTAAAAAATTAAGTAGTATGACTAAGCATTACCAAATGTGAATTCAAATACAAGAGACCCAAGTCAGTTCTGAATAATTATTTTTGATTTTGCAAATTGTGATAATTTTGGAGTTAAGTATGTAAATATGTATTTACTTCAGGTACTAAAATATGGAAACAGTTTACATAGCCCCAAGGTAAGTGATTAGAAATTAAAGATATTGATATGATCATTTGATTTTTTTCCTCTTTTATCCTATTGATGTGGTGGATTACATTAATTGATTTTTGAATGGTGTACTAGGCTTGCATAGCTAAAATTAATCCCATTTGGTCATGGAGTGTAATTCTTTTCATCACATTTGAATTTGACTTGCTAATATTTTATTAAGGATTTTTGCATCTATATTCATGAGAGATATTGGTATGTAGTTTTCTTTTCCTTTTTAGTAATGTCTTAATTCGGTTTTAGTGTTAGCATAATACTGTCCTCAGAAAATGAGTTAAGAATTGTTCCCTCTGCTGCTATTTTTCTGGAATAGGTTGTGAAGAATTTATAACATTCTCTCCTTAAATGTTTGATAGAATTCACCAATGAAACTATCTGGGCCTAACACAAGGTTATTAATTATTGGTTCTATTCCTAAATGAATATAATTTGATTCAGATGATCTCTTTTCTCTTTTTTGAATTTGCTGAAGGAACTGGTTCATTGTTATCTAAATTATAAAATTTGTGGCTATAGAACTGTCCACCCTCCTACCACCTAGCTGGTCCCCATGTGGGCCCCAGGCAAGGCCAAGTCAGCCTTGCCCACCAAGGCTGAGCTGTGACCCCACCCCTAGGCCCCCATGGCTGTCTGTGGACCTGGCTGGCATAGCCAGCCTCTGGCCAGCCAGCACCTTTGTAAATAAATCAACATCCACAATTAAACAAACAAACAAACAAAAACCTGTTCATAGCATTCCTCTATTTTTCTTTGAATGACTGTGGGATAAGTCGTGAGTATTCAACTTTATCTATTGGCATTTGTAATCTGTATCTTTTTCCCTTTTTGTTTTGGTTAGCTTAGCTAGAGATTCATCAATTTTATGGATCTTCTCAAAGACCTAAATTTTGGTTTTAATAATTTTCTATGTTGTCAATGTCATGAATTTCTGTCCTAATTTGTTTTATTTAATTTCCTCCGCTTGATTTAATCTTAAATTGCTCGTCTGTCTCTACTTTCCTAGGTTGGAAACTTAGATTATTAATTTTAGATATTTTTTCTAATATATGCATTACTCAAACCATTCTAATAGCATAACTACATTTTAGTTTTCAATATATGAAACAATTTAAATATATGATAGGTGATATAGATGCCTGTAAGATTATTGAGTATCACTTAGACACAGGAAAAAAAAATGTTAAATTCCAATAAAGCTTGGAGGACAATACAGAAGGATCAGGGGAAATTTTTACTTGCACTGACTTTTGATATTATAGACATACTCTGTATGGCAGACCTGAAATTTAACATAAACTTATTTCTTTAAAGTATTTCATGTTATAGCCAAGAAAACAGATATTAGAGAGCAACTAATAAATCCTAAATATTTAACTGGCTGCTTAAAAAGTCACTATCCCCCCTTTTTCCTCCAAATAAAGTGAATTGTTATTCTGGTCACAGCATTTGGGTGTTTAGCTTATGCAAGTTTCTTTTTAATTCCATGTCAACTCTTACTACTTCCATAAAATTTTATCTGATATCCATTGACTAAAATTATTTCTGTTGTTTTTTTGTGTGTGTGTTTTTAAATCCTCACCCGATGACACTTTTTCCATTGATTTTTAGAGAGAGTGGAAGAGACAGGGAAAGACAGAGAAACATCAATGTGAGAGGAACACATCAACTGGTTGCCTTCTGCATGCGTCTCAATGACCAGGGCCTGTGCCTGGGAGGATCCTGCAACCTAGGAACATGCCCTTGACTGGAATCGAGCCTGAGATCCTTCAGTCTACAGGTTAATGCTCTATCCACTGAACCAAACCAACCAGGGCTAAATTTATTTTTCCTACCTGAAAGATGAAACAGAGGGCCGGAGACCATGGGATACCAGGATACAGGCTTTATTGGAGATCACCCTGCCAGCTGCCTTCCAGAGGGAAAAAAGAGGACTTGCAGGGGTGAACACGCCTTTTGAGGGGAGGAAAGAAGGGGACGGGGCTTGGGGTACTCAGCACACGCTGATTGGTGGTTTCATGTAAGGTACATGATTAGGGACCTAGGGACTTAGGAATTGGGGGCTTGGGGTATTTGGCAGGTGCTGATTGGTGGTTCAATGTACAGTCCATATAAGGTGTTCAGGAATGTCCGGCTGCAGGTGGAGTTTACATCATACTCCATCCATCAGTTGGGGGAAGGGAGGATCTATCACTGCCCAAATGCTTTAGCATTTATATTTGTAACATAATTTTGATTTTATTACACAGGTTAATTTTAACAAAAATATAATTTGCAATGAAATATGTAATAACTATATTAGTTATTGAAGTATTAGAAAAATATATTTTAACATATGCTTTCAGAAATTTAAAATAGTAAATATAACAATGAAAATTTTTAAATGATGTAATGTTGATAACATGCTCTGGCTAAAAGGGCTTCATTAAATATTTATTTCTATTAATCTCTGTTACAAACCTCTAGTTTTTGTTGAATATTTACTTTGTTTACATTTTATCACTATTATAAACAACATGGTGTTGAACTTTGCCAATATCCATGAGTATTTTCTTATTATATGTCTGAAATATGGAAAAGCTATATCAATCCGTATGTAAAATCTTAAGGCTTTAGAAACATAAAGCTAAATTTCCTCACCTCCTCATAAAAAATAAATGATAGTAAAAACAGTAGTATGACACTTTTACTATAATCACAAAAGTGTTTATTTTATAGCTTAGTCAATAATAAAAAGTACTTTCTAATATGATAGAAAAAATGAATTTCATTCTTTATTAATTTTAACTCAGACTATTTCTGAAGCAAAATATTTTTTCAAAGTTTTCTTGGCCATTTGTATTTACGTTTTTCCTGATGATCTTATTTTCTCATATTTATGAAAAATGGTTTTTGATTAATCACTTTACATGTATTTTTTCATATTTTCTTCATGTTTTTGGGGGGGTTGCATGTGTGGGTATATGTGTGTATTACTTCTTCTTTTCCACAGACAGGTGTATACTCCTGTCTTTGTCACAGTATCTTGCATTGGCCATGACTTTCAGAACAGTGACTACTAATACTAAAGATCAACATAACTTTCACTTAAGAAAAAAGCATCTAGATTTAACCACTTAACGTTGACTATTGGTTTATAATACATATAACTGTTATATTAATTGTGTTAAAATTCAACTTTAGTAATATTTGTTTTTTCAAGAATTATAATTGCATTTTAAATATATTTTTTACAGACAGAGAGTGAGGGAGAATACACCTACTTTTTTGGTTTCTGAGTCATTATGGCATTTAAATATGGATTAGAAAATTTGACATCTTTTTCAATCCTCTAAAATTATTCAAATAACATTAGAATTATCTGTGGCTTAGTGAATCGAATGAGCTAACCTGTAATCCTTTCTGGGATTTCTCCCATTTTAATTATCTTTTCTCAGATTTTCTGACTATCTTGGTAATAATATTATTTAATAATATACTATAAAACCATTCATTTCACCAAAAATTTTAATTATATTACTATGTATTTGTTCATATACTTATTTCACTTATTTTGATTTCAAAAGTTAATACATGCACCCAAACCAATTTGGCTCAGTGAATAGAGCATCATCCTGTGGACTGAAGGGTCCTGAGTTCAATTCCAGTCAAGGGCTTTTACCTGGGTTTTTGCCTGGGTTTCGGGCTCTGTCCCCAGTGGGGAGCGTTCAGGAGGCAGCCTATCAATGCTTGTCTCTCATCATTGATTTTCCATCTCTCTCTCCCTCTCCCTTCCTCTCCGAAATCAATACGATTATATATATATATTTAAGTTAATACATGTCTGGATTAAAATTGTGAATAGTACAAGTCACTTCAGCTCACAACCAAACGCTTCATATCCAGTCCCTCTCCCAAGAGGAAAAATACTCTTGTTAATTAATTAGCATTGAACGAAATAGTTTAATTATACCTCTCTTCCTCTCTATCTGATGTATCTAGACAGTATATTGTTGTTATATAACCAACAAAATTTGAGAGATACAGGAGGGGAGGTAAAATGTAATAAAATTACACAAGATTATGAGTTTACAAGCATTTATAACCACTATCACCTATTTATTCTGTAACAAATACTACTTTGTATGTATTATAATCTTAGTATGTATCTGATCTTGTACAAACTGTCTTGTACAAACCTGCGCCTTCATATATTTTAATTTGTTTTTTCTCTTTTAAATCACAAACTAGTAATTTGTAGTGATGTCAAAATCATATTAAACCCCTCAGTTTTAAAATGTACCTTTCCTTACACAAAGTGTTTTCCACTCCAAGTCTCAGTTTAATCATGTGTAAAAAAGTAAGTTATAGTAGAGAATGCATAAGCCTACTATAGGACTTAGGATCAACATATACATATGCATTTAGCATAGTATGGTTATCTCCAATATATATGAGTTATATCAAGGAAAAAAACCTCAGAAAACTAGAAATATTATACCCATAGATTAGACAGACTTCCTTGAGAAGATGAGTAACTGCAAAGAGGACCCAAGTTCAAATAAAGGCTATAATTATTTTTTTCTCAACTTTAAGATTTAACAAGAGTTTTGAGAATTAATGAATCAAGACCAAAGTTTGAAAAAGGGAATTTAGAGAGAGACTAAAGTAAAAAAGACAAAAGGTAAAAGAAAATGCCTTGCCGATATTTGATCTGTAACATTTTCTAGGATTCATGTGCTATGGAAAATAAATCCAGGATATTTATGGTTATGACATAAACTTGATCCATTCCCCACAAAGTCTGTACTCACAGTTCTGTTATAAAAATTAATAAGTAAAAATAGCTTCATAATTATGATGCTAAAGTTTTGTCAGTTCTAATACATCTGTTAATTTGTCAAAGATTAAATGGCCTCAAGCAAAGTTTAAAAGTATATTATTGAAGTAAAATTTGTTACAAATCAGATACACAATCTATAATAATAAAAACATAATATGCTAATTAAATCAGACAGCCAAATGACTTTCCAGACATCATTCCGGACATAATTCTGGATGAAGCCACGGTGGCGGAGGCTGAGGCAGAGGTGGTTAGGGGCAATCAGGCAGGCAGGCGAGCGGTTAGGGGTGATCAGGCAGGCAGGCAGGCAAATGGTTAGGGGTGATCAGGCAGGCAGGTGAGTTGTTAGGGGCAATTAGGCAGGCAGACAGGCCAGCGGTTAGGAGCCAGTGGTCCCAGATTGCGAGAGGGATCCCGGATTGCGAGAGTGATGCTGGTTTGCGAGAGGGTGCGAGCCAGTCTGAGGGAACTCTCCCCTGCCCCCCACCCCTCCCATGCACGAATTTTGTGTACCGGGCCTCTAGTAGGTACATAATGAATCACTCAGAGTATGAGAGCCAGAATGAACATTTGTCCTTATTTAATTACACACCTTTATTTTAGAAATGAAGAAACTGACATTCAGGAATATGAAATGACCCTACTAATATAAAATTATGTCTTAGAGTGTTGGGCCAGTATACATTGCATTTCCTATAGGTCCCTGTTCAACTGCTTAATGGATACTGCTTTTTCCAACTATTGTGGCTAAAGGTAGAGTGAAGAAAAGATATTACACTGATGCTTTTTAGGGATGACAAGATAATCCTGGCCACTGGTGATAAAATAATCATGCCCCTTATGTAGAATTATAGGAACTTCATAAGAACTTGCAGAAAATGCCCTAGCCAGTTTGGCTCAGTAGATAGAGAGTCAGCCTGTGGACTGAAGGGTCCCAGTTTCAATTCCCATCAAGGGCACATGCCCGGTTGTGGGCTTGATCCCCAATACAGGGTGTGCAGGAGGCAGCAGATTGATGATTCTCTCTTATCATTGATATTATTATTATCTCTATCCATTCCTCTCTGAAATAAATAAATAAAAAGTTTAAAAAAAGAACTTGCAGAAGATAAGTAGCAAAATGCTACACATTTTAAAAGATGAATGTCATTGGAAAAGAAAATACTTTAAATCTATTACGAACCATCGTTTATTATTCTAAAACAACCCTCTTTATTGGCATATATAGGTTTTATCATTTCTTAACATGATAGCAATCTAGGGATTTTGATGTCTGTGTTAGTTGTCATACTGGTGTCCAAGGAATGTGGGTACTACCCTTACCCTTCTATGCACACACATACTGGAAAGTAAATGAATAGAATGGGATTAAAAAGTTTTATTGGGGATAACTCACAGACAGAGGATCAGCAGCTGCAAAGGCCTCTGTCCTCCTGTTATCCAGTGGAAAGGTGTGTCAGGCCCGGAACATAGCAAACTTTAGGAAAGGGACCTTACTCTTCCCTGCCCCAACTCCCCCACACCTCCTCACTCCCATGGTGCTACTTTTTTTATAGAGATATTAGGAGAAGGACGCAACACATCTAGGTCACTAAGTAACAAGGTGATATTTCTCTGGAAAATGACATTGCTGGAAAAATAGGGAAGAGTCACAAGCCAGACTAGGGTTGCCTACATGGAAAGGTCACTTTCATCAACTGGAATATTGGTGATCTTCCCATTCAGTGAACTCAATCTTGCTGAGCCAGTGCACTACAAAACTACCAAAGGTGGGAAGGGATCTAGGCAAAAGAAAAGTTTTCTCTTTCCTCACATCCAGAATCCATTTCTGTTAATTAAAAAAGGCATGGTTTTGTTATTTTGTTTGTTTTGTTCCTGAATTGAGAAACTAACCTTCTTTATTTTTGCACAGACGGGAAGGGCCTAATGTTGTAAATTTTAGAGGAAAAAAAAGTGTAAGAGTGTTGCATTTTCCTCTTTAAACAAGTCTTTTCTAGATTCTGGCTTCTTCCATTTCTTACATTTAATCAAAGATTTCTATATTGGAGGTAAATATCTTCAAATGTTTAATGTTTATTTCTTCATTGGCAGCAAATGTATAATGTAAGTGTGGCTTACATTATTTCTATACATATATAGAATCTACTACACTGTTCAAAAAATATAAGGTCAATTTAGTAAGAACAATTTCACACATTTAAAGTGCAAAGTACTTTTTATAATCCAAACTTACAAATGTCAAGATTTTAAAGCAATAATTCCAATTTGGATGTGAAAGCTGAAGCATAGTCCTCCAGTACCAAACTATTTAAAAATCTTTAATTATTTATCCATATGCCTTACAGAATAAATGTAATGGTAAATAGTAATTAATTGGAATTATTTCTATACATATATAGAATCTACTACACTGTGTTTATTGGAACATTGATTCTTTCATTTCAGTAGAATGCAACTTAAGTTGGATAATTCACCAACTAAATGACTCTTAGATGAAATTAAAAATTGTTGATTTTAGTAGTAATGCAATAAAACTTGGAGGTGATTCTTTTTAGGGGGATACAATGTCAATTCCATATCCC
Source organism: Ia io (assembly GCA_025583905.1). NCBI lineage: Eukaryota > Metazoa > Chordata > Mammalia > Chiroptera > Vespertilionidae > Ia > Ia io. The sequence goes on along the minus strand of JAJQQW010000011.1, from coordinate 59,455,967 downwards.
TCAAAGTTTGCTAACATGGCTCATTGTTTCAAGCTATTATAGAATGAAGCTCTATTGTTAAAGTCTATACTGCAAAATATTAGGAAGCATTTTGATTCACTTTTATATGTTGTCATGGTTTTACACATGTTTTGACATAGTCTTTTACTTTTCTGCAATTCACGGTTATTAATTCACAAAAGGATTTCCAAACAAAAACAACTTCCTTATTGAGGAGTGATGGAGAGTTGGAGAGTCTTAAGGATAATTAATTTGGCAAGATTTAAAAATAATAATTGCAATTAGCCTCTGAAATTTCCCATGGTAGAAAAAGAAAATGTCATTTAAAACAGAAGAGATCAAGAAAATCTATAAGACTTTATAACTTTTAACTAGCAGGGGCAAAAAGTAGAAGTTTATGTAATAGTAATCTTTCAAATCAGGTGACAAAATTTCACTGAACATTCGTCTATATATCAACCCATTCTTTATTTTATTTTCTGAATTACCCTGAAATTCTTATAAAGCATATACTATTTAATATTATAAATAGTTGATAATATTTTGTGACGATGATCAAGACGCATATACTATTTAATATTATAAATAGTTGATAATATTTTGTGACGATGATCAGATGCATCAACAAAAAATAAAATTATTTATGAATGCCTCATTTCGTTACTTTACCATTACCCACACCTCCAACTTCTTTTCCACACTCTGGCATAGAACAATGAGGATGGTCAATGCCTAGTTCCTGATGACTACTCAATTATACACCTCTCTCAAAAGAAAATATATAATTAGATTCTGAAAGGCCACTTAAGGTAGTTGTTCCTTGATAAAGTTTTTCTCATTGGCAGAGACAAAGGTCTGAAATGATAATGATAGGTCTTTCTTGATGTATAAGAATGTTGGCAAGCTACATAAAATTCCACTTCAAATAAATTTTGTTGTAGCAGTTGGGAATTTCAAGACACAGAAAGTGATTATGTGGATAAATCTTTTATGTTTGGGCAGCATCTCCTTTCAATGCCCAAATATTCCCAATTATATTAAATAAATATTCACATATTCCACCTGAAAATTAATACTACTGTCTATTATTTTATTTGAGCAGAAAAGTCAGTATTTTATATCAACCAATAAGGGAAATGTTTTATATTCTGCTATTACAATAAATACAAATGAAAATATGTAATAAATTAATGTATTTTAACCATGGATGCTGATAGGCAAACTAAAAATAAGATTTTACATTATCTCTAATCTTTCACAAGTATTGACTTCAAAATTAAATCATCTTGTGGTATTACTTTTATTTCCCCCACAGTGCTAGCACAGTATATTATGAATAGTCATGACTCAATAAAAATGGTGAGCATTTATTGAATGTTTACAACATACTAAACATTCTGCTAACCACTTTAAATACGTTTATCAATTTAATCCTTATAAGAACTGTGTAAATTCAAATATTTAAGAGATTAGATTATACATTTACAGAGATTATTGTTTTAGAAAATGTGCATACTGTCACACGACCAGGAAATAGTCAAGTCCCAAACTTATATTTTGTTATTCTAGAGTCCTCTTGTCTTTTATACAACCTAGAACCTCAGGAAACCATTGTAACTAACTTTTGCTGAAAAGGATTCTGGCACTTCTTAGTGTGTGTGTATGTGTTTGACTAGAAATAATCAATAGATTATGCAAGTCAATAAAGATTTAGTTTTCCTTTTTATTTTTTTATTATTAGAATGAGCCATGTCTTATTTTTAATTTGTTATTTATTGAATTTATTGGGTTAATGAAAGTATATATGTTTCAGGTATACAACTCCACAATACATTGTATATTATACTGGGGGCCCAGTGCACGAAATTCGTGCACTGGGGAGGGGTCCCTCAGCCCAGTCTGCCCCCGTCACATACTGGGAGCCATCAGGGGATGTCCTATGGATGGTTTAAGCCCACTCCACATTGGGAGCGGACCTAAGCCGCAGTCTGGCTTCCCTTTGCTTGAGGCAACCGGGCTGATCAGGGGAAGGCACCTGCCCCATCACCCCTATTCTGCAGCCACTGCCAGTCACCGCAGCTGCCCAGTTATTTTCATCAACACAGACCCCAGTCCCTTCACCATGAAAAAATGACAACTTTCTTTAAGCATTTTCAAGATGTGTCTTTCATAGAATATGACATTTCTTTATTTTTCTTTTTATCCTCACCTGAGGATATGTTTCCATTGATTTTTTTCCCCTTCCCTCTGATCCCAAGCTCAGCCCCTTCCCAAGCCAAAAGCCTCCTCCCCAGGTTTAGGCTTGGGAAGGGGTACCTCCTCACCTCCAATCTCAGGCTCTGCCCCTTCTTAAGCCTAAAGCCTCCACCCCAGGCTTTAGGCTTGGGAAGGGGTTCCTCGCCACCCCCCAGAACCTCCGATCACAGGCTCAGCCCCTACCCAAGCCTAAAGCCTCTGCCCCAGGTTTAGGCTTGGGAAGGGGCTCCCCCCAGCACTCCCCCAAGCCTAAAGCCTCCACCCCAGGGTTTATGCTTGGGAAAGGGGTCCCTCCCCACCCCCCACACCTCCAATAATAGGCTTGGCCCCTTCCTAAGCCTAAAGCCTCCACCCCAGGCTTTAGGCTTGGGAAGGGCTTTGCCCTCCCCCACCTCCAATGTCAGGCTTGGCCTTTTCCCAAGCCTAAAGCCTCTGCCCAAGGTTTAGGCTTGGGAAGGGGCCGTCCCCCTCACCCCCCGCCCGGAACCTCTGATCGCAGGCTCGGCCCCTTCCCAAGCCTAAAGCCACCACCCCAGGTTTAGGCTTGGGAAGGGGTTCCCCCCAGCACTTCCCCAAGCCGAAAGCCTCCGTCCCAGGCTTTAGGCTTGGGAAGGGGACCCCCGTCCCTCCGATCTCAGGCTCGGCCCCTTCCCATGCTTAAAGCTTCCACCCCAAGCTTTAGGCTTGGGAAGGGGACCCCCGCCCCTCCAATGGCAGGCTCGGCCCCTTCCCAAGCCTAAAGCCTCTGCCTGATGGCCGGCTGGGAGTGACCTGGGTGCCGAGGAGGTTCCCCAGACCCAGGTATGTATGCAAATTAACCGCCATCTTGGTTGGGTTAATTTGCATACTCACCTGATTGGATGGTGGGCGTGGCTTGGGCATAGTGAATGTGCGGTCAATTTGCATATTACTCTTTTATTAAGTAGGATTGTATGTTTACCACCCCAAAACAAGTCTCCTTCCAAAACAATTTATCTCTCCTTTACCTTTTTCTACCTCCTCCCACCCTTTTTCCCTCTGGCAACCAGCATGCTGTTGTCTGTGTCCATGAGTCTTTTTTTGTTTTCTTTGCTTAATCCCTTCACCCATCTCACCTAATACCCAACCTTCTCCCCTCTCACAGCTGTCAGTATGTTCTCTGTATGTTTCTACTTTTTTTAGTTAATTTTGTTCATTAGATTCTAATATAAATGAAATAATATCATACTTGTCTTTCTCTGGCTTATTTCACTTAGCATAATTCTCTCCAGGTCCACCCATACTGTCACAAAAGGCAATATTTCCTTTTTTTTTTTTTTTTTTTTTTTTTTTTTATGGCTGAGTGGTATTCTGTTGTGCAAATAAACTACAGTTTTTTTATCCACTCGTCTGCTGATGGACGCTTGGGCTGCTTCCAAATCTTGGCTATTGTAAATAACACTGCAAAGAACATAGGAATTCATATATTATTTCGAATTAGTGTTTCGGGTTTCTTCAAATAAATTACTGGAAATTGAATCACTCGGTCATAAGACAATTTCATTTTTAACTTTTTGAGGTGACCCCATATTGCTTTCTTCAGTGGCTGCACCAATTGGCATTCCTACCAACAGTATACCAGGGTTCCCTTTTCTCTACATCCTCACAAGCACTTGTCATTTGTGGATTAGTTGATGGAAGCCATTCTTGAAGGTGTGAGGTGACATCTCATTGTGGTTTTAATTTGCAGTTCTCTGATGATTAGTGACATTGGGCTCCTTTTTATATGTCTATTGGCCATCTGCATGTCCTCTTTGGAGAAGTATCTATTCAGGTCCTTCGACCATTTCTTTTTTTTTCTTTGGTGCTGAGTTTTATAAGTGCCTTATAAATCTGGATATGAAGTCCTTATCAGATGTATCATTGGCAAATATGTTCTGCCATTCAGTGGGTTGTCTTTTCCATTTTGTGAATGATTTTGTTTGCTGTGTAAAACTTTTTAGCTTTAGTCTTCCTTTAAATGAAATGAGTTATACTTTTAAAATTTCAACTCTCTTATCTTATTAATAATAAAATGTTTCTTTTTAAAAGTTGCAAAATAGAAATTCATGAAATAGAAGTTTTATATAATTACATTGCTCATGTTTTATATACAAATACATAAAAAATATATTATACATGACATTCTATATATATGAGAACTTACAGTAAAACCACCAATTTGTATTTTTAACAAATTGATAAACATCCTATCAATTCTCCATTGTAACATTGCTGTATGTAACCAATATATTTAGAACATTTATCCATAATATAAAATAATTGTATACAAATTATTGTTTCCACTTTTAATATGTTAGAGTTTGATTAGTTTCTTACAATTTGGTAATTAGGAGGATGGAGAGGGAGATGTGGTGGGGGCAGTCCTTCCTAGTGAGATAACTTGCCTCTTGTCTTCTTCCTGCTTAGAGTCTAGGAAAGTCAGTATGGCATCAGGGGATTTCCAATAATTAATTTTCTGCTTGGCCATATTTTGGTTTCTAATATACAATAAACCAGTGGCTGTGAAGGTGGTAATGATTGAAGTGGTCTGCCTCAAGCACTGGCAATGATGGGATGCATTGTCTGTAGAGATTTAACATATAATAATAACATAAAATGAGTTAACCTTTTAATTTTTAAACTACCAAGCACTGTTATTTAATACAAATTAAGTGATACTGTATTCTTTTCTGCCTGGATGTAGCCCCTCGACACATACACATACTCCTTGACCTGCTATTGATTCTTATCATTATAATCATATCCCACAGCTACCAAGACAAAAGAAGAGTTGCATCATATGTGGTCTTTCAATTCTGTCTAGACAATATCAAATACTTGGGACAGGTTGCTTATCATACTGCTTACATTTTTTTCCAGTAGGCTGTGCTTTATTTTTACCAGATACAACCCTCTCCTCTATCTCTTTCTTATTCAAATTAAGGGAAGTGACTTTGTTCTTCCTAGCTTTCTTTTGTGCAGTTCTAATGAAATTAAATTCATTTTTAAGAGAGAGAATAAGTTCTGTTCTGTTTTCTATTTTGTCTTCACTTTTTAAAAATTTTCTTTATTGATTAAGGTATGACATATGTGTCCCTATGCCTCCCTTGTCCCTCACCCCTCCACCCCCGCTCATGCCCTCACCCCCCTGGTGTCTGTGTCCATTGGTTATGCTTATATGCATGCATACAAGTCCTTTGGTTGATCTCTCCCCCTTACCCTAACCTCCCCTACCTTCCCTCTGATGTTAGATAGTCTTCACTTTTTTGTTGTTTGTGATATTAGATATAAGACAGCAGCCTTATGCTCCACCTTTAACACTGATGTGGCGTTCTCTTTTGCTAGATTTATGGTGCTGCTAGATCCCTATATTCAAATTGCAGTCTTCTTCACCATGCCATTTATTTTTAAATTCATATTGCTACCAACACATGATATAGTTTTATGACTTAGAATCTTCCTGTGATTCCAAAGGATGTGATATTATTTCTCTCTTTCTCTTTTATTTTAATTTTTTTTTCACTTTAAATACTGCATTTATTTGTCTCTAGATTATAGGTCTAGACAAGCTTTTTCACTGTTTATACATTTCACTTGGGGGAGCCATGACTCAGGAGTTCTACTTCTGGGAATCTATCCAGACTCCTGGTTGGGAAGATAAATCCAGTTGTAAACATCACACTCTGGCAATAAATGGATGCCAACTCACCAGTGCCACCATCTGCCCAGGGCCCTTTCTCCTCATTCTTCAAGCCCACAGCATAGCTAGCATGTTGGGTATTGTTTCTCAACAGCTCTTTAGCTAAGGAATATGTGGTTCAGATGTATTGTTGATATAGTTCTGATGATCTGTGTCTTGTTTTTTAGAGTCTGTGGCCCCTTCCAAAACATCATTGAGAACTTGCATGTATATTGTTGCACCTTTAAGGATATCAAGTTTGCTAGGCTTCCTGGTTTGAGGAAGAAATGGCACCAGTGCCTTCAGTTTGGCCAAACCACAGCTGAGATTTTTTTTCACATTATTATTGATTATTTTAATACCTATATTTCCAAACTTCATTGGGTTCAAGAAAAAAGAAATAAATCCAAGGAAAGGAAGTAGGAACTCAGAATTTTAGCTATATAGCAATAAGTTGCACATATGCATATTAATATCTTATTTCCATGTTTAAATAAGAACAACATGAGCTATGTCTAATTCATTACCTATAAATACCATGTTTGATCTTTCTTATTTTATTTTCATCTTTTTTATTGATTTTATTGGGGTGACATTAGTTCAAATTCAAATTATATTACACATAGATACAGACAACAGTATGGTGATAGCCAGAGGGAAAGGGGGTCGGTGTGGTAAAAGTGGGCAAAGGGAGGATTAATGGGGACAGAAAGATATCGACTTTGGGTGATGAGCATATGATGTGGTATGCAGATGATTGTTTTATTGAGCTGTACATGGTTGAGATATTTTATCTGCTCATGCTCCTTGGCATTGACCCAGGTCCTCAGTAGATGAGCAACTGCTCCAGGGAAGCCTCTTGAGCTGGCTGATAGTGGCCGGATGGGGCAATGGCCCAAACTGCTCCCATAGCAAGTCCTCCAGCACTTCAGCTGAGAGAATGACCAGGGAGTTGGATATAACATCCATGGTAGTGACCTGTGACATCATTTCTGTGATTCAGTTTCTATGTATGCAGTCAGTTTGGGTATCTAGGTGGTAATTCACAAAGTGAACCTGTGGATCATTCTTTATTTTAAATACTAGGGGCCCAGTGCACTAATTCATGCACTTTGAAAGGAACTGTGGGCTGCGAGGCTGCGGTGGGCACAGGGGCGGGTCTTGGCCCATTCTCCACGTCCCTGTCTGGCCCCTCCCACCACTGCCCCCAGTACCCTGTCTGCTGGGATCCCTGTTCCCACCGCTGCTGCTCCCACCTGCTGATGGTGTGGAGTGATTGGGGCCAGTGCCAGCAGCAGGTGCGAGTGGGGCCGGCGCCGTCAGCGGTTGTGAGTTGTGGCTGCTGCCCCAGTTGCCCCGAAGAACAGGAGGAGGTGGAGAAGCCCTCAGGGGTGATCAGAACCAGTAGCCACTGCTCACACCCGCTGATGGCACTGAGCCATCAGGGCTGGCACCAGCAGCAGGTGTGAGCGCCCAGCGGGATCTCGGCATGTGGGAGCAAAGAATTTTCTGTAACCACCAGAGGCTCGTCCTGATGACAGTGACCGGCACCCTGCCTTGGTCTGGCAACCCCGCTCACCTGCTCCACCATCCCGCCACTACAGATGCCCGCCATGTTCCATGTGTGCCCCCTGGTGGTCAGTGCACATCATAGCAACTGGTTGTTCGGTTGTTCCGCCTCTCGGTCTATTTGCATATTAGGATTTTATATATAGAGATATTTTTATCGATTTCAGAGAGGAAGGGAGAGGGAGAGATGGAAACATCAATGATGAGAGATAATCATTGATTGAATGCCTCCTGATGCTCCCCAATGGGGATCAAATCTGCAACCTAGGCATGTGCCCCGACCAGGAATTGAACTGTGACCTCCTGGTTCATAGGTCAATGCTCAACCACTGAGCCACACTGGTCTAGCCTGTGGATCATGCTTATCCAAATTGCCTGGGTGGCTTGCTAAAAATTAATGTTTCTTTTCCTATGGAATTATAGTATCTAGAAGATGGGAGCATGATTAGGACAGATTTAGCAGCATATTGGACAGTTTTTACATTTCCTAAGGTTTCAGAATCACTGACATAAATTACCAAATAGTGCTTATTTTTAAACAGGATTTCAGATATCTTGAGGTTCTCCACCTGAGTGCAATAAACTCATATTGCCATCTTCCCCTGCTTCATCATTATAAACTGTCTGATTTAGAAGCTTTGTTTATGTTAAAAAATAAAAGTGACAGCTATAGAGACTTGGTAGGGAATAGATGCTGATAAACTCATAGACTTAATGTTTTGAGCTCTGCAACTCAGAAAGAAAAAGCAGAAGTGGAATGTACCAGCCAGTTAAGTGGTAAGATTTCCTCAGACCCCATTAGCTGATGAAGAAAATAACATCAGGCCTTTGCAGTTTCAGTTTAGGTCTCAGTCAGAAAACTATGTGCTGCCAGCCAAATTCAGCCGACAGTCTGTTTTGATAAGTAATATATATATTTTAAAATAGCCATACCCTTTCATTTACTAATTGTTAATGGCCCCTTCCATTCTAAAATGGCAGGGTTAAGTAGTTGCAACAGAGACTGTCTGGTCAGGAAAGCCTAAAACATTTACTTTCTGGCCCTTCACAGAAAATCTTACCAATCCCAGTTCTAGAATAATTTCATACTGAGTGTAATATTAGTTTAGAGGAATAGTTTTATCTTATATTCAGTGAAACATGTAAAGTATGCAAGATCCATTTGTTTGGTTCAAATAAAATATTTAACATAGGTGAGATTCTGTTACTGAACCCTGGTTTGGCTGACTGTCCAAATGAAAGCCAAACTTACAAGACAGGTGCTTATAAAAAAGGAAAGAGGTTTATTCAAGTGCTGGTCACCTGAGAAGATGGCAAACTATTTTCCGAAGTCCATCTTAACATTTCAGTGGAGGCAGGGTTTTTTTAGGAAGGGAGAGGGAAAGCATAACTAAGAGATAGAGGGAGGGGGGTTGTGGACATGTAAGCAGTGTTCTTCCTGGCCCAAATATGGATTTTTAATATCAGCATACTGGAACTGGCCAGGGCCAGCCAAATTCCTACAGCTGGGCGATCTGCATCAACTGAAGTCATGGTCAAGGCTGATTCTTGTATCAGCAGGAACTGAAACTGCTGATGCCTACAATATGTTTATAAGGAAACTGTCATTATCTGAGTTCTTATTATAAGTTTGTTAGCACATTTTATTCTATTTCATGGGAAGTCAGAATAGTATAACATTTTTATTCCCTGTCACAATTCTAGGGTTCTGGAGGCTGGGCTTGGGGTCAGGATGAGACTTCAGGATCTGATTGTAAACCAAGAAGATCTTGTAAGAAAATGGATGCTAAGTTTACTTTTTCATGATATTTAATATTTAAATGATGATAAAATCAGCTGAAGTAGAAGTTTAAAATATTATAATTGGAACATTTAATTTTCTCACTAAAGTTCCCATTTTCTGCATAGGGGTGGGTGCATTACAAGGTTTTCCCTTTTAGATGATTATAAGGCTCAGTTGGCCATATTTGAGTTGGAAAATCTATTAGCATATAATGCTAGAGAGCCACTGAGTCACCCTCAAAACTTCCACCAATCAAGACATTATGTAAAAATGTTCCTAATTTGCATTCTGTATTCCTGGGAAGAGATTGTCACAATGAATTTGTCATTAATTTTATGGCACAGGCCCTCTACTTAGCCATTGGGCGCAAGTGGTTAGTTTCTCCATAAATATTTGATGTCATATTAAAGGAAAGGTTGGGGAAATATTTCACCCCATGGATTTTTGTAGTAAGTCATCTTTGCCACCTCATGATTCTTATCAAATGTTAAAGCTGGTCTTAATGTCTCAAAGATGCCCAAAGTTTACAGTTTACAATTGCTGAAATTGGAACCAATGGCAAAGAAGACAAGCCTGATTAAAATAAAAGTGTATATCTCTTGAGAGAAAGCTGATCTGTATGGCAGAAATCAGAAATTCATGTAATAAGCATTTCTGAAATCATATGACTGTGCCAGTGTAAGAAACTTGGATTGTTATTTTTGATATTCAGTCCTTTGCATCTTATTAATAAAATGTAGATTAAAATTAAGTCATTTTCTCAATGAGTTCACTTTCCAATATGGACCCTAAAATACTATTAAATCAATTAGCACTATCAGGTAAGGTCAGTCAAATATTACAATGTTCTCTACATTCCTAAAGGTTTATTGATTGTGAATTAATGAAGTACTATCTGGAAGTACATTTGTGAAATATGATAATCCAAGTTTGCCCCCAAGATTAAAGTGTAAACTATAGACTTGAAAATAACGAATCCTCTTGAAATTGTTAAGATTAGATTTAAAAAATCAAATAGGATTTTTACTAAAATTAATGTATTTTTTGTTATTTTAGAAAGTAAAACACTATTTCTTACCTTGAAATTTTTAAATTATGTCTCCACTACAAGGAGAACAAAGATTGAAAAAATATTATTTGGAATAGAAAGAATGTGTGGCCCAGGGACCTGTTTTCTTATAATAACTAACAAAATATTTTCTCATTATGGAGAATAGAGTTCAAAAGAAATTGTGTTTGTGGATAAGGTTGGAAGTCTTTCAAAGTGAGTGAAAAAAAAGCCACTTTTAGGACTATCATCAAATAAGACTCAAATCAACTATACACTCCTAATGCTTATACTTACTCATTTATCATTGAAATTGTCTTCATATTGATTAGCAGAATCCCAGGAGAGACACTTCTAGTCTGTTAAGCACTCAAGTTTTATTTATTTAGCTAGTTTTAAATTGAGGTATATTTGACATGTAACATTTTATTAGTTTAAGGTGTACAACCCAATGATTTGATATTTGTACATATTGCAAAATGGTCACCACAGTAAGTCTACTTAACTTTCATCACTCCATTGCAGTTTTATTACTATTTGATACTTGTCAATTTATTTTAAACATTTGGAACAAGTAAAAATAACTTATTTATGTACATTTTTACTTAGTAATATTTTCCAGGTATTATTCAAAGAACAGCTGATCTATCAGTTGACTATATATATATATATATATATATATATATATATATATATATATATATATCCTCTAGAGCTAAAATCACCATTAAATTACATGTGGCATATTTATTCTATTTTATTTTATTTATTAATATAGAAATAATGCTAACATGCAGATCTATCCTTAAATCATATTGATGTATTCCTCCTCGAAAGTATTGAAATTAAGTAGAACAGGCTGCATGTGAATGCATCTGTCTGGTCTATTTGGAGATACATTGTTAGGAAACAATGAGGTTTTCTCTGACATCTGGGAAACTCAAGCTCATTTTAGCTTCATTAATGATGCACATGTAGATATTGGGCAAAACAGCCCCTGAATAACTCAATTACGCTGTGTATTAATGGTGATAACAAAGGTCTTTCCAGGAAGGCAAGAGAATATGCCACTAAGTATGATAATTGCTTGAGTCTGAATTGCTTCCATTCAAATAGACGAATGTACTTCCAGATAGCATTTCATTAATTCCCAATCAATAAACCATTAAGAATATAAAGGAAGTTATTATTAAATAATCCAAATCTTAGGTTTTCAAGAGACTTTTATTGCTTGTCCTTGTGATAAGGTTTATAATTATCCAGAAATAGAAGAGCTGAACTTTATTCTGAATATATTAGTAAAGAGAGAAATGCCTGACTCAGCCAGTTAGGGAATATTAGTCATTTCTTATTCAAACATAAACATAAACTCTGGAAGCAATACATTAATGTTCTATAGCTTTCATGGGGTGGGAAAATCATATTGTTTTATCACCAAATGTTTATTTTATAAGAGACTGCAGCACTCGCACACTTAAAATATCAGCTTCTCTTACTAGTATATTTCCTTCAAAACAAGGACAACTGAGTCTTAGGCGCCAATTATAGTACAACTTGGGAATGCTGAAATAGAAAGAGTTTTATCAGTATTTTGAAAGGGAACAATAATGTTCAGAAATGTATTTCCTTGAATAGTTGCACACTTATTCTGAAGGTTACTTTTTGATGTATACTTGTTTTCATAAAGTTTTATCAACACTTTCATTTACTCAACAAAGCACAGATTTATTGAAACATCTTATGGACAAAAGAACAGCAAAACAATGTTTCTGACTTCATGTGGTTTAAAATCCAAATGTGGCAGAGCCTTTTTTAAAAGCACATTCAACTGCAACTGCTCTTAATTAATTAATTTTTTTAAATAAGAATTGGGTCAGACCTTAATATTCCTATTAAAAATACTCTTATATGGAAATAAATTTACCTCTATACTGGATGTAAAGTGCTTTTTAACTAATTGTAAAAACTATTATCAGAGGTTTTACACAGCAATATATTCTGGTTGAAATATTATATCAAGCAAATGAGTGTTGGCTTGATCCATCCAAGGATTCAGTTTTTCCCTAAGCTGTTAATTCAGATACACTATTTATGTTCTGTTTTTGAAGGTTAATAGACTTTTCTGAAATAACTCTGTTTACTTTGAATTAGATCGAGTTTGGAAGCTATAAGCAGGGAAGATTTTCTGCCATTTGCTTGGTTAAACTGAGCTGCGTTAAGCTTGAGGTTATGTCCTATTTGTGACAATTCCTTCCTGATACTTGACATGCCTTGGTGGCTATGCCTTTAGATATTCATGAGCTAAATTGCAGCGACACCATAGAGGCCTTCAAGTGACGTTTTATAATATACTTCTAGACTTTTCTTCAGAACTATGGATTGTTCTTTTTTCTTGGCAAAGCTGTTTAAGGATTACAAGCTCTCATAGATATGACAAGAAATCTGGGAGGGCTTAACTCTTTTCTCGTGAATTGCCATCATTCCTACTCTTCTCATCATAAGAATCCATTTCTCTGCTTTCATTATGGCCTCTACTGATTCTACTCAAGAGTACACTTCTTACTCCTGATTTCTCACTGTCTAATAATTTTACATTTATTCTATGTTCTCTCTTATTTTTCTTATATATTTTTTCCATGGCTCATAATTTTGGCTATAGTGGGACTTAGTCTATGATCTTGACTAGTCAATGATAATCTACTTACCTCTCTTCTATTGAAACGGTTGTTGTGTTCCTACATTTTTCTAATATTAACATCATACATATTTTATATCAAAATAAATAGCATATTTATAATATCACAAGGTTATTTCACCAACCTCACCCTGTTCAATCATGATAACCCTGTTATATATGAACAAATTATCACAATAACAGGGAGAGAACACATTTTACAGATAAGCTAGCTGAAACTCAAAGAGACTGCATACCAGGGAAGAGTCTGGGATTTTTCCACATCCTGTGGTGACCAAGCATCACCATTTCTCTACTAATAATTTTTGGCACGTTTTCCATGCCACCCCCAACATTTTAAATTCCTTTCATCCATCAAGTCTGGCTGAAAATGTTATCTCTTCTATGAAATGTTCTGTGAAGTATTCAAGCAGAAAGAATTGTTTTTTCCTTGGGGTACTTTGTTCCATCCCTAGTAGAAGAGGTTTTACATTGTATTATATTTAGTCTATGTGGCTCTGCATCTACTTTATTGGGAATTCCAGGAGAGTGAACAGCTAGGCTTCTTTACACTTGTATCCCAGGTGTTTAACATAGAGCCAGAAACTTAATAAGTATTCATTTACTTGAACTCATTTTAAAAAATTGTGCCCAGAGTCAATGTTGTCTCCAATACCTGACGATGCCTATGAAACAGAGAAGGGGAGGTTAATGCATTTTTATTAGCTAAAGCACTGTTTATTTTCCCCCAGATCACTCTGTTTCTCTTAATTGTATGAAACAGTTAGATTTGGGTGTAAATATGAAGTGTTCACTGGAGATAATTGAGCACATCAATCACTTAAAGCAAATATGGCTTTTGTAAATACTTAATCGCTGCAGGCCTCAAATCTCACACAGATAGCTTAATTTAAGATCAGTAAAATATTTTAAACGCACTGAATATCATGTATCCTATACCATAAAGTGTACAAATCTAGTTATGATTAGTGGCATTATTATGAATCCCAAATCTCATTACCGAGTATTGTTGAATTTACTTGCAGTTCAATATTTAAATATAGTAAGATTAAAACTATTCAATGAGTCTTTGGAACTTGTGGCAAATCATTAATACTTTCTCCAATTGCTATTTTAATATTATTAATCACAATGAATTCTTTGAAAATCAGTGAAACAGTAATTTATTATTCCATATGCATTTCCACTGTAAATTAGCTTCTGTGACTTAACTGACAAAGAACTATTATTAAGTTACTATATAACACCTGCAGAATCATAATCAGACCAAGAAATTGATCCCAAATGAAATTACTATGACCAATTCTACCAAAGTGGAAATCAGATAAATGAAAAAAAAAGAGGCACCACAAAATAAAGTATGTTTAAATAGTGTAAGGTTATTAATTTTTTTGCAAATAGTTCCAGTAGACTTCAAAGAGAGAAAAAATGAAAATGCAAGGACATTTGTCTTTACCTGACAAGCCCAAGAGAGTTCAGTCATGTAGATTACACACATCTCTAGTGTAATTAAATAGTGAAAAGGATTTATGGGTAAGATAGGAATGTAGCTCCCAGGTATATTTGTCATCACCTCTATCTATAAAGTTTCCTGCTCACAATAACAGCAAGTAATGAGGGCAGGAAGAAACAAAAGACAGTCTTGTCCCTCTTGTCTTTGAATGGATCTTCCACTTTGTGATATGGTTTACTTGCAGTATTTGTGCAACTCGCTCCTCTCACAATATTTGGGGTCTTTGTCTAAAGTCAAAGCTCTCTTGCTCTCTATCCTGCTGTGAATAAAATAGATTAAAGATCTGCACAAGGAGAAAACTGCAAAAGCCAAATTACGTTATATAATTTAAAAAGATACTCCAGGCCAGGGCTCAAGGGAGGAAGATCTGAGTATCTGGGAAGCATATACAGTACATATTAAATGTGAAAAGTCACCTTGAAATTTCTTTCTTTTGTTGGGTCTTTACTAAGAATCTAGTATAAATGTGCCTATTCTTTCAAACTTAGAATACAAAACACATTAAAAGTGAGGCACAAATGATAATGTGATTACTGAATGTACTGTATTAATTATATTCCTGCTCCTTTTGTAATAGGCAGCTGCTTCTAAAGTAGGTTATCAAAATTTGAATGTGTATATGTGTGTATATGTGTCTGTGTGCTTGCAGGCAAGGGTATGTGCAAATGTGTATGCATTTGACTATGTGTCTTTCTGCATAAGGAAGTCTCATTTCTCAGTTTTATCTGTAAAGTGATTCTTTGAACATACAAACAGGAAGTAGATATTAGGCACTAAGTAATGCTTGGATATTTTTAATACATTGATAAATTAGAGCTTTACATAACAAGTCATTATTTTCATAATTATTGTATTTAGTTTAAAATGACAATTCCAAATAAGAATTCTGGCTTCAAATCCAAGCCTCTGCATCTTACTGGATTTGTTATTCTAGGCAAATTATTTATACTATCTAATCTAGTTCTTAACGTTCTCACCTCTACAATGGGGAAACTACGAGGCTTGACTGAGAGAGGCCTATCGCCTCTCATTGTAGCCTGGGGATCATTGAATGCTTTCAATAAATATTAATTACTAGAGGCCTGATGCACGAAATTCGTGCAAGAGTAGGCCTTCCTTCCCCCAGCTGCTGGCACTGGCTTCCCTCTAGCAACCGAGACCTGGGTTTCCCTCCAGCCACCAGCAGGCACCCAGGACCCAGGCTTTCCTCACAGCCCTGGCTTCGTCTGGAAGGTCATCCAGAAGGACGTCCAGAAGGACGTCTGATCTAATTAGCATATTATACTTTTATTATCCTACCTAATAAAAGAGTAATATGCAAATTGACCATACCTTCGCCACCCCTACCAGCCACCCCCGCCAGCCAATCAGAGCGAGTATGCAAATAAACCCAACCAAGATGGCTACAGACATAGAGAGCAAGGTTTCCCAGGCAATGGAGGAAGCCAAGCTTTCCACCTGCCCTGGCTGGCCTAGGCCTCCACTCCGGGCTACAAAGTTTCAATTGTAGAAGGTAAATAAATTCCAGATACCAGGGCCTCTGCTTGGGTTGCCAGGGGGCGTGGCTGGCCTGCAAACCACCACAAGCCCCTTGCTCAGGCCGCCCCACGCCCCAAGGGAACCCCCATCCTGATCCAGGACACTCTTCAGGGCAAACCAGCTGGCCCCCACCCCTGCACCAGGCCTCTATACTATCTAATAAAAGAATAATATGCACATTGACCATCACTCCAACACACAAGATGGCTGCCCCCATGTGGTCAAATATCCTGCCCCCATGTGGACACAAGATGGCCACCACAAGATGGCCAGCAAGGGAAGGCAGTTGAGAGGGACCAGGCCTGCAAGGGAGGGCATTTGGAGGCAATCAAACCTGCAGGGCAGGGAAGTTAGGGGTGACCAGGACGGCAGAGAAGGGAAGTTGGGGGCAAACAGGCCTGGCAGGGGAGCAGTTAGGCATCAATCAGGCTGGCAGTGGAGTGGTTAGGGTGTGATCAGGCTGGCAGGCAGAAGTGGTTAGGGGCAATCAGGAAGGCAGGCAGGCGAGCAGTTGGGAGCCAGCAGTCCTGGATTGTGAGAGCGATGTCCGACTGCCCGTTTAGACCCAATCCTACCGAGATCAGGCCTAAACGGGTGGTTGGACTTCCCTCGAGGGGTCCCAGATTGGAGAGGGTGCAGGCTGGGCTGAGGGACACCCCCCTCCATGCACAAATTTCATGCACCAGACCTCTAGTTATAGATAATTTGCTGTGACTTATTATTTTTAACACATCCTTCTCTCTTATTCCATGATTGATTGTAGTTCACAAGTGCATTTAGCATTTTAAGAGTTTTATTTTCTCTAACTCAAATCTCAATATTTCCTTGAAATTCCAAGATCAGGAACTGAGAGTTCAAAATTCCTGTTCCCTTCATCACTTATGAATTGTTTAACTTATCATTCTAAACGTTTTATACTTCTTGATATAGTAGTCTACAATTTCTTCTCTCCTTCCAAACCTTTCTGGTTAAATGTGATATTTTCAAAGAAAGAAACTTGGTCTTTTGTTCTCTTCCCCACCTGTGTATGGCAGGTGTACCTCAATAGTGTATAAAAAGACAGATTTTAAACAATGGTACATAAATAAATTCATGTATACTGAATGATAGCTCAAATGATATTTAAAAATTTCAATAAAAACTATACATGGAAAATTAACTTCTCTTTATTATGTTGTAGAATTTTGAATATTATAGATCAACTTCTTACTGAAACTGACCAGGCTTTATTTGTGTTTTTTTCTCCAATGAAGGCATCATTGAAAAAATTATTATCCTTATTTGAAAGAAAAACAAATTGATTTCAGAAATAATCACTTGCTAAGTTTATTCAATACTAGAGGCCCGGTGCATGAAATTCGTGCACGGAGGGGGGGGGGTGTCCCTCAGCCCAGCCTGCACCCTCTCCAATCTGGGACCCCTCAAGGGATGTCCGACTGCCCGTTTAGATTGGGCGTAAATGGGCAGTTGGACATCCCTCTCACAATCCAGGACTGCTGGCTCCCAACTGCTCTCCTTGCCTGCCTTCCTGATTGCCCCTAACTTGCTTCTGCCTGCCAGCCTGATCACCCCCTAACCATTCCAATGCCAGCCTGATTGATGTCTAACTGCTCCCCTGCCAGCTTGTTTGCCCCCAACTTCCCTCCTCTGCCAGCCTGTTCACCCCTAACTGCCATCTCCTGCAGGGTTGATTGCCTCCAAATGCCCTCCCTTGCAGGCCTGGTGCCTCCCAACTGCCCTCCCCTGCTGGCCATATTGTGGTGGCCATCTTGTGTCCACATGGAGGCATTCATATTGTTGTTGGATTGATGGTCAATGTGCATATTACTCTTTTATTAGATAGTAGGATAGAGGCCTGGTACAGGAGTGGGTGCCAGCTGGTTTGCCCTGAAGGGTGTCCTGGATCAGGGTGGGGTTCCCTTGGGACGTCGGCCTGGGCGAGGGGCCTGTGGGGTTTGCAGGCCAGCCACGCCCCTGGCGACCCAAGCAGAAGCCCTGGTATCTGGAATTTATTTACCTTCTACAATTGAAACTTTGTAGCCTGGAGCAGAGCCAAGCCTCCTGCTGGATCCGTGGCTGCCGCTTGGATTTGTTTACCTTCTATAATTGAAACTTTGTATCCTTGAGTGGAGGCCTGGGCCCGGCCAGTGTGTGTGGAAAGCTTGGCTTCTTCTGTTGCCAGGGAAACCAAATGGTAGCCATCTTAGCTGGGGTTGATTTGCATACTCGCCCTGATTGGCTGGTGGGCGTGGCTTGGTTGGTGGGCATGACTTGTGTAGCGGAGTGATGGTTAATTTGCATATTACCCTTTTATTACAGAGGATTAGGAAGTGATAGAGTTAACCAATGTTATGACTACTTAGCAAGTGGTTTTTACCACTTCACTGCTGAGCTGCTTCCAACACTGAAGTCTTAATTTGACTTTATAGGTAGTCCGTGACCTTATTTCCAAAAACATGAAGGAACATTGGATATTTTCTTTCAAAGCTAGGAAGTATAATTTTGATATTTTTCACTTTTTTTGTGATTTACATTGGCTTTTCTACTTGTCTTTGTATGTTCCAACTTCTATAACAAAAATATTATAGATTTGGTGATTTATAAAGAATTAAAAAGCCCTAGCCGGTTTGGCTCAGTGGATGGAGGCTTGGCCTGCGGAATGAAGGGTCCCAGGTTTGATTTTGGTCAAGGGCACATGCCTGGGTTGCTGGCTCTGTCCAATATGCAGGAGGCAGCCAGTCAATGATTCCCTTTCATCACTAATGTTTCTGTCTCTCTCTTCCTCTCTGAAATAAATAAAAATATATTGTTAAAAAATGAAAATTTATTGCTTACAATTCTGGAAGCTAGGAAGTCTAAGATTAAGACACCAGAGATTCGATGTCTTGTGAGAACCCGCTTCTTGCTGTGTTTTCACATGGAGGAAAGGGGAGGAGCTGTCTGAATCTCTTTTTTATAAAAATACATTTTTATTGATTTCAGAGAGGAAAGGAGGAGAGAGATAGAAACATCAATGATGAGAGAGAATCATTGATCGGCTACCTCCAGCACACTCCAAATTGGGGATGGAGCCCGCAGCCTGGCATGTGCCCTGACCACAGAGCTGTGACCTCCTGGTTGATAGGTTGAGGCTCAACCACTAAGCCACGCTGGCGAGGCTGAATTTCTTTTTTATTAGGGCCTAATCCCATTCATGAGGGGTCTACACTCATGAACTAATTATCTTCCAAAGGTCACACCTCCAAATGCCATCACATTGGGGGTCGAGTTTTAACATATGAATTTGGGGGGACACAAACACTCATTCTGTAGCAAGTTATAATGATAATGCAAACATTTTAAAAAGTTTGTTAATTTAAAAATTTATATGAATTTCATTTAGAATGATTAATAGGGTGATTTTCTTAAGAATACTTGTTTCTCAGAGGCTTTCTATTATCTTTAAGAAATATATTTTAGTCTAGGAAAAAGATTGATTTCTAAGGCCTTAATTATCCATGGAGACAAAATACAATGAACCTACCTTTATGAAACATGGCAAATGCTATACTTTAATGACATTGCCTTGAGATTTCAAGTAGAAGTTTAAATAGTTAAAATATCATTATCATTTTTAAGAAAACCCCTTATTTTTAAAGAGAAATTGATTGGATGATGATCATGAGAAGGGGTATGTGGATTTCTTACCATGATTTCTCAATTGTGGATATAATTATGGTCACATACTTGAATGAATTCAAAGTCAAAAACCAGTTTTACTGTTTGTAATTTCAACTATCTACTCTCATGTAATGCTTTATGAAAAAATACACACTTCATCACTCAAAATATGATTGCTTGACATATTTCATTTTTTACTCCAGATTGTTTTATAGTTATACTAGTCAATGTTTTATTGCTTTTCTGCTCTCTTTGTTCGTGAGGTTCATTGCAAGACTTTAAGTAAAGTATTGCATTACAGATATGCAGGTCTTTTTTCAATGCCCAATAGATATTTAGGTGCAAATGGCTTTGTAATCAAAATGCTGCTTCTTATTCTATGGAAAGCTATTTAATATTTTATATGACACCATAAATCCTTTTTCTGCCAGCAATCACATTGCACATTTGCCACAGCAGTTTACTCTTCATTTTCACCAATATTGCCCCATGCCTGGTAGGGCCATTTCCAATCTGCTAAACTAAAACATGATACATTTTATGATGGTGGCATTTCCACAACATATGTTTCTGCACTAAAAAAAGTTGCTACTCAGAGACCAATAAATATATATTAAAGTGAATCTTCCTCTCCTCGGGAAAATATAAAAAGTGTCATTTAAATATACTGGTTGCTTTATCTTATGAACAATTTCCTTGGAGTTGAAGTTACTTGCATATTATATCTTCTTTTTACAAAGTAAAGGGAAAACTATGAAGGGATTGAATGTACTGGATAAGATTATCTTTAGTTTATTACATTTTATTTGTAATGTTCTATGTTATAATATCCTGCCATTTACTATATTCATGACCTTGGACAAAACACATACCTGTTCTAAATCTAAATGAGGGTATTTAAATTTTCAAATCTGAGCCCTGACTCCACAGGGTGATGTCTACCTTTGACAATTTGTGTGGCCTCTGTGGCAGTTCTGGGCCCCCACAAAAACCTTCCAAGTAAACTCTGTGGGAACCCTATAATTTGTAATCATCTTTGTAAAACCTTAGCTGAAGAAAATCATAAATGACCTCAAATAATATAGACTTGCACCTTTACAAATACTTGATTTTTATTATCTGATCGTTACTATGAAGATTTTTTTTCACTTTCCTTTGATCCATTTTCTGCCCATTTCTTTTAAACTCTAGGAACACCTAGAAGAGCACTTCTCAGTTTAATAATGGAATACTCTATAATAATAATAATATAGACAAATCGGTAGGTAAATATGACTATACATTTAGAGCCAAGTTGAAGACAATAACATTATGATTCTTTCATCTTCATTTGCCTCCCACTATTTCCTATCTGTAGGTAAAGCTACCTATAGCTGCTTATGATATGGTATACTATTTTATTCTCATAAACAATGCATTTGCCTCTTCTCTTCCATTCAAGAGTAGTTATCAAATATTTATTAGGTAACTACTGCTTCTCAGGCACTGGAAAAATCACTGGAGACACAGCTGGGAGCAAAGCAGTTAGATCCCATTAGAGAACTTTCAGTATTTTTTAACAGATAAGTAGAAAAAGAGTTAAATACAATGTTGTAAGTATTATGAGAAGGAGTACCATAAAAGCCCCTAAGAAGAAATTTCATCAAGATTTGAGTGTCAGGAAGGCTCCTTGGAGGAGATGGCATGAAAGTATGAGTAGAAGGGAGATGAATTAGGAAATTATGACTTTTAGAGTGGTTTGTAAGCACATACAAAGAGGTAAGAGAATGCATGAAACAGAATGAAGGTTAGTGTGACTGGAATGTACAATGGTGAAAAAAAAAAAAGGGAACTGAGAGGCAAGCGAGGGCCAATCCTGAAGAGCACCAGAGGCCACATTTTAAGCTGGAGTGTGATGTGATCATATCTTCTTTTGGTGGATCAGCATAGAAATTAAATTAGTGAAGGGCAAGACTAAAATCAGGAAGACCAATGATAGATCTATAGAACTAATCCAGGCAAGGACGAATGCTGGCACTAGGGTAACGATCCCTCAGTATGAAAAGACATGGGTAGGTCGAGAAAATGTGGAAAACCAAAGTTATCAGATATTTAGTATGTGAGCCTCCGTGTGAAAGAAGAATACCAGGAACACATTAAGGTTTATGCTCATTCTTTGGCTTAAATAAATGAGTGAATTATAGTGTCATTCATTGAAATACATAATAAAGGAATAGTAGATTTGGGACAAAAGTAATAAATTCATTTTGTGGTATTTAAGGATTAGATTTCTGGAGGCCATACAATTGAAGCCATCCAGAAGGCAGTAGAATATAGAAGTCTGGAGCTCACACAAGTGGTAGAGCAGTCCAGTTTTTACATGGAGAGGAACCAATTGTAATGAGGAAGTATAGGCCATAAATGTAAACACCTTTTTATGGCATGATGACTATTTACAAGTAATCTTTTGATTAAGTGATGCTAACTGCCTGTATATTAGTCATCAAGGAAGCTTTTAAGAATATTGAGGTTCAGGCCTCATAACAGAAAAAGTAAATCAGAATTTGAGGATTTGAGGATTTGGGGATCCAAGAATTGTTATGATACCTTTCCAAGAATTCTAATGTGAATTGAGAACTAAAAACTATTGATCTAGAGTTGATCTACCAATGACCATTTTATGGTATTTCATAATATCTCTATATTTATAATTAAAATTTATTGCCTATTTTTTTAAATGAAATGGAAAGAATCAGTACATAGATACTTTATAACAAAATAGTATGTAATTTAGCACTACTTATTGCAACATGTAATTTTAATCATTGGTAATATTAATTACCTATCTTTACAACATATCTTATACGTTCATGAATACATTCATTTTGGAACTAGAAGCTTTAGGACAGAAATTTAGCACTTAGCATTCCCCACACTTTTATTTGGACTTTTATGTAAATTATTTCATAGAGTTGAAAAATGTAAAACCTAGGTTGACTTTGTATTGATCAAATAAAAATGTTTGAATGCCAAAGGTTGCTTACTTTCCCAAAGTTCCATTGTAAATATACTAACAGGTAGACCAGTTTTATAAAAGCTGGGGATGAACTTATTGGGCATATCATTTTTATAATACAAATTTATACATTTTCATTTTTATCTGGCTAAATCTCTCTAAGGGTGTTTATAGAAAAAAAAAAGTGTTAGCACAGAGGTTTAAGCATCAGAAATATGTATCTTTAATCTATTCTCATTAGGGGCAAAACAATTATCTATAAATCTTAATATTCTATCATCTGTCTCTGTGCTTAATATAAACAATTTTTGCCTGAAAATTAACAAAAAATGACTCCATGTAATAAAAGATATTATCATGTCCATGCATCCTGTTAGTGAATTCTTCCCATGATATATTTTCATGTGTTTTTTCCTCTTTGTCTCATTTCTGAAATAATATTTTATTTTATCTTTTTCTGTAAGGGGTCTTAGCTTATCTTTTCTTTCTTTCGTACATTTCATCAAACAACAAATAAAATTACAGCCAAAAATTGAGGGGAAAAAATAAACATTTGAGTTGCTAAAGGCAGTTAAGAGAATCAACAGCAATTCTAAAAAAACAAAAGTGGTAAGAAGTCAATCTGTATTGAAATGCTGTATGAAGCTTGACTTGCTAGTCTGATTGAAGAACAAAGAAAGAAAGAAAAGACTAACTGAGAGGGTGACTCTTGGCAGAAGTAGGCTATTGGTTTAAATTCTGGGCATAGAAGGCTATCCAGGTAAGCACAGTGTAATGAGGGTGAACGGAGACCTAATCTGCATTCCCATTTCAATAACTCTTTCCCTGATGTCAGGATAGCAAATATCATCTCAGATCTGCACATCCAAAAAAGAAAAAACAGAATAGTTGAAGAACCAAACCTATCTTTGTCTTGAAATAAAAATAATTGTCAGTAACACATTCATTTGAATATAACAATCAATGGTATCAACCAAGTGGATCCAGGAAAATTCCCTAAGTTATTTTTCTTCTAAATCTGCTGAGAAATGCAGAGAATTATGGATGCTCTCTGGCAAGTTAGAAGGAACCAGGTACCGATTTAACAAAAAGATATCTAATAAAAACCAGACCACCTAGAACTGTCTAAAATATCCGCAATA
The DNA here is from genome assembly GCA_025583905.1 of Ia io. Taxonomy (NCBI): domain Eukaryota; kingdom Metazoa; phylum Chordata; class Mammalia; order Chiroptera; family Vespertilionidae; genus Ia; species Ia io. The sequence goes on along the minus strand of JAJQQW010000011.1, from coordinate 59,432,088 downwards.
CTCTGAATAAAGTATATTGCACAATTTGGAGGCTAGAAGAAAATTCATGGTTTACAAAGTCAGGAGAGAATCACTGCATCTATCAAAAACTTGATTAAATATTTGTTTTAGTCTTTGAATACGAGGACAGAAGCACTAGATAGATAGCAAAAATGTATTTTACTTCCCACAGCATGAATATATTACTGAGAGGGAGCTATACAGGGTGGAACAGCATTCCCAGGCTTCCCTTTCATTTTGGCAAGACTATGTGACTACTTCTCACCAATGGATTGTGAGCAGAAGTAACACATAACATTTTCCTGATTGGTAAGGTAGAGGTATGCTTTAATACTCTTTCCCCTCCCCGTTTTATGTTGAATGTAGTGGATTCTAAAGCCACAGAGTTTAGTGGAGCTACAAAATGAAAGCAATGTAGGTTCACGAATCTTTTTTTTTTTTTTTTAATATATTTTACTGATTTTTTACAGAGAGGAAGGGTTAGGGATAGAGAGAAACATCGATCAGCTGCCTCCTGCACACCCCCTACTGGGGATGTGTCCGCAACCAAGGTACAATGCCCTTGACCAGAATCGAACCTGGGACCTTTCAGTCCACAGGCTGACGCTCTATCCACTGAGCCAAACCGGTTTTGGCTCACAAATCTTTTAATAGAGGCAATTCTCCAGGAAAACCTGAGAGATTTCTATTATGTTAAGTCATCTCACATTCAAGGTTTGTTTTGTTTGTTTGTTTGTTTTTATTGTTGTTGTTGTTGTTGTTTTGCGGATGCAAACATTCCCTAAGAGTATAACCCCCAGAATTTTTCCAAAAGTCAGTTATCATTTTAAAAATTTGCTAACAGGTATGAATTATCATATGGTCTAGTAAATTTGGAAGTTTTTAGAGTGTAAATATTAATTTTGAAGGTGGGAAATGTGGAGAGTTTCTAGATTCTCTAGAATGTTAATTTTTTACTTTTATTTTTATTTTTTTTGTCATAGACCTCTTCATAGAAATAACTCTTCATAGACCAATAGCTTACTCTATTAGATTTTCCGGCTCTTTCATTAGTGGCATGTCATTCCACTGTTACACTTACTATGTCTGATATTTGGGTTTTTTGCTTGTTGATTTTGTTCCCAGTTCCCTTTTGTTAGCTACCAAATAGGTTCCTCATTAATGGATTTAAATAAGAAAATATAAATTATCTATGAGGTTCTATAGTCCATGGGCCTAGTGAAACGTTTACCAGAGAAGACCATGTACTACCATTCCTGAAATCCATCTTAACATAACTATTGCAGTCAAATTTCTCCAGGGAGATGTAGATACAGAAGTCAACAAGGAAGAAACATTTTAATCCTTGTTTTCATGTGGACCTGAATCTTAGAGCCTCGTGAATAAATTTGGAGCAATATAAACAGAACTCTCTTGTGTTGAAAAGATAGGCTGCCCATCTTTGCTGTTATAGAGATAGTGGAATCCTTAGTTTTCTTTTCCTTACATTTTATCTATAAAACTATCATTATTTTGACATCAAAGAAAAATTCTAAGTAACAAAGGAGAGGAAAATGTACTTTTCCTTACTGTTAAATATGGAGTTGATCTAAATGATCTGTCACAGGCCTTAAGAAAGAGGTATATTTCAGAAAGCAGGTAACCTCAAGCTTTGTGATTATCCCATATCCCGCCTAAGAGAGAGAAAAATGCTAAAGCCAAGAGTTTGAATATGTTAGATCTGTAATAGATCTTAAAATTAAAAGCTCTCTACCTTTGAATATAATCATATTCTTAATCATGATCCAATGTTATCAATATTTCTACTTTAGACTTAAGGGGCATCAGATTATGAAATGAGCAGAATGAAAGAGCCTTGAGCTCTTCATAGAAGTCTGCAAGTATTGGATAATAATGATAAAATAATAGTGTATTTATCGTTATTGTCATCATTATTATAATGATCAATAGTGTTATACATACCTTTTGTGCTCTTATGCATTAGACACTATGCTTAAGATTACAAATAAATTAATTCCAGTGAACTACATGTGCACATTGAGGCCAGATGTGTTCTGTACACAAGGCCTAAAATTTATACATTTGTAAGTGTTTTAAACTCTATTATTTAGAAGACTTTTCACACCATACATACATTTCCTCTGGGTTTATGCTTAAATGTGTAAGGTGTCAAAAGTCTTAACACAAAATATGCAAAAATATTACATTATCTGTGTAACTACTTAATTTTTGTGTATAAACATATGAAACATTTGCATAGATGCACTTATATATATAATAAAATTTAAACAACTTTATTTTAATAATTTACCCTATAGAAATCCAAAGTAAATATGTAAAATAAATTATGATTGAGTAATGATCTATTTGAGGTCAATGTTAATGCCAAGTGACATAAGTTCACAAGTGGACCTTTAGGAAATCCAGTAATGTATGAAATTCATATCTGGACATGATCTCTTCCTGAAAAAAAATAAAAAAGCTTATGTATAAAATCAAAACTTGTTTGACAATTTATTTAAAAATGAGGACAAATGTTAGAGAAAAATTCTAGGTTACTCAAAATGTAGTATCTCATTTTGTTCAGTTAAGTTCATTATAATCTAGTTCATTAATTCACACATGCAAACATAGCACGTGTTATATCACATCTCCCAAATGTAGCTACTAAAAAAAAGCAGTTAAGAGAAAGCTTCTTATAATGAAACTAGTGGCTCAGTGCACAAAATTTGTACACGAGGGGTAGGGAGGGGTGTTCCTCAGCCCAGACTGCACCCTCTCCAATCTTGGACCCCTCAAAGGATGTCCTACTACAGGTTTACAGGAACCGGACCTAAATCTGCAATTGGACATCCCTCTCACAATCCAGGACTGCTGGGCTCCAGCTGCTCATCTGCCTGCGTGCCTGCCTGATTGCCCCTAACTACTCTGCCTGCTGGCCTGCTTGCCTCCAACTGCCCCCCGCCACTGGCCTGTTCGCCCCCAAATGCTCCCCCACCAGCCTGATCACCCCCAATTGCCCCCCATGCCAGCCTGCTCACCCCCAACTGCCCCCCTGCTGGCCTGCTCACCTCCATCTTCCCTCTGCACTAGCCTGCTCACCCCCAATTGCCCCCCCTGCTGGCCTGCTCACTCCAAACTTCCTCCCCCCACTGTCCTGATCACCTCCAACTGACCCCCACTGATGGCCTACTCACCCCCAACTGGCCCCCCTATTTGTCTGCTTACCACCAACGGCCCCACCCCCCACCAGCCTGATCACCCACAACTGCCATCCCATCCTGGCCTGATCACCCCCCAGCGACCCAAGCTCCCAGCCCCTTCGTTTTTTCTTTTTTTTTTTTTTTTTTTTTTTCAGCACCTCCTTGAGTGGAGGCCAGGGCTGGCTGGAAGCAAGTATCTAGGATTTACTTATCTTCTATAATTGAAACTTTGTAGCCTTGAACGGAGGCCAAGGTTGACCAGGGTGGGTGGGAAGCTTGGCTTCCTCCATCGCTGGAGCAACCCAAGCCTCCAGCTTGCTCCAGTTCCCTGGCCACCGAGATCCTGGTTGGGTTAATTTGCATACTCGCTCCTGATTGGCTGGTGGGTGTGGCTTGTGGATGTAGCAGAGGTATGGTCAATTTGCATATTTCTCTTTTATTAGTGTAGGTACTGTAATTCACAAGTCAGTAAAAGAGTCTTTACAATTTGTGATATAATTTTTACAATATGGGTTGATTTCTGGGCTTTCTGTTTTGTTTCATTGATCTATATGCCTGTTCTTATTCCAGCACCAAGCTATTTTGATTGCAATGGCCTTGTAGTACATAGTTTGATATCTGGTATTGTGATACCTCCAACATTGTTCATCTTTTTCAAGATTGCTGAGGCTATTCGGGATCTTTCCTGGTCCATATACATTTTAGGATTATTTGTTCTAAATCTGTGAAATATGCCATTGGTATTTTAATAGGAATTGCTTTAAATCTCTAGATTGCTTTGGGTAGTATGGACATTTTAATGATGTTTTGTTTTGTTTTATTTTTGTTTTGCCTGGAGAACTGGTTAAACACCACTGAATGAAGGCCTTGCAACAACTAACTACCTGAGAAAAGTACACAGATTTTACAGATGAGACATATATGATTCCAAAGTCTCAGTTCGCTTGCCCCTCATCCTGACTGTCCAGTATGTAGTCAGCTTGAAATGAAGGCTTTCAAACTCAAACTCAGTTACTTTTTTTACTCTCCACTACACTTATTTCTCTGTGCCACTGAAAATTAAGTCTTCCAATATTGTTTATCTCTGTGAAAAAGTTGTACATGTTTGTGTATGTGTGTGTACACACACTCTATTTTATTAGTTGTTATACTTAATTAGATTTTATTGACATTTATGGAGGAACTCTGAGTGGTAAGGACAAAGATACAAGTTTATTCTTATGAGATGTTTCTGAAAAGTAGAGTTCTCTATTTCCATTTGATATAGAATCTTGCTTGGAACACTAGATTCCCCATCCAAAGTATACACCAATAAATCAATGTGAATGTTATTGGCATCTAGGCCACAGACTTGAAGATGTTATTTGTCAGCCCAAGAGTACTTGCATAGGGGAGACTATTGCCAATATATTTAAAATCTTTAACCTTTAATATTCTAGAAGAGAATTTAGAGTGAAGTGTTAAATTTTTCATCCACTTTCCCAGAAATGTGCTGGTTGCCTCTAAAACTAGTATTCCTGGGTGCACTAATAAATACCCAGCAGGGATAATTCATTGATTCTGACAGTAATGCTGTGCTCAGAAATTTCTCCCTCTTTATTTATTTAAATCATCAATCTCAAATCTAGTCAACAACTTGTTACTAAAGAGAAATTTATCTGTCAGCTTTCAATCAACAGAATGGATACTGCTAGTGCACAAATGGCTCAAACACTACAAATAATTATTTCAAAGTGTGATACCCTAAACGGAATGCAATTATTAACACCATAGGCTAATCTATAATAATACAAGTATAGTATGCTAATTAGACCAGACATCTTTCCCAACATCCTTCAGGATGACCTTTCAGATGAAGCTGGGGCTGCGAGGGAAGCCCTGGTCCTGGGTACCTGCCGGTGGCTTGAGGGAAGACTGGGTCCCAGGTGCCAGAGGGAAGCTGGTGCCAGCAGCCAGGGGAAGGAAGGCCTACTCTTGCATGAATTTGTTCATCAGGCCTCTAGTTATACTAATAAACTCTAAAAAATTAGTAAGTACTCTTTTCCTTTTACATACCTCAATTCTATTTATCTTCCTTGAATTACTCCAGGTAGTTAAATATGCAAAATCTGATTCTTACTTTAGTATTGAAAGAATGACCAGCCTCTTTGGGTACTTAGCTATTTGTATGACAGTATGAGGATAGAAAGAATGTCTACTTTAGACACAATAAATATTGTAATATGCACTAATATTTTAATTTTTTATTTATTGATTGGAGAGAGAAAGAGAGAAACATTAATTTGTTGTTCCACTTATTTATCATTCATTGATTGATTCTTGTATATTCCTTCAGCAGGGATTGAGCCTACAACCTTGGCATATTGGGGTGGTCGGCAAACCGCAGCTCGTGAGCCACATGTGGCTCTTTGGCCCCTTGAGTGTGGCTCTTCCACAAAATACAACGTGCAGGTACACACATACAGTGCGACTGAAACTTTGTGGCCCATGTGCAGAAGTCATTTTTCGGCCTGGGCAAGTCTATTTTGAAGAAGTGGCATTAGAACACTCAAGGGGCCAAAGAGCCGCATGTGGTTTGTGAACTGCGGTTTGCCAACCACTGCTCTAACCCACTGAGTTACCTAGCCAGGGCAATGCACTGATATTTTAATATGCACTAATTTGCAGGTTAAACAGTAATATAATGGAATAATATAGAACTCTATCATTTGAGAAAGCATATATCATTGATTACTCACTGAATACTTTTGAGATTCAGGTGAAAGAAATTGATAGTATTTCTTGGATTTTAAAATGGGATATTTAGATAAATTTACTGTCATCCTATTAATAAAAGCCTATGTGGTCATGACCCCCTCACGCCGTGATGCCCTCACACCATAACAAGTGATCACCAGACGGTTGAGTGTGCAGTGGGTGTGTGGGGATAGGTGGGTCTGCGTGCACCCACGGGTGGGCGGGGCTTGACATTGCATACGCGGTGTGGAGGCAGGTCCCGCGGCTCCGGCCTACCTCTTTGGGGCAATCTGTTGAGGAGCCCTGGATGGGTGAGCGGGTCCTACCTCTTTGGGGTAATCAATTGCAGGGCTCTTGCATAGGCCAGGGGACACAGGCCAGGCTGGGGGATCCCCACCCCACAGTGCATGAATTTCATGCACTGGGCCTCTAGTTTACCATAAGTTTACTTACTCTTTCATTCATTGTTATTTATCTTATTGGTTAAGGTTTGCACCCCAAGATTAAGATTTGAAAAGTTGAAGAATATGCACATAAATTATTTTTTCTATATATACATCAACAAAAGGTGTGAGGGTCTATCAGTTGAAATTCATTTATTTAAGGTAAGCATTTTTCTCTCTTAATATATATAAACAAATACATATATGTGTATATGTATATAGAGAGAATATCTATGTGTTAATGTATATATGGAATGTATATGTGTGTATTTCTTTTCTTCAAAAAGTTAGTGTGTGAATGACTAAACATTAGTATGAATTACCTTGCTTCCTTCACCACCATCATTCCCAGAAATAACTTTTGACTTTCCTCTGATAGAGGAAGTCATACTTCATAAAAAAACAGAGGAAGGATGCCTTTGGACTTAAAAACAAGCATAATCTGTTTTAAAATTTGCCAAGGGCAAGCTCTGGCTATATTGTCTGATGTAGATTTCAGAAGATTATAATAATGATAGGCTTTTGGACCTAGTAGTGAACTTTTGATTTTATTTTTAAATTAATATTATTTTAATTCTTTATTGTTTAAAGTATCACATATGTCTCCTTTTGTCCCCCATTGACCTCTCCCCAGCCACCTCAACCCCCCAGCACATGCCCTCACCCCCCTAGTGTCTGTGTCCATTGGTTATGCTTACATGCATGCCTACTAGTCCTTTTATTGGTCTCTTACCTCCCCTCCCTCCCTTGCCTTCTCTCTGAAGTTTGATGGTCTCTTCCATGCTTCTCTGCTTCTCTATCTCTGGATCTATTTTTGTTCATTGGCTTATATTGTTCATCATATTCCACAAATGAGTGAGATCATGTGATATTTATCTTTCTCCAACTGGCTTATTTCGCTTAGGATAATACTTTCTATGTCCACCTATGCTCTTGTGAATGGTAAGATTTCCATCTTTTTTGCAGCAGTGTAGTATTCCATTGTGTAGATGTACCACAGTTTTCTAATCCACTCATCTGCTAATGGGCGCTTAGGTTGTTTCCAAATCTTAGCTATTGTAAATTGTGCTGCTATGAACATAGGGGTGCATATGTCCTTTCTGATTGGTGTTTATGATTTCTTAAGATATATTCCTAGAAGTGGGATTACTGGGTCAAATGGGAGTTCCATTTTTAACTTTTTGAGGAAACTCCAAACTGTCTTCCACAGTGGCTGCACCACTTTGCATTCCCACCAGCAGTGCAGGAGGGTTCCTTTTTCTCCACATCCTCGCCAGCACTTGTCGTTTGTTGATTTGTTGATGATACCCATTCTGACAGGTGTGAGATGGTAACTCATTGTCATTTTGATTTGCATCTCTCAGATGGTTAGTGACTTTGAAGTGAACTTTGATAATAATCTGGAAAATGTTTGTCTATTCACAGAGGGGACAACCTAGGTCCAGAGCACAGACTGAATACAAAAAGAAGCCTGTGCCCTTCCTCCCTTTAAGGATGCCCCTTGCAAACATTACTTCCACTCACATCTCTTTGCCACAATTTGGTGCAGTGGTCAAACTCAGCTTTAAGGAAAATGGGGAATATTTTTATTGTAGGGTGGCTATGTGGCTATACAAGTTTGAGATTCTATTACTCAGGAAAAGAAGGAGACACAAGCTATTGATGGGAGACAACACCTATTTCTAACAATTTAGTGCTTTGACTACCCAAATGATGGTAGGAACTCTTTTTCTCCTACATGAACATATTTGTCCCCCACCTAAGGAAATAACCTCAAGGTTGTAGATAATTCATGTTTTCGGTTCAAAATCCGGCAACTCAGGAAAAGGTCCCATCTGGATATGATGTCCATTGCTCAAGACAGCTGTTTCTGCCTCATCCAACATATAGTATGTCAGAGGCCCAGGACAGGCACAATCATATTAACGTTGAACAAGGTAGAAATGGGGATGACACAGTAGTCACTGTGATTGTTGTGGTCAATTTCCAAGTTAAAGTAACTGGAGCCAAATATCTTGTGGAGACATATTTTTGAGTCTTAAGTGATTATTGTTTTGCTTATTAGCCTCTCTGTTCTGCCCATCCTTCTGTGTCTCAACCAAATGGAAAGTACCTTGATATTTAAATTATTCTTTAGAATTTGAAACATGCCAATTAGTCATAACTTCCTCACTTAATGGTTCATTTGAAAACTGACATAAGATTAAGATAGGTATCAAAAAATCAGTTTTTTGGCTGCTAAATTTAAACTGGAGAAGGTGTATTAGACATGAGATCTAAATGGGGTTTGAATACTTCCCTCCTTTAAATCAAGTCCTTGTGATCTATCTGCAGGGACAGGTGGATCTTTTTAGAACTTATGTACCTGCCAGACAACTGGACTTTGTCTTTCCAATTCTGAGGGCGGAGCAGAACAGCTAGAGGGCATGTAAGTGATGGGCCCCCCTGGGAACCTTATTCTGTACTCATGAATCAAAGAAGACATTGTGGTGAATGTCAAGTAGAGCAGTACAACAAAAACCAAGGAATTATGGGGAGAATAAGAAAATGGTTTTCCCTATCTTATTTTATTTTTTAAAATATATTTAAATTGATTTTAGAAAGGGAGAAAAAGAGAGAGAGAAACATTGATGTGAGAGAGAAATATTGATCAGTTGCTTCCTGTATGCACCCTAACCAGAGACTGAACCCGCAACCAGGGTATGTGCCAGGACTAGGGATCAAATCTGTGATCTTTTGGTGTATGGGAAGATGCGCAACCAACTGAACCATACAAGCCAGGGCTCCCCTAACCTATTTTAACTGATTTTAAGTGATAAAGAAGTTCAATAGGATTTACTTAATTTTTATTTTTAAAGGTACTTTTCATTTTCATTCTCTCTCTCTCTCTCTCTCTCTCTCTCTCTCTCTCTCTCTCTCTCTCTTTCTCTCTCTCTCATTGACTTTCATCTATGCAGCTATAGCCTTTGGCTTACATAGGTAGGTAAGATACTGCCATAAAACAAATTTGTGCAGATTCTTCAAATAAAAGCCTAATACCTAAAAAATTCAACAGAGTCTATGAGCTTCAAGCAATACTGATAAAGTTGTATAAAAATAACCTGACCTGTTTTCTTTTATATTTTAGAAATGATCTGAATCCCAATAAGAACATTGTAAGAAACATAAAATTGATTTTTGTTTACATAAAATGATCGAGAATTTTTTAATTAATATTTTTAATTTAAATTCTTTATTGTTTAAAGCATTACATGAGTCTCCTTTTTCCCCTACTGACCTCTCCCCAGCCACTCCAAACCCCTTGGCACATGCCCTCATCCCCCTACTGTCTGTGTCCATTGTTTATGCTCATAGGCATGCATACAAGTCCTTTGGTTGATCTAACGATCAAGAAATTGTAATGTTTTCGCATAGCTACTACTTAGGGAGCTACATAACACTGACCATTATTTTCCATGCTAGGAGGCTAAGGACAGGAAGAAAAATGACTTTGTCTAGTAAGGAAAGCAATTCAGACTTCTAAATTTGGCCCTCTGATTTCACATTCCTTGCTCTCTCTACTACAGTGTACTGAAGTCATAGTGAAAAAGCCCTCCATATGTCACACAACATGCCATACTATTCTCTAACTATTTTGAAGAAAATCTCCCAGCGAAATCAATGACCAGGAGAGAATTGTAGAAAGCAGATGGTGTCAACAGCACACGTCTGGTGTGGCATCTGCGGTTACTTCTGTGCCTCTACATTGGATTGTACTTACATTAAAAGAGCCAATATGTTCAGAAAGAAAGAAAATCATAATAAAATAAGAACAAAACTTTTAGTATGAACACATTTACTAATTATGAACCTGCTGATGGATATTAACCATACTGTGTTGTGTGTGTGTGTGTGTATGTGTGTGTGTGTGTGCGTGCACGCATGCCTGTCTGCCTGAGCACCAGAAGAGGCTTACCTAATGCTCAGCGAAGGCTGTAAAGCTTGGAAGCCCAGAGGCCAAAGGGACCCCGAGAGACTCACCTAGAAATCACAGTAATGGAGTTGCAGTGGTAACCCCCTACCTAATTACAGATGGTGCTCAAGGCAAAATCCCATTAAGACAAGTTTTATGCGTTGGTTGCAGATAGGCTGTTAGAAATTACACTATTAGTACACAGAGCTTGAAGTCAAAACAGTACTGATCTCCAGTCTCTCTGTAGTTAATAAATGGTAAAAACAGCAACAAGCAAACAAATCCCATAGTAGTTCAACTTAAACTGGATTCCATTCCAAGAAAATATGCTTTAAATAACATAAAAAAAACTTTAATTGAAGATTATATATCTTTAGACCTTCACTCCAAAAAACATTGAAATATGTTTATTTAATATTGAAAACAAGTTAAAAAAGATAGGATATGTGAGGTCCGTTTGATTTTCACTTCGAAGCAGTGTGTTTCATGAGGTTACTGATACTAGAGCACATGGTTGCACCTGAATCCTGACCTGTCCATGAGGGATTTCATGGAGGGAATGGCAGACAAATGGTCACTTTATTACAGTGTAAGAAGAGTCCCCTGTGTCTGTGCCCTGGTGAAATATGCTGGGACTGCACAAGAAGCCTAAGACCTTATTTGGGGTGTTTGACTAAAGGTCAAGGCTCAAAGCATACCTACTCTCGCTTTTCCTTGTCTGTACTAGAGCATTTAGACTTTCGAACCCTAATGACAAAGGAAGTCTCCAAGCAAAAACCAAAGTAGAACAAAATGAGAACTAGAGCAGAACAGGCCTAAAATTCTCAGTTTATGCTTCTTTCACCTGAGTCCCCATCAGGTGGGATGACAGATATCTCTCTGCAAACATCCAGACAGCAAATGCAAATCCAGCTTTGTGGCTGAGAAGACCTCGGGGGCATCCACTTGGCTTTGCCACTGCAGCTTGAAGGCAGCCACAGACAATTCAGAAACAAGTGGGCATGGCCAGATTGGCAGTAGAACTGGCTGGATGTGTCCTGTGGGCCTCTTATACTATGTGGGTGTTTAGTGAATACCTTGTCACTTCTTTGCATGAGGAGGCTTTAGGCCATCTCCTAGAAGGAATTGCAAGAAAGGCAAGGAAGAGAGGGCATGTACTGGCGGGGGTCGGGGGGGGTCGGGGGGGTTGTTAGGGATGGTGGGGGAGGAATAGGGGAGACCAGGGAAAGGTCAATAGGAGATAAAAGGAGGTGTATGTACTGCTATTTGTACTACTTTAAACAATAAAAAAATACACGCCCCCCCAAAAAAAAATGAAAAACACAACTCTCTCTTTGTTTCATTGATATCTCTGACCCTTAACTCTATGGCCTAATTTGGTTTTACTTTCTTGAAGCATTCAGAGCTGGTTTTAAGAGTCTAAGCTTGTAATCTTGAGCTTCAGGTTAAAATGTGTAGTCAATGATATCCCAAGGAAGTTTTTCCTCATTAGTAACCCCATTATTAACCTAGACCTGTAATTGAATCATCTGCCTACACTTGCAGTGGGAACACTCACATAAACCGTATTCAATCACTCTAAAAGTAAGAGCATACTACACTACATAAAACTTTCTAAAGATTTTATAAAATTAAATATCATAACATAGAGCCAAACTGAAGAAATATATTTATTGTATTTTCATTTTTTGAGAGTTCTTGCTTATATTTTTCCTGGCATAAAATGAAAAGGAGAAGCTAAATTGTCACAGATTAAGTAGCAATCTTGACAAGCATTTTTATTCCTTGAACTGATTAAAGATCATTTAGTTAGCTTGAAAATAATGAGAATGAGCCAATGTTCTGGGCCATAGTTTTCTTTTCTTGTTCATCTGAGGAGAAGGTGAGTTGGCCTCCTTGAATACCTAGCTCACCAGCACCAGCAGCTTCATCCTCTGCCTTGAAATTATTTAAGGCACGACTGCTTTTAAAGTGCATGAACCTATACATTGCCCTCAATGTTTTAGTCTTTGATCTTTCACCACTGATGATTCTACATCATCAAAAATTCTCAAAGCTCCTCCATGAACAGTGGTCAGGCCCATGGGCACACTGAAAAGTTTGATCTTGAAACCACAAAATTGAAAGTCTTCATACTGAGCCTCCAGACCTGCATTTGTTTAAACATATTCATTATACCTCGGGATGGCTTTTGCTGTTATTCAGTAAATTATACATGATACCACTTCTAATGTTTTAAATGAGAGAGCTGACAGTCAAAATAGAGAATTCCAATTAACACTGAATTTTTATTTTATCAATATTTTAAAGGATTTTAAGCATCAGCTATGAGGTGTGATTCTAAAGTGTGACTTTTGTCACAAATCAAAATGTCCACATCCACATGGCTCCTGTCCTTCTATTGGATTCAACAAACATTTATTATGTGACTACTGTATGTCTGATATAAAGCCATGTACAATGAGAAAGGCATATTTTCTGTCTTCCAGGAGCATAAATTTAGAAAAGAAATTAGGGTATGTGTCTTACAAAATTAGTCAGCTTATTTGAATCATTTCTGTGTAATTGTTTTTTAAGAACAAGACTTCAGAAGTAGCCCTGGCTGGGTAGCTCAGTTGGTTAGAGCATTGTTTGGGTATGACAATATTACAGGTTTGATCTCTGGTCAGGGCACATACAAGAATCCTATCTAATAAAGAGGGAGTATGCTAATTGACCCTCATGCCATCACAAAGATGGCAGCGCCCACAGCCAATAAGGAGGGAATATGCTAATTGACTGCCATGCCCTCAAAGATGGCAGCACCCACAGCCACAAAATGGCAGCACCAAGTCCCCTCAGTCCCGCCAGGGCCGCTCCAAGCGCCTGCCTCCAGAGTCCCCCAGTTCCCTCAGTCCCCCAGCCACCCAAGGCCAGCCCAAGGTGAAGGCAATCCTCAGATGGTGGCTACCCAGCTGCTCAGGGCCAGCCCGAGGCACAGGCAAGACTTGGATGGCAGCTGCTCAGCCACCCAGGGCCACCCGAAGCGCAGGTAACAAGGGCTGGCCGAGGCTTGTGCTGCAGGCAGTGGCAGCAGCAGAGATGTGATGGGGCGTCACCTTCCCCTGATCGCCGGGTCACCTCCTGCCCCTGAGGGCTCCCAGACTGTGAGAGGGGGCAGGATGGGCTGAGGGAACCCCTCCAGTGCATGAATTTTCATACACCGGGCTTCTAGTCAACCAATAAATGCATAAATAAGTGGAACAGCAAATGAGTTTCCCTCTCTCTCTCTCTCTCTCTCCCCCTTTTCCTCTTTTTTTCTAAATTCAATATAGAAAACACCTCAGGAGTAATAACTTATATGGGAAAATGAATCTTATTACTTGGATTAGAGGAAAATTACTCTTTTTTACTTGCTAGGTCTCTCTATCTCCTGTCCCAACTATTTAGAACCCTTACAGAGATAAATTAGTGCTTTGAAAAAAATTCTTGACAATGACACCAACACATTAGACTGAATTTTTAAACTGATAAAACACAAGGTACTAGGAAGCAAAATAACATATGTTCATTTATTTGATACCTTTCTAACAGTGTATTAATTAGAGGTCTATTGGCTTTTAGTGATGGAAACCCAAATACATTAGTGGAGGAAAACAGAGAAATATATTGATTCTTAAAAATACATGACTTTCAGAAAAAACAAACCATGGGAAGGGTGCTAGCTCCAAGAATTCAGCTCTGCCATATAGTCTTTTCCATTTCATCTTTGGCTCTGTTTATCTCCGGCAATCACTTCATCACCTTTCATGCCTGATCTTTAGAAATTATGGCTATCAAGAAGAACAAAGTTTTAAATCTTCTAATTTTTATATTAGAGAGGACTTCAATAATTTCTTAATCCCATCATTATAGAATTCTGGAGAAAGAATTTGATTGGCTCAATTTGAGAAAGGTTCATCTCCCAAGACATATCAACTGTGTACATAAATATGCCAGTGCCTCAGTGGGTCAGGTAGGTATAACAAAGGCAGCGCTCCCAGGAAAGCTATAAGGCAGCCACTGATAAAGGCCTCTATAGAGATTGACTACAGACATATAAAATGTAAGTATTGCAAATAGCTAATAACCATAAATGCAAATATCATAAATAAAAACACCATAAATAAGTTTCCAATTTGTGGTTTTAATGAAGAAATAAATTAAGCAGATAGAATACCTTATGTCTCCATTCATCATCTTGACACATTTTTTATGCCTTTGTTTGGGTACTAGTGAAACTAGGAGGAGGTTTGGTGTGCACATGAGCTTTTATGATGTAGGATTTGGTACATTTTAAGATAAGAATAGTATGTGGATACAGTTGGGAGGTAATTTCTTTTATCTTGATTAAGCACTTTTATCATTTTAGTTTATAGCAATTCATGAAAACATCACCTGTAACTCAAGTCCCTTTTACTTTATCAATTTACTTTTTAATAATAGATAATAATGGATTTTTATTAGAAGTAGTTAACAAAAGAATGTATGTGTTATGTATTTATTGGATCTAATATAGGATAAATTAGTAATATTGCTAGTAGGCAGTACATAGCCTTGCCTAAATAGTTTTTATCTGTAAAATTATTTATTAATAGAGGCCCGGTGCATAAAAATTCATGCACTGGAGGGGGGTCTCTCAGCCTGGCCTGCCCCCCTCACAGTCAGGGAGCCCTCAAGGCAGGAGGCGACCCAGCGATCAGGGGAAGGTGATGCCCCATCACACCTCTGCTGCTGCCACTGCTGGCAGTGCAAGCCTCGGCTGGCCCTGGTTACCTGAGCCTCGGGCAGCCCTGGGTGGCTGGGTGGCCAACATCTGAGGCTTGCCTGTGCCTCGGGCTGGCCCTGGAAGGCTGAGAGGCTGAGGGGACTGGGGGACTTTGGAGGCAGGCGTGTGGCAAGTCCAGGGCTTGCCGCATGCCTGCCACACCAGCGGGGCTGAGGGGACTGAGTGCCACCTTCTTGTGGCTGTGGGAGCTGCCATCTTTGAGGGCATGGCATTAAATTAACATAACTCCTCCTTATTGGCCATGGGTGACACCATCTTTGAGGGCATGACAGTCAATTAGCATATTCCCTCCTTATTGGCTGTGGGCACCGCCATCTTTGTGATGGCATGAGGGTCCATTAGCATATTCCCTCTTTATTAGATAGGACTAGAGGCCTGGTGCAGGACATTTGTGCACTGGGGGTGGGGAAGTTCCCTCAGCCCGGGCTGTGTCCTCTTGCAGTCTTGGACCCTTCAGGGGATGTCCAACTGCTGGCTTAGGCCTGCTCCCTGCCTAAGCAAGCAAGCGGACATCCTCCGAGGGGTTCTTAGCACTGCTGTGGTGGCGGGAGGGGCTCTCACCACTGCTGCTGTACTCTCTAGCCATCAGCCCAGCTTGTGGCTGAGCAGTGTTCCCCCTGTAGGAGCACACTGACCACCAGGAGGCAACTGCTGCCTTAGGTGTCTGCCCCTGGTGATCAGTGCACATCATAGTGACCAGTTGTTTCACCATTCAGTCAATTTTCATATTAACCTTTTATTATATAGGATAATTTGATTATATTTATATATTTAAATTAATGCTTTTTAAGTTCTTGATTAACCTTTCATAAAAATACTCTTAAGTACTTACATTTTTCACTTGGTTCTCTAAATATTCATTGAATGAAGAACCCCAAATAAGGAAAGGACTAGATTTCTCAATTTATAAAAAGTAGAACTTAGAACAAATTCACTTAGAGTTCTAATTCCCAAATGAAATCTCAGATTTAGCTCAATTGAAAAGAACAATCTTGTAATAACTTGGTTTTATTTATTGAAGGCCTCACAAACTATTTATTAAAGGTAGTTTGAGAATAAATATGACAACTACATTATACTATTAGAAAAATGTTTTACCCTGTATAGGATGCTTGCATTATAAATACTTGTGAAATGGTTTCTTTCCAAATAGATTGTGAGTACAGCCAGTTCTCATATAACATACCATATGTAGTCCTAAAAATTGCTGTGCTGTGTAAAATTGCACCATAAAAAACACAGGGCCTATGGGAAAAATGGGGTTGGGTCACAGCACTCAAGAACTTTGTTGGTGACACATTTAAGATAGGAACCTAATAAAAACAGTGGCACACTTTCATACATAGTAAATGGTGAAGAAACACATGAATATTGCCTCAAAAATGGCACTTTACCTTAAAACATGCCTGAAGTTTGTGGATGAGGGCTTCAGAAACTATATTAGTTTTTTTTATTGCTTGTATAACAAATCACCACAAACTTACTGCCTTGAAGCAGCACCCATTTTTTTATTTTTATTTTGTAGGTTTATAGGACCAGAAGTCTAGCATAGCCTAGTTGGATCCTGGGCTCAGGGTCTCACAGGATGAAATGAAGAGTCAGCTGAAGCTGTTAAAGCTCTGGTCCTCTTCTGAGCTCATTCCGGTTGTTAGCAGAATAGATTTGGGGGCTGTGAGAGTGGAGCCCTCATCTCCTAGAGGCCACCCCTCTCCATAGGCTCCATGGTTTGCTTCTTAATAGTCAGCAGGAGAACATCTCTAACTTTGCCATCTCTGACCCTCTTTTGAAGGGTCCTCTATTAAAGGGCTCACATAATTGAAGTTCACCCAGAATAATCTACCTTTCAATTAACTTAAAGGTAACTGATTAGAGAACTTAATTATAACTGTACATTTCCTTCATCTTTACTCTATAATGTTTCATAGTCGTGGGAGAGATAATCCTCACCTCTGCCATGTTTCATTGAGTAGAGCAAATGACAAGTTTCTCCCACCTAAAAGCAGGGAAATAAGACAAGGATATGAATCACTGAAGGTCATCTTTGAGTTCTGGCTAAGACAGAACAGTTGCCCCCTGTGAGTTATTGTGGAGTGGTGGGAGGAGGGCTATGTGAAATTGCATAGAAAGTGTTAACACAAGATGTGGATCAATGGGGCTCACAACACATGCAGTGAATTGAGGTAGCTGGCGGATACTTGAGGTGTATGTATGTGTGTGGTTAGTGAATTCCTATGTGGTAGCTCAGCTTAGCTGGGTGTAGTTTTGTGCATTCAGCTAGTGTTTCTCACAGATGAAATCATGCATAAGCAAATGTTAAATCCGTATTATGCTTAGATTGTTCCTTAATAGAGCAGTTGTGTTGGGACTAATGCATGTTTTTGAAACAAGCATTACAGCAGAATGAACTATACATACTTATCTTTCTATTGTCTTTAATACTTAGAATAATGTTAGCATATAGAGGAAGTTGTGTAATATCTTTTAAATTGAACAAAATTGAAATAGACTGGAATTTGGGATAGATACACATATGGGTTTTAGTTCAATCCATCAAGTCCTCACTGCGTTGTGTTCATGGCTCTCAGGAGCCAAAGAGAAAGAGAAACTGATGAATATATGGTTTATCTACATAATCATGTAGACTCATAGAGAATAAATGGTAAAAGTTCACAAAAATATATTGTGAATGCAGAATGATGCAGTTTGGATACCTGCGCCCTAATTTAAAGATTATTACAATGATCTTTATTATGTGAATTTTCCCTTGTTTTAAAATGTTTTTGAGATAAGTGAGTTTCTGAAAGTAAAGGAGCATCTGTGACAGAGCCTTTCAAAAACACATAAATAGGTTTGTCTCTTTTTTCTATTTGAGGTATTTGTAAAATATTTCCTAGGTAATCAAGGATCTGCTATATTGAAGAAATTTAAACATATCTCCCCAATCGTGCTTCCTCCGTGGAAACATTATCAGGAACCTAAACAAAAGCAGGCAAAGTGTCAAAACAAACTGTTAAAAATAGTTTTCATCTGTGTAGTAGCAAAATTAGGATGCTTTGTGTGTAACTTATCTAGTGTAACTTCTAAAATAATGTGAGAAAGACCATATGAAGATATTCTTTTTTTGAATATAGTGATTGAGGACCAAACAACTAATTCAAATTAGCACCTAAATTACCACTGAAATAACTAAAGATACATAAAATAAGAGTATTATTATTAGCCTTTGTTAGATACAGTAATGAAATAGAATCAAAACAGGACAAATTTGAGAATTTTGAGCAAAATACTAGTGCATTGTGATATGACTAAATGAAGTGTCAAACAAACTGTAACTTAATAAACACACGGGAAAGCTTTCTAGAATATATGGAGTATCTGTGGGGTTGAGAAGAAAAAGTTGGTGCTAATTAGAAAAAATCATAGGAAAATAATATAAATGCAGTAGCTAAATAATGTAAGAGTAAACACACAAAAATAACATCATGTTTTTTATTGAAACAAAGGTGAATTTTGTTTAAAAAAAAATGTAATGGAAGTCAGTGACTCCCAAGCTGGTTCAAAAACAAATAACTGAATGTCATTTGCAATAAATACATATAAAAGAAAATAGCATTGAATGGTAATAATACAGGAATAATAAATGTTCATTAGATAAATACAAACAAAAAATAATGCCAGTGACCATCTTAGATAATATATGACAATGTACAATTCTAATGAAAAATATGACTCATTTGACAAATATTTTTATGTAGTGCTTACCATATCCAGAAGTAGTGCTGAGTGTTGAAATGATCGGGTCCAGACAAAAGACTTTGTGGTCTGCCCTAGCCTTTTGCCTCAGTGGATAGTGCATTGGCCTGTGAACTCCAGGGGTCCCAGGTTTGATTCTGGTTAAGGCCATGTCCTTGGTGGCAGTCTTGATCCCCAGACCTGGTCGGGTGTGTGCAGGCAGCAACCAATCAATATTTTTCTCTCTCCCTGTCTCTCCCCCTCCCTTCCACTCTTTCTAAAAATCAATGGAAAAAATATCCTCAGAGAAGATTAAAAAAAAACACACAAAAAACAATAAAAAAAGACTTGATAGTTTTCCCTTCCCTCAGCCAGGTCTCATCATCTCTGACTTTCCTAAATAATCCTAGGTATCAGTGTTTTAGTAATCACAGAGTTATACCATAAGCTTTATTCCCCTGCTCTCCAAAAAAAAGCAAATACAATTAGAGATACACATAATCTCTGCTAATATGTTGATCTAGAAATTACAAATTTTGTTTGACAATCACTGCAGAGGTCTTGTTGTTTGGATAGCTTAGCTCATTCATGACTAAGGTTACTAAAAAATTCTTGGACTTTCAAAATTTTATATAAGCTTAGGAGGGGAACAAGTCAACTTTAAAGATAGGAGATAATCAAGAAAATTTGAATGCTAACTGGAGTTTGGATGAAATTACAGAATCAATTTTCTTTCAGTTTGATAATGGCATTATGGTTACATTAAAAAACATAAAAAGGTGTGTTTTTTTTAAGTTTTCTAGGCGCTCCATGTACAATTACAATGGGGCAGGGGAGCATGTGGGAAAAGCAGGTAGAGGGGTAGATGAAAGGAAATTTTCCTATGTTGATAACTGAATGAAAGGTTTTGAGAAATTCAATAATTTTTCTAATTATGTATATGTGTGAAATTTTGCATGACAAAACTAAAAATTAGCCCAGTGGCAATGAGCACACTGAGCACCCAGCTCTTAGTTTCTAATGTCATTCTCAATAAAAGTACCCATATCTCCTTGGGAAAATGTCTGGTTCTAGGACTGGGACATGAATAAACAAGATGAGCCTGGGGCATCTTGTGCCAGAAAATAAGAAAGTGCTCAAAACCTCAAAACTGAAACAATAGGGATATGTCAAAGGGTATAGGAGCCAACATGAAAGAAACTCAATTTCCAAAGCTGGGACAATGTGAGCAACAAAAAAAATCAATATAACTTATAGTCTATAAAAAATGTCCATGAGTCCATGTGCTATAAATAAAAGATCAGCTTAGCTGGTGTGGTTCAGTGGTTTAGCATCAACCTATGAACCAGGAGGTCAGTTCAATTCCCAGTCAGGGCACATGCCTGAGTTGCAGGCTCAATCCCCAGTGTGGGGTATGTAGGAGGCAACCAATCAATGATTCTCTCTCATCATTGAGGTTTCTATCTCTCTCTCCCTCTCCTTTCTTCTCTGAAATCAATAAATATATATGTCTATTTTTAAAAATCAAACAGATAAATATATGGGAGAAAAAGACCAATCTCTCATACAGAAGAATTTCACAATATTTATATAGATACTAGAGGCCCAGTGCATGAAATTCGTGCATGGGGCGGGGAGGGTCCCCTCAGCCTAGCCTACACCCTTTCTAATCTGGGACCCCTCAGGGTATGTCCAACTGCCAGTTTAGGCCTGATCCCTGGGATCGAGCCTAAACTGGCAGTCGGACATCCCCCTCACAATCCAGGACCGCTGGCTCCTAACTGCTCACCTGCCTGCCTGCCTGATTGCCCCTAACTGCCCCTGCCTGCTGGCCTGGTTGCCCTTCACTGCCCCCCCTGCCAGCCTGGTTGTCCCTCACTGCCACCTCCTGCCGGCCTGGTTGCCCCAACTTCCCCCCTCTGCCAGCCTGGTTGCCCCTCACTGCCCCCCCTGCCAGCCTGGTCACCCCACGCAGCCTGCTGTTCAGTCATTTGGTCATCCCACACTAACCCCCCTGCTGGGCTGGTCACCCCACGCAGACTGCTGTTCAGTTGTTTGGTCGTCCCTCACTAACTCCCCTGCTGGCCTTGTTGCCCCACAGCCTGCTGTTCGATCGTTACTGTGAAGGCGTTCTAACCAATTTGCATATTACCCTTTTATTAGTATAGATGAGCTGCTCTAGGAGATGGAACTTATGCCCCAACCCCTGAGTACAAACTGTGCTTAATGACTTGCCTTTACAGAATGGAGCATGAAAAGGTGTGGGGGGAATAACTACAGTGGATAAATCTGGCAAACATTACTTTTGCCAGGTGACCCAGTTTAATATCATCAGTGATAAGTCATCATAATAGCCTGTACACTTGATATGATAGGATGAAAAGAGAAATTCACCTGTTTGATCACCCATGGCCTTGTAAATCTAACCATATGAAAAACATCAGACAAATCCAAATTGAGCAGCATTATACAAAATACCTGACCAGTGCTCCTCAAATCTGTCAGGTGATGAAAAATAAGCAAAGTCTGAGAAACTGTCAGAGCTAAGGAGACATGACAAAATTTAAACTAATATCCTGGGTAGCATCCTGGAATCAAAAAAGAACATTAGGTGAAAATTAGTGAAATCTGAATAATGTATAAATTTTAGTTAATAACAATATATCAAGGCTGGCTTCTTAGTTTTGATAAATGTACCATACTAAAGCATAATATTAAAAAAAGAGAAAATAGGGTAAAGAGTCGATGGGAACTCTGTAGTATTTTTGCAACTTCTCTGTAAAATCTAATGTAAAAAAACCACTTTAATTAAATTGAAAAAACATAGAGTGGCAGTAGTAAAAATGTTTCAAATATATATGAATTAATTAAAATATAGTAGAGGCAGGGCCTAGAATAATGGTGTTTTGGCAAATGAAGTGAAAGGCAAAGACCATATGTTGAGAATCTACCATGGGATAGAGGCTGTGTTAGGTGCTTCATTTTACGTAACATATTGTATTTGTTGCCTTTGCATCACTCTATATTTAGGCACACAGAAAATACCTCTAAACCAATAAACCAGCTCCAAATAGCTACCAGCCAAGTTTCTCAAATTACAAATAAATCAAATTGACAACTTTTGAATGTCATTAGGGCTTACATTTCACCTAGTGTGACAGGTAGGAAAATGATGTCTTCTCCAGGTTCTAAAACAAATTATAAAACCTCAATGTCATTCTTTCACACAAATGCAAAACCAGAATTCTATAGGAAACTAAATCTGTGTTCAAAACTGAGCATTCAAGCCTTGAGATTATAAAAGGTATTCCTATAGTTTAAAACTGTGCTGAAGAACTCCAAGTGTTGTGGATGGGACTGCTGAAACACTAGGATGAAAAACAGCTATTCTGAACTAACAGGGGTTATATCAAAGTTTATTCTTTTGTGGAAAATGTATTTTTATAGAAAATGTGGAATGGCTGTAAATTAACCATTTCATCAAGACTAAAATGTCACAAATATTTCCTGCAGAAGTGATTTTTATTATCTCTTGGTGCCAGAATAGGATCCTCAATTGTTCTTTTGAAAGAGTTATTTGGCAAAATCTCATTGGAAAAATATTTAATTGAAATTATTATTTATTGAAAATTCATTGTGCAAAACACTGGGCTATGTTACTAAAAATAAATAACATTTTAAGAAAATACAACTAAGTAAAAGGTAATGATAATTTCTTAGAATTGTAGCAATGAGGATATTGCAGTCATTGTGCCTACTGAGCACTGGTTAGAGGACCAGAAAAAAGACATGAAGGCAGACTTTCTGTTATATCAATATTCACTCTAAGGCCCAATTCTATCAAAATATACATATATATTTTTAACCTTCAAACTTCATATATATGCCATGGTTTGCATTGCATGATGAGTCAATTAAAATCCATTTATCAGAACCAAAGAGAATAGTCAAATAACATAACTTTAATACAGAATTTAATAATATCTATATATATAAAACTCTCTATATATAGACTTTTGACCGTTTGACTGGTAGCTATGACACACACTAACCACCAGGGGGCAGATGCTCAATGCACAGGCATGGAAACCTGGAACAGACTGGTGAATCCCAGAGGGAAGGGGGAGGGGGATGTTGGGGAGAGATTAACCAAAGATCTTACATGTATACTAGAGGCCCGGTGCAGGATTTGTGCACCAGTGGGGTCCCTCAGCCT
The DNA here is from genome assembly GCA_025583905.1 of Ia io. NCBI lineage: Eukaryota > Metazoa > Chordata > Mammalia > Chiroptera > Vespertilionidae > Ia > Ia io. The sequence continues at coordinate 59,408,999 of JAJQQW010000011.1, read as the reverse complement.
GGCCTGTGGGGATTGGGCTGAAACCTGCAGTCCAACATCCCCTGAGGGGTCCCGGGTTGCGAGAGGGTGCAGGCCAGGCTGAGGGACCCCACCGGTGCATGAATCCATGCACCAGGCCTCTAGTATTTCATGTAAGAAGGCATTCACAGGTATGTGGTTTAAAGCTGGTAAATCAGAAGTTCAAAAATGTCAAGCTCTTATCAACTTCCACAGTCTTCTCCTTGTTCTCCTAGAGCCATCAATGGAGATTACAGCTCCAAACATTATGTCAGCTCACAGCCATGTTCAAAATGTGTGGGAAAGGATTAATTTAGAACATCTGGGTTGCTCAGCCCCCTTGGGCTGCTCAAGCCCTATACATTCCCAAGAAAGATTTGCCTTCAGGACTGGTCCTTGGCTGGCTCCTGGGAGATGAACACTGAACTCTTGGAATATTCTGGCTGTTTTTAATAGTTTGTGTTTTATTTTGTTTGCATGACTTGGGCCATGAGGGACCAGTTTGATCAGACATTTTATACCAGGAGTATTGTTTATGGTGAATGCCTGTTTTGCTCTGGGGGGGTTGGAGTCTGAATAGCTGAGGCCAGCCACAGAGGTGCTGCATGCTTATATGACTAATTACACCCTCCCCAAACCCCTCCCCCCCAAAAAAAACCCCACACACACCTGGATATTGAGGCTAGATGAGCTGCCCTGGTTGGCAACGCTTTTTATGTGTACTACACATTATTGCTGGGAGAAAAAGCATGTTGGTATGACTCTACTGGGAAAGTACGCCCGGAAGCTTATACCTGGTTTCTCGTAAATTTTACACTATGCATCTTGGCTCTTTGTGGATCTTAACCTATGTTCTTTTGCTGTAGTAAACCACAGTGTTGCTTTAACAGCTTTTTGAGTCCTGTGAGTCCTTCTAGCTAATGATCCAGCCTGAGTGTGGTTTTGGGGACATCCAGCTACATCGGTGTCAAAAATTGTGAAGTAATGAGAACATCATTTTCACTTATGTTTCTTCTTACCACAAAGGGAAAAATTTCCCCTAAGACAGCTTAATTTTCTTTGGTCACAGAACCAGGTCACAGAGTCACTCCTAGCTGCAACTGAGGCTAATTGAGAATGTGGGCTGTTATTAAGGAAATGGCTGTTAACTAGGCCACTGAGAGCCATGGCATAGATGATTTCAGGTTCCTCTATATTTTCACTCCCTCATTATGTCTGTTTCTTTTTTTGGGGGGCCAGTTTCATTTATTCTAAATGCTTTTTTTCTGTTTACATTTTTGGGGATAAGTTTTCATGGTCCACACTTTTATGGCTTATGTGACAAGCCTATTTGGAATTATTTAATTCCAGAAAAAAGTTAAAGCTAATGGATTAATGGGACATAAGGGTGAAACTGAATTACATAAAGGAATTTACCCGAAGTTAGCATACAACTTTTATGTATGTCACATTTGATCCTGACTCAGGTCACAAAACCTGTTAATAGCAGATAGAGTTAGAACATAAGTTTTCTAACTTCCAAGTCATTTTTTTTTCTTTCCCATTGAGCCAACAGCCTTTGATACATTCCTCTCTGCTCTGATACATGAAAATGGGTTCTACAAAGGCACTGAGGATGGTATATATTCTCACAAAGATTTATATTAACACTGCTGAGAGATATACAATGTTTCAGCCAGCTATATTTATTGTGCTTGCATGTAAAAAGCATATTATTTTGTATTATGAAAATATTATTGTATTAATACATCCTATCTAATAAAGAGGGAATATGCTAATTGACCATCACACCTTCACAAAGATGGTGGCACCCACAGCCAATAAGGAGGGAATATGCTAATTGACTGCCATGCCTTCAAAGATGGCGCACCCACAGCCACAAGATAGTGGCGCCCAGTCCCCTCAGCGCCCCAGCCACCCAGGGCTAGCCCAAGGCGCAGGCAAGCCTCAGATGGCGGCTGCCCAGCTGACGCCCGAGGTGCAGTCGAACCTCAGATGGCAGCTGCACAGCTGCCCAGGGCCAGCCCAAGGCACAGGCAAGCCTCGGATGGTGGCTGCCCAGCTGCCCAGGGCCACCCAAGGCTCAGGTAACCAGGACCGGCCGAAGCTTGCACTGCTGGCAATGGCAGCAGCAGAGGTGTGATGAGGGCTTCACCTTACCCTGATTGCCGGGTCACCTCCCACACCTGAGGGCTCCTGGACCGTGAGAGGGGCAGGCCAGGCTGAGGGAACCCCCTCCCGTGCATGAATTTTCATGCACTGGGCCTCTAGTATGATTATAAAACATAAGGCCAACATCAAGTCCCACTGAGCTGGGAAGATTCCATGTCCATTCTATCTGTGATTATTTTCTTCCTTACACCACAATCACTGAATCAAATCAGGTGTGATTAGGGGGTTGTAGGTTTTATTTTCTAAAATCACATATGGCTGCTCAAGGAATCAAGTTATATTCTTCTTAGAAGTTATCTGGCTATGTAATAGAAACTTCATGACGTCTTCCATCTTGGCCTCCTCAAAGGGGTGAATATATGGAAAACATTTGGCAACTGAGGCAATGATCATTATTACATAGCTTTTAAGTAAACATATATTTATACATTCATATTCCCTAGTGAAATAAAATATAAGCAATCAGAGTTAGAAGAGACTTAAGCATCCAGTCAATTTTTTCTTTGCCTGCTTGAGTCCCTGTGTGCAGCTTCCCAAACAAAAGCCTGCCTAGTCCACCCTTGAAACTTCTAGCAATGATTCGCTCATTAACTTCATTAGGTAGTTCATTCCGTCTTTGTATAGCTTTTATTGCTGGCAATTCCTATCTACTATGGAGTTGAAAAAATACCTCTTTATAAATTCAACACAGAAACTTAAGACTTATTTCATGCAGTAGGTCTTTAAATCTCGGAAAACACTTTTTGGGATATCATTTAAATCTCTAATTTTATTATTATTATTACCTGAGTCAGATCTGCTAAGGGTAGCTCATTACTCTTTTAGTCTGTTTATTTTTAAAATATAGTTATTTTAATGAGTTCTGCATAAATATAAAAACCGCATATGTTCATTAACCTTGTGTAAAATCTAATTAAAGTGATGTGTACTTTAATTTTATCATCAAATGTTTCCAATAGACACATTATTATTATAATTAACACTTTGAGCCTTAGATATATGTTTTTATTTAATTCCAGAAAGTTACAAATATATTTATTTGATGCTTCTATTACAGCAACAACATCATCACTATGATTTTGAGAAAGAATTGTAATTTATTTTCTTTTCATTTGATAACCCATATGGGAATATTGTTTGACAGTATACTAAATGTTAGGCCATTGACAGTGTATGGACTTAGAGACAGATAGGCCTGTGTTTACCCCAATTCATTTGTTCTTATCTAATTAATTTAGCCCAGCATTTTAAACCATGAGCCTTACCTTGTTTGTATGTATAGTACAAGAATTGTAAAAACAACCTTTTAGTCCAGCTAGTGTGGCTCAGTGATTGAGCAATGACCTATGAAGCAGGAAGTCATGGTTTGATTCAGGGTTGCATGCTGGATCCCCAGTAGGGGGTGTGCAGGAGGCAGCCAGTCAATGATTTGCTCTCATCATTGATGTTTCTATCTTTCTCTTCTTCTCCCTTCCTCTCTGAAATCAATAAAAATATATTTAAGAAAACACAAAAGTCCCCCACATTTTTGTATAATCGTGAGGATATAAATTTTAAAAATGCTTGGCATTTCATAGTATGAAATAAAAACTAATTTCTTCTTTCTTAATAAAAGTAGTATGCCATTTTATCCCAAATTAACCCAAGTTTTTCCATTTGTCTGCTTATTTTCCTTTTTGGTATAAGGAAATACCCATCCCATCTTCCCTTTAAGCAAATACTTTTTTTCTCTCTTATAATCTTCCCCAGATTATTTTTTTAAGAAGACTTTGTTCTAAAAAAAATTGGTAAAATTTTATTAGGCAATTAGCTTTATAGCTTAATGAGAAAACAGGAAGATCTGCTAAGTATACTCTAGTCATACAACCTGAGACATTCTCTGAGGTTAAGCCAAGTGCTGTTGTGCCCCAATGACAATAGCAGTAGTGAGAACTTCCCTGGGAGTGCTTGTCTGAATCCTGACTCCACCTGCTGTGCAAACCTAGGAAGTAACTCCTCCCAACTTCAGTTCCTTATAAGTAGGTGGAAATAAGACCTGTCCTTCAGTATTGCTGCACCAATTAGATTAAATGAGATACTGAATGTCTGAGCTACTGGCTTTCCCACTTTCATTAAATTGGATTCCTACATTTGAAGAATGGAAACTGATGCTGACGTATTTAAGAGAATTCCTTTAAATCTTATAAAACTTTGAGCCATTTGTGAATGGATGGAATAGAATAATTGATACACTAAGGGCTTACATTATAGTGAAAAAATTTACATAATTAAGAAAAGCAACAAATCACTTTCCTTGGATGCAGCCTTTCTATGATCAGCTTATCAGTAACTGGATCTATAAATATTTGCAACCCAGACAAATACTAAATCTATCCTTTACATATAATGAAAATGCTTTCTGGATATTTCTCCCTTTGGTTTATCTCAGTTGCAAGAGTATCATATTATTGATTGCTACTCAGAAATTCAGTCATCAACAAATATTACCATGCTTAGATAAAATAAGCTTTTGTAGCCCAGCCAGTAGAGCTCAGTAATTGAGCCTTGACCTATGAAGCAAGAGGTCACCAGTTCGATTCTTAGTCAGGGCACATGCCTGGGTTATGGGCTCAGTCCTTAGTGGAGGGTGTACAGGAGATAGCTGATTGATGGATGTTTCTATTTCTCGATCCCTCTCCCTCCCTCTCTCTAAAATTAAAAAAAAAAATTAAAAAATAAGCTTTTGTAGTTTTAATGAAATCTGGGTGAAAGATAAATGAAACAGTTCAACATATATTAATGAGCAGAGAAGCTGTGGAATTTGATTGACAGTTTAAAATTATATTAACCTTGACCCACCCAATTTATTAGTTTATTATAGAAAAAAGTCACTAACAGTTCTTGGAAATAGAGCTAATTAAGAGACACCAAGAAATGTTCAGAACTCAGTGAATATAACATTTCAAAAACTCCTTTCAAATGCACCAGGGAAATCTACCAATTTGGGCTAGATGATGTATAACTCAATAGAATATTTTAAAAAGGGCAGTTTGATTCTAGATAAGTGTTCAGTGAGAAATAAATGGTGGGGCAAAACTGAACTCAATAAGAGTACAAGTTCAGGTAAAACTAAAAGTAGGCAAAGTTTACTTGCTGACGCAAATCTCATCCAGGAATTGTCTCCTAGTTATCCTAGGGCTCCCATTATAGTCCCTGGACTTAGGAGGCCCCCATTCATGGCTATCATCTTCTATCTTTATCCCAAAATTCTAAACTGTCCACCCTACCCTCAGTCATCAAAATCCATATGCCTCATGCTCTTTTCTCTGAGACTCTGGTTAATCAGGTGTGCTAATACTCAAATTCATGTAAAGCATTCATGTAGACAATTTCTTAAATCTGACTGCATAGAGATAAACTGTTTAATTCATTTAAAAGTTTAAAAATATTTATTTAATTTTAAGAAAGGCTGATTTAGAAAAAATAAATATAAATGACTGCTGCCCTATTTATAGTGTGGTAGGTAGGAATGGGAATACATGGCTATAGCAACAGGGGTCAGGGTGCTGTAGAAGATGAACAGTATATTTTACAAAAGATTTGGAGTCTTGGCCGAGTGGCTCAGTTGGTTGGAGCACCATAATGTATACCAAAAGGTCGTGGCTTCCATCCCCATTCAGAGCACATACTTAGGTTTGCATGTTCAATTTCTGGTCAGGATGCATACAGGAGGCAACCAGTTGATCTCTCTCTCTCTCTCTCTCTCTCTCTCTCTCAAAACATATTGTCAGGTGAGAATTAAAAAATAAATAAAAATACTTGGAAATGGACCATTTATTTTATGAGTATGTTAAGTGGAGGTCAATTAAGTGGGTTTTCACTATGTTACTTTCTTTTAGACTAAATTCACATTTTCATAGTTTTTCTATGTTCCTTGGCCAGAAGGAAAACTAAAGATTCCTTACGTTACATAAGGAACTGGTGTGTGTGTGTGTGTGTGTGTGTGTGTGTGTGTGTGTGTGTGTGTGTGTGTGTGTGTGTGTGTGTGTATGCCTGCAGGCATGTGTGTATGTGCTGGGTATGAAAAAGAAGTCAGATATATTGAGGAATTTTTAAAAGTTGTTCTTTGTGTTAGACAAACTAATGGTCCCCCAAAGAGGCCTATGCCCCTATTCTTAGAACCTGTGAATATTTAGGCTATATGGCAAAGGAGAATTAAAGTTTCTAATCACTTGCCCTCAAAATAGGGAGATTATGCCCTGGCCTGTGTGGCTCAGTTGGTTGGACATGGTCCTGCACACAGAAAGATTGCCTCTTTGATTCCTGGTCAGGACACTTGCCCAGGTTGTGGGCTCAATCTGATCCTCATGCCCATTAATGTCTTGCTCTCACATTGATGTTCCTCTCTCCTTCTCCCTTTCTCTCTCTCTAAAAGTTAATAAAAATTCTTTAAACCAAGTAGGGAAATTATTTTGGATTATCTTGATGGGCCCAATAAAATCAAAGGGTTCTTATAAGTGGAAGAAGCAGGAAGGAGAAAAAAGTGGGAGGGGAATGTGACTGTGGAAGAAGTGAGAGATGGAAAGTCACTGGCTTTGAATACCGAAGGGGGTCATGAGCCAAAGAATGCAAGGAATGTAGCCAGCCTCTAGAAGTTGGAAAAGTCAAAGAAATGCAGTATATTCTAGAGCAGTGGCTCTCAACCTTTCTAATGCCGCAACCCTCTAATACAGTTCCTCATGTTGTGGTGACCCCCAACCATAAAATTATTTTCGTTGCTACTTCATAACTGTAAT